>BMAV01022125.1:693503-784940 GCA_019973955.1 Trichonephila inaurata madagascariensis | reverse complement strand
CCCCCCCCCCCCCATACAATAATAATGTATTGAAAACAATAATAATACACTTTGACGCTAAAGCTACAAAACGATCTTAATTATAAACCGTACAAAAATTAGTAAGATAAGTATATTAAATTTTATATATGTAACTTTTTTTTAAGTAATATGTATTTTAATTTTTTTCTCGAATTTTTAAATTGGAACAGATTGTAAAATGCGGTGGCTGCTTTCAAGACAAAATATAGATCTCAGCCAAATATAGAAAATGTACTCAGAGTGCCAATTTCTAATCGTAAACCTTCCTTTGAAAAACTTTCCTCTGCAAGACAAGCCCATGGAAGTCGCTAATACTTATTAAACTTGCTCTTAATTTAGTATTAATAAATTAGTTATAAAATACCTTGTGCAGCACTGATACATTAAAATTATACTGTCTGTAGTACCCACTCCTCGAACGAGTTCATTCTTTAAAAAACTAAAACATTCTTGATAAATAGCTGAATTGTCAGAAGAGTAAACCCAAATGCGCGACAATGTTTACGAAAATGTAAAATGATATTTTAAAATGAAAATGCTCATATTATAATTTGTTTTAAGCGAACTGTAATTTTAAGCCTCACGGAATTAGCATTTAGAATTAATGTTAAACAATGAAAAATAATATAAAATTCCAATAAAGAATAATAGTGTTATTTTTAATATTTAAAGCGAGGAGGCTTCGAAATGTTTTATCCCGAGGGCAGACACACACTCGATACTAGGGTTAATGGTCACGTGGGGTGACTGAGTCACCCCTATCCTTTTTTTTTTTAATAATTAATTTATTGTACACGATACAAATCGTGAATCTAGTGAATAATTTAATTAAGAGAAAGTAAAATTACCTACTTTCAAGAACTTTTCAATTTTTCTTTGCTAACAAATAAACAGTTTTGCCAGAATTAACGATTTTATGATCTGTGTGTCCCGCGCGACCACTTCCGGGTTAAAAGTGTATTCATTATGATCATATTTATGTTACTGCTAAGAAAATTGTGTAAAACGTTTTTCATTATGCTTTATATGTTTGAGAATACTCATAAAAATAAGTCTTGGCCAAGTCCTTCAAAGTGCTCTCCGTGGTTTTCCAAATATCATAAGACTCTTTTGCACGGAAAAAAGCGCAACAGAGAAATATATACACTACTTACAACTCCCTAAATGAGAAACAAACACATACGAGAGGGGTTATAACTAACTGTACCAATAACTTAGAAGGTCAAACAGATTATCATCAAAAACAGATTACAGCTATAATGTGCAGTATTTCAAAAATAATCACAGTGATGAATTTTTTATGTTCCTAAATTTTTTCGATTCTGGGTCTGGGATTTATTTTTTCTCTGAAAGAGTAGTAAAAATCATTCATCATGAGATTACAGCAAATCAAATAAAAGTTTTTTTATTTGGTTTTTTGGATCAAAGATAGCTAATTAGGTATTGAAGAAGTTTTTATTTTTGAGAGAGAGAGATGACTTATATATCGCCTATAAATTATATTAGAGTAAATGTGCATTTTTTATTATGTCTGAAAGTATTTTGTTTTAATTCATTCCAGAGTAAATTAATCATTTTTTAAATCTTTTATTTTCGATATGCTCACGCCCCCCTCGTAAGGGTATCGCGCACCCCACAGTTTGAGAAACACTGATTTATGCTCAATTTTATCCTAGCTATTATTTGAGTTATTCAAAATTAATTGCTTCCGGTTATGATAAATAAATGTATTTCGAGATTTGTCTTCGTAAGATTACATTCTCCGTTTTGTTCTTCATTCTATTTTAGTTTAAATGGAAACTTTTATCTAAATTTCTTTTTAAATTAGGGTTTCTAATTCCGTCTTTATTCAAGACTAGGATTGAGGATTGCAAAGCCACCGCTTAAAAAACAGAATGTTATTACCTTGAACAAACTTTAAGCTGGTGTGTGAACTTGAAAAAATATATCATTTGCTTAATGCTTTTTTATAGCCCTTTTTCGGATATCTCCTATTTAATTATTATGCTACCTTTTTGAATGTTAAGGTATTTAAATTAGAGAGTGGAAACATCATAGATTCTCAAATAATTACTACGCTAGCACTTTTGGAATGACTACTTTAAATTCATTTGAAAGTTAATTGAAGTAGGGGTCTTCTATCCGTGACCCGCGGGGCACGAATGGCCCACTGAAGGCATTTTTGTTGCCCTTCATTTGAATCTGAGGCAATTTCAGAAAAAATTGCCTTGTCTGCTTTTTGTCGTAAAAAACGCCACTTTTTTGTTAATATTTATGTTTAAAACATTTTACTAATATGCTTGATATCCATTTAAGATAAAAGCTTTCTTAAGGTATCCGACTATATACGTTCGGAACCGTGATTTTAAAAAAGTGTATAAATGGATAATTTTCATGATATTTAGTGTCATTTAGATTAGAATACATGTATAAAATTCTTTTAAGGACATTTTGAAAAAAAAAAGTATTTAAATACAATATTTTGGCAAAAAATTAACTTTGAATAAACTTTTTTTAAAAATGTTCTCCTTTTATAAAAAATGCTTCTAAAATAATAATATTTCGCGCGCGCGTGCTTATATAAAGTAAAGACTTTTTGAGAGAATCTAAACTAGGATTTTTGAAAAATTCACATTATTTTCAAAGTTCCAACTAATTGAAATAATTATCGGCGTTTTTTTCTTAAAATTTCTCCCCTCTGTTGTAAAACATGGATACACCCATTTCTAAGTTATATATTTCAAAAATTCTAGTTGAGTCTCTGTACAGAGACCTGAGCTATATACAGGCAAAATATTATTATAATAGAAGCATTTTTCACAAAAGGAGAATTTTGAAAATGGGTCGTTCTATGTTCATTTTTGTACTTAAGTAATTTTTTATTGTAATAATATTGTTAAAACAATTTTATATACATTTTCTAATCTAAGTGACACTAAATATCATAAATATTATCCATTTATAAGCTTTTGCAAAATCAAGGTTCCGAACGTAGTCGGATACCTTAAAGTTACGAATTTTTCAAAAGTTTCTTTGTATCTTATATAATTTTAAGTATAAAAAATTTGACTATGCATAAAATCTCAGAGATTTTCAGAAGAAAAGGTGGAATTTTAACTTTAACACGCAAAGTGTTTTTAATTCGACTTCGGTTAAAGTTTTTGAAACCGATTTATTTACACAAAAATCTGTAACACCGTCTCTTCTTTTAAAATCAGTTGCAGTCTTGTAAAATAAACATTCCTTTTTTTATTTAAATTTCCTGACTACATTATTTGTTGATAGTCGTATGACTTGTGGATTATTGTGGATTTGTTGATATAGCCTCTAGCGTTGACCCTAAATTAAAGGAATAATTCCACTTTTTCTCACAAAGTAACAAAGTTCAGCATTTTTTTTTCTGCTAAAAACAGTTTATCGGTGATTGTAAACTAGGAAGATTATTTTGTGTAAATTACTTTGAAATATTTAAAAATGATATGGAATAATAATAAAAATTTCCCAAACTTAAGAGGAGATGTAATGTTAATGATAAATTGATTATTAATTTTTTTTAATAAAAAAGGATAATAAGGAAGTAGATTCATTCCCACAGTAATCTTGTAGAATATCATAATTAACTGTGCTAATTTACAATCTTTATAAATAGCAAATAAATAATTTTCTTATTTTTAAAATTCAATTTACTAGAATTTGTTGTACTTTGTTATCTACTATATAGTATGAGGGGACTCTAAATTTTGTCAAAATATAAAAAAGAATCTGAACCAAAGCCCTCGCGGTAAATATATTAAGGAAAAAATTCATTTAGTTTTCTGGAAATTTTTGAAGAAGGTATATTTTGTGTTTTAGGGCAGTTTTTTTTTCTTCAGATAGATAACTCTTGGTGTATGAAGAACTCTGATCTTAGAACTGCGAGCAAAATAAAATACGATAATCTATAAAATATTTGAACAAATTTACAACTGGATAAATTTTTATCTATTCTGCAAATTGACAAATATATTCTTACTTTAAATTCCCACAAATCAAGACAAATTTTAATAGATATCCTAAGGCCTTATAATTTATTATTTTTGCTTACACGCTTTTGTGTAAGTATAAATTTACTTGCAAAATTTTTTCATTTGTAACTGAATTTTAAAAGGCATTTTTTCTGTCAAAAATCGACAACTAATCAGGAATTTTTTAATCAGAGCATAAATTTTTCAATCCTTATATTTTCGAGCTTTTTCGCTGCCTTCGGATTGGCAAATCTTTGCACACCCACCGTCTTGCTCATTATTTAAGTCTTTCTCTGTTTTTTTAATTAACTTTTTATCTTTCATTTTAAAATAAATAACTTATTATAAAGTATTTCTTAATCTTTAATGTAAAATTTTTTAAATTTTAAAAGAATTTATAATACACTGGGTACTGGAACGTGCATTACTGCCATCTAAAATGTCATGATTGCAGATTGGAGCCTGACAGCGCTGAATACTCCGGCAATGTATCCCAACGATATGTTTTTTTCCTCTTCAATATAACTATATATATAATCTATCGTCATACAGTAAATCATGCACTTCGTCTTTTTAATAGAGCAAATTTTTTTATCATAAATGTTTAAAGAATGAAAGAAAAAAGATGTGACGTTTAAGTAAAAAATACCAGAGTAATAATTAATATTTTGTGACCGATTAATTTTTCGCTACACGATCTTGTGCTCCTGCTCAATGAAATTGTACAAAATTTTTAGATAGCTTTTTTTTCTAGAAGTTTCTTAGGATTTTGGAGCTGTTTAAGTAACTTCTAGTGTAATTGCACGTCTGAAAATTTGTGAAGAATGAGTTATAAGTTTGAAGAATGTATAATGTAAGTAGTTTCTGAAATTTAAAAGTTTTTTCCTATTCAGGAAAATTATACTCCCTTTCAAATTTAATACCTAGAATAGGGGTCGGCAACTTTTTAGCTACGGCGGGCCAAACAGTGGTGTAACGGAGATAATTAGGGCCTTGCAAAGTCAGGTTTTGGGCCCCTACCCGGATCTTACAAAGGGTATATACTTGGTGTCAGTCAGGCTTTGGGCCCCCTAGAGCCCTGGGCTCCCGCATTGTGGGGGTTGCGGAGGTGTACGGTACGCCACTGGTGCCGAACCAATCTACCAATAGGATTTAGCGTGCCACACAGGAGGACATTTTTAAAACAATTCAATTTCCACGGTAATTTATACAGATCTAGAGAATAGAGGTTAATAATATAGATTTACTGTTTTATTATATATCAATTTTTCATCATTTAAAGATATTTCTTAACATAGAAATAAACAGCATAAAATATAACTATTTCTTCAACAAAAATAAAAATAAATTAAGATTGTACAAATATTATGTATTTTTAAACATATTTATTAAAATGAGAAATTGACAACTTAAAATATAAGTATATATCCCTTCATTATAGTTAAATAAAAAGGCACGTAAAAATTTTAATGCGAACTTAATGCTTGCACCGCTCTACTTTCATACGGCAAAATCGGGAGTATAATTTGTGACTTTCAATTTGAGACGATTCTGAGCACACACATTCAATTGTTAAAAAATTTCTTTGTTTATTCGAAATATTTTTAATATGAGAAAAGTTTTTTTACTTAGAACCAAAAGCGGAAAGCAGAGTACATGTAATATTCTTTCTTCAAACAAATTTCTCCTGTAATGACATTCAATAATTTACAAAATAGCTGTAAATTTATCTTTCATATTTTTTCGTAATTCCATAAATGTCCATAATTCTGAAGATATTTGTCAAGTAAGGTTAATTACTAAGGCTTTTACTTCCATCCTCTCAAAAATTGACAAATTTATAGAGTAGTGCAGAGTGCCACTGAGAATCGTACCGCGTGCCATATCTGGAACGCGTACCATAAGTTGCCCCCCCCCCTCCGATCTAGAACCTATCTTGAAATAGTCAAATAAGCACTTAATGCTTTTTTCTAATGGCGCAGATTTTTTATAATCGCTATTTAAAAGGAGAAAGAAAAAAAAGAGAATTCGTTTAAAAGTAATATAGTCATCCTGAACTGAAAATTATATAGCACAGTTGTCATCAATATTTCGAACGATTGACCATTCTCTCTATATGACATTCAGTTCCTGTTTCATGCAATGTGTGAAAGTTTTAGATGTTTTTTTAAATTTTATTTACATTCTGTAACTATTTAAATAACTCTGGTATAATTGCCCACCTAAAAATTGGAGTACATTGTTTTTATACTTTTTTTTAGCATTTTCTGTTTTGAATAAAAGACGACTGTCACCACATGCTTATGCTGTTAATAGAAACTGGTGTTGAATTACATTTAAGATATAGAATTTTTAGTATTTAAAACTTAAATTTTTTTTACATTTTAAGAAAATTTAGGTTTTTTTTTTCTCGCTGTGTTGATTTAAGACTCTTTATAATAATTATTGTTTACCCTAGAAATCCTTCACATTGTTATGCTTGCTGTTTGTGTTTTATAATTATTTTTTGCCTGATTGCTTCAAACATATTGTTCATCTTTATGGTAAAACTGTCTGTTAAAATGAAAATAGAGATTTAATATATATATATATATATATATATATTGTGTGATTTTCCTACTGTCTATGTGTTTTTCGAATGTTATTGTTTGGATGTTATCTCTTGTTTGTAGAGAATTAGCCTATATATATATATATATACATATTTTTCTTTGCTACGATATGATGTGAAGCAAATTCTACTTTATGAGACGTTTCGATGAGCTTGTTCTTATCGTGGATTGTGATATATTTGATTGCAGGTACTATATCTTTTATCGGCATGATGATTGGTGCTTTGATATGGGGCATAATGGGTGATCGTCTGGGCAGGAGGAGAACTCTGTTGACAGCCCTGGCTAGTAATGGAATATTTGGTGTTATAGCCGCATTCATGCCTACATACTCACTTTTGATGTTGACTCGTTTTTGCAGTAGCGTTGGGTAAGTAGACTGATGTATAATTTTTATACATATAGCAGAACGAGAAATTGAAAAACACTTTTTTTTGAGGATATTGGATTAAATTTGTATCAATTGAAAGTTTCCGCAGTTTTTGTATAAGAGCGAGAAATTAAAAAAGGAGAGAGAAAAAAGTACTGAGCTCTTGTAACGAGTAAAATTCACAAGACCTTCAATTTGAGAGGTAAGACAACACTAAGCATCAGATGGATGTAAAGAAAATAAATAATTAAGCAACTTAATCAGAAATGATAAGACTATGCAGATAAAAAGTATGCGAAGCTGGAAGAAACTATTCTAAATTCCTCGTACTTAAAACTAAATTAGTTCAACAGCTACAGTGGTGGTTGTCAATATTTCTTTTTAGCAAACCTTCCAATTTATATTGAAAACTAAATTAACTTAATATTCGTTTACCGACGTAAGACAAACCTTTGACGCACTTCTACACTTGCAATAAAGTAATTCCTCACGTCAGTGTGGGATGGAAGTTTGGAGAAGGGTTGCTCTTCACCACTTGACCATGGTTCAAAATTACAATAAATCCGTCGTCAATGACCCTCGTATTGCTTTGAAGTGTGACGCTAATAAACAATCAAAGAAACAAAAAAAGGGATATCATGGAACCAAGTACTTCTTGGAATTAGGCTTGACATTGCAATTTGCTGTAAAAACCTTACCTATATATATTGCATTCAGCATATGCCCTTGCTTGTAATGAGAGAGCAATTCAAGCACTAACTGTAAATTTCAAATAACAAAATTAAAATGCAGTTCGGTCAAAGTTCTAATATTGTTCGATGAGCCGAAGAGAGCCTATGTTTTAAGTTCCTTGTTTGATGACTGGAAAGGATTGAGGAATATTTACATACACACATTATTTTAAATATTTAAACTTGACTTTTTACAATGATCAAGTATGTTCAATAAATTTTTTGTTTTTATAATTGTAGAAAATTTACCCCCGCACTATATATAGAACGTTTTTCACAATATCTCGTTGGAACTTTGATTTTATTAAAATTTTAATTTAAGTAATGTTGTCGTTCATAGTTTCCTTTTTTAAAATTCTTTTATAATAATGATTCATCATTACATACTAAGTTTATTATAAGAGCTATTTACATATTCTATATTGCTAATAAGTAGTATATAATTTCGATGCTGATTTGAGGTGGAGTTTTTGGTATAAATGTAGTAAATGAAATATATTAGAAAAGAAAAAAAACCGTTCTTCTGCATTTTCTTGTGTCTTTCTCGTAACGCGTTTCTTCAAAATCCTTATTTTTATTTTTCAGGTTTAAAATACAGTCTCAAAAGTAAAAATTTGATTTCGAAAACTTTTTTTTACCTTATCTTACCTTATAATCAAAGATACTAAAATTTAAAATGTGAATCAGGTTTAAGCTAACAAATAAGATATTTTCCCCAGTTTTATATATTTTAAAATATCTCAAAAAGTACATTTATAAATTTTAAATATCTAAAAGTTCGTCATGGTGGTACGTCTGCTGACATTTAACTAGTATTTTATTTTTTTTCGGAGAAATTGTGTAAAAATTAGCATGTATTTTAATTTTAGTGAGTAAAAATTCAAATACATTTTGATTTTTAGAAAGTAAAAATTAAAATTTATGCAGAAATCATGTTCCCAGAAAGTATTTTAAGATGCCACATAAAAGCGAAGTAAAAATACTATTAATATAATTAAGAAATAATGGACTACCATTGTAAAAGCCAATCTCAAACGCACTGAATGAACAGACTATCTTAATTTACTGGGTAATTATAAAAGACTAACTATATATATATGCCTTATTAACTGTCCTTGAAAGTTCTCTACTAAAATATATTTCCGGCGCAAAATAATTTTTTTCAAAGATTTTTCCTTCTTCTTAGAAATGATACAATTCTATTAAAAGGTTTCCTTTTTCTTCTTTTTTTCTTTGTTGTAATATATATTTTTTACTATTGAAAGATATATTTACAGCGTTCAGTGTTGATTATTATTACTATTGTTTTAGCAGCTTAATGATATACTTACAATTCAGAAGATTTGAAAATTCTGATGCGAGTTTTATGTAGTTCGATACAAAACAGATTTGTTTATTAGTTCAATACCTCTCAAAAACAATATTTCTCAAAAGATAAAATTGTTAATATCTAAAATATATCCTTGTGTGTGCATTTTATTTGTACTTGATATCACAAAATTTGTTTTATAATAGAGAATTTGAGATTCTGTGCAATGTGTATTGAAAATATACAGTTTTTTTCTCTTTACTTTTCTGCATGGTGCGAAATTACATATATATATATGTGTGTGTGTGTGTGTGTGTTATTTCGAAGTCAGTATCGAGAACTTTTTTCAAAAATACAGTTTATTCACACAGTCATCAATACTTATTTTAAGAGAGACAGACCAACGCCAAGTACCCCGAATTTAAATGAGTTGTACATCTATTTCTAGATCTACTAAATGATTACTTTTTAGTTCATGTTTTTGATTGGAAAGAAAAGAGTGGCAGCGTATTTACGAATACCATAAAAATTAATGAGTTGGGATTGGAATTGTTATGTTTGAAATATCTTTTTTGAGAAAATAATTAGCCGTTTAATTTAAAATTCGAATATGTTACGGAAAATAAATGTTAAATGGTAAATAGGAGATTTTGTTTTAGAGATATAAGTTAAATATCCTTACAAATATATATGTAATAATTCACCATTTAAATTTTCTGTCGAGGGATTTTATGTAACTCTTGAGAGATGATCTAAAGCAGGGGTCGCCAAACGGTGGTCCGTGAAAAAAAATTGGGACATTATTTATATTTTTATGGAGATTCAGTTTAAAAAATGATGAGTAACAAATCGTATTAAAGAATATGAATTATGCTTTGTTTTAATTGTAGCTGTCACTTTAAACGAAATTTTTTCTGTGTTTAGAATTCCTTCTGTGTTTGTAATTTAATATTTAATAGTTATCAAACTTATCATTACAATATTTAAGAGAAAAAGGATTTTAATAATTTTACTAAATGACAATGAAAGACTCGTAAAATAGAAATATGAGAAATTGATATTTGTGAAGCTTTAAAATAAATTTATATGGTTAAAGATTTTTGTAATCTAGAAAAATAGATCAGGAAGCAACCAGTTTGTTAGAATAGGTACGTAAACTGTCTAGATCTGGTTTCTGACTGAACTCAATTTCCTGTATGAATTTTGAGGAAGCTCGTACTTTAAAAAAATTCAAGCTGAAAACTGTGCTCCAATGAACTTTAAATAATAATTATAGAAACATTCGTTTTAATGACAGCATGTTGTTACATTTATTCAAATAAGGACGAATATTCTTAAAATGACAAATACTTAAGGAATACAAATCTATATCTTCGGTGATGAATATCTGGTTGAACCTTCAGTATTTATGGAGAAAAAGTAATAAATTGTTACGACGCGACACGTTGCTGGACACATTCTATAAAACTATATTCTGACTATACAATAGTTTAAATGAAACGAAAAATTCAAATAAATATCAGAGAATTTCTATATTTAACAAAATATTCATTTGTCTTGTCGCGGCCCGAAGGTCACGGGTGTTCGGGAAATAAGCAGACATGATCTTAAAAATATATATATAGCTACTTCTATCTTTAACACTTTTATGAATAATACACAACTTTGGAGCTTAACTCAGGGAGCAATCTGAAATCCTAACACTTAATGGGATGTATAAGAATATTGAAAATCATTTAGCTTATTTCGAAGCTCCGTGGGACGATCCTTCTCAACCCCCGATAGCTTGGTCAGCTCCAAGGCTATTTACTTCAACAGCTCCTGGTGAATTCTCGACGAATATTAATTTCCAGTCGCTTTTCTTATTCTTAGATTTCGATCAACCATTCACCACATATTCATTTGCATAAAATCAACTCAACTCTTAGAAAAGCGGTTTTTAAACCAAAATCAAAATTGTTTTCCCAAGAGAATGAGTAGAAGAACCTGAAGAGTACTTGTTGCAGTCTTACTATTGAATTGTTAATGATCCTTCCTATCTTTTCAAAGTATAAACCGGATGACCAGATATTAAGTAAATAAACATAAAAATTCTTCAGAAAATTCGTTCCAAATAGAAACCCCCAAAAATTTCAATATGGATGCTTGTACTCATAAACGTTGAGGACTTCTTTTTTTAGTAGAGATCAGAATATTACAATTAAAGTTTTTTAGCCGCTAACCAACCTTCCTCCACTTGTTTGCATGAGAAAAAAAAAGCAATTAATTCTCGTAGATTGTGGTACCAAAATCTATCATGAAATCAATATCTGATCTATTTTATAAAAAGTGCAAGAAAATAAAGGACAAAATGATTGAACGAATGGCATATCCACACACACACAAGAGCAGTACTGTAAAAAGACATTAACATATTTCATTTGATTTAATTTTGAGATAATTTTTTTAAAAAAGATAGTTAAATTTTTAACTAATGAAAATCGTTAAAAAAGTTAAGAAAATTGAAATAGTTGTCAAATATTTTAAAATACTTGTGTATAATCATTACTAAAACACTTCATTATTATATTTCTACATGCATGTCAATCAATAGCCAAGAAAATAGAAAATCAGGTTAGGACAAAGAATAGCCACGATAATCTAACAGCCAGCACTAAAGGCTTAGGATTGCAGGTTAAACATTGCTTCTAAGTGCCAACCTTCACTTTTATTTATCTATGGGCTGAAATAAAGTTAAACAAATAATATTAAAAACAAATTTTAAACTTAATTCTTACTTAGGTTAACAAAGAAAATTTTATTTTAGTTACTTTTTATTAAATAGTTACAATTAATATAAATATATATATACATATGACAGAATCACAATATTAAGTGACAAAATAGAAAACGATTTACCATTTTCCCTTCTATATAGGATGTTGAACTATTTTTTTTTTGTTTGTTACTATTTATTCATTCATTAAATTTAATTATTCTAATAAAATAGTATAGTAAAAAAGAAATCATATTCTCTCTCTCAGAAATAAGGCCATCCCAGGTGAAATTCAAACCCACGACCTATGGATTAGGAGTCCAACGCGATATCCATTGCGCTACAGGGACACAACGAACGATTTTCCTTTCTATATATGCTGTTTGACTGTTATTTTTTTTTGTTACTATTTATTCATCAATTAAAAAATTTATTAATTAATATTTGAAAAAACTGTATTAACACCAAGTGTCAGCCACTACAAGTTTAAAGAAAAGTATTTGAACTTGAATGGATGAATAGAAAGTATTTTATTAACGACTGAAAATTGGAACAAGATATATATATATATATATATAGGGAGAGAGTGAACTTATAGTAGAGGAATTGAAAAAGAAAAAAGAATGCAGTTATATTTATATATATTTCTCAGTTTAATATTATCCGAACTTATAATGCGTAATCTTTGCTTCTCTTTTAATAGAAAAATACTTACATTTTAAAATCCTTTTTAAATTTTTGGAAACACTTTTTCGTCATGGTTTCGAAATATAGTTTTTCAATCTTCTTTATTTGCTTAAAACTTTTGGAGCTTTTCAAAAATTGATTTTTTTTTCAAAGCCTTCTTTATCAATTATCTACTTCTGTAAAAAGTACTGAATTATCAGTCACTGTTGTGTTCTGTGAAAGTTAGAATGAGAAATGGAGATCGATTTGGATTCACTTCAAAGCAGCATGAAGGCTGTTGGCTCCTCATTCGAACTACAGTCAAGTGACGAGGCTAGCACCTGACTAAGATTTGACTTTCCAAACTTCCACATCACGCCAACTCAACTTCGACAGATTCAACATTCATCAGCCCCTTTGCATGACAAATCTTTAGTGGCACCCAAACTCGAACTCATGACTCGATGGAAACGAAGGATGGACGTGATGTGGAAGTTAGGATACTTATACCAATAAAAGTATCGCTCTCAACTAGGCACTAAATGACGATATCTATCTCCAACAACCCACTTAGAACGATATTAGTTGGAGTCAATCAATAGTAGATTTATCTATGAAACCTTTTTTTTTTCAATCATAACTTCATATTTACACATAAGATTATTTTGTGTAATTAAAAAACCTTTTAGGCAATTTTTGTTCTTTTGGGATGCTTTATGGGGATTTAAGCCCTTTTCAGGCCATTATTATCCGAGCCTTAGCGATTGAAAGTACATATTCGTTCTTTTTTCCTCGGGATGTTGAAGCTGTGTTTTCTAACGATAATTCCATATAGAAAAATAAATTTTGCCTCAAAATCATATGGGTTCAGAAAAATATCAGATTGATTTAGTTTCTGAATACAAATATTAAACAGCAAGCAATTACTTCCGCTTCAGTTTTTAAGAACGCCAGCTGGTTGACGTGGCTGGTTTGTCGCTGGCCTTCTGCACTCAAGGTTGCGAGTTTGACCCCGGCCCAAGTCGGTGGAATTTCATGATGCAGAAAATAGACAGCTGCCATGTCGTAAGATTATACGGCATGTAAAAGATCCCTAGAATGTCTGTTCAGCTTGGGTGCTCTTGGCAAAATTAAATCCTAGTACAGGTTCGCATCGTCAGAGCTCAGGTGCCTCCCTCTGGGGAGGAAACTGGGCGTCAAAATTAGTTGCGGCAATTGGTATCACCTATATAGTGCCACATTAAAAAGTGATACCAGCTCCTGGGGAATGTACTAGGCCTGCAAAGGTTAAAATAACAAATGGCAGCCCCATTAGAAAAAAAATAGTTTTTAAGAACACAGTGTGACGGGGCTTTTATCGCGATTTCTATTAATGTCCTCTTGGGATTTCTTTGGAGCCGAAATGGCAATTCTTTCCAACCAACTCAAGAAGGAGAACGTGGTTATGTAAATTAGTAGTCATATATATATTGTAAGTTAGCAGTAGAGCGGAGTCTATGTCCGGGTCTATGTCTATGTGCTAAAGTGATTGCTAAGTGGGAAGTGAAATCGTTAAGTAGAGAGTTAGCTGTAAAGTGATTTGAGATAAAGTTTAGAAGAATCCTAACTCCGTGAAATAGCCTAGCAGTGCCGGTACTGACGAACCAAAAGTGGGTTCGAGGCCAAAAGGAACACTGTCGGATTAAAGCCACGTCAGAACAGATAAAGAACGTAGCTGATTACCTAGGCTATAGCGGTAAGCTAATTTATATAAGCTGTAAGGAAAGGGCGTGTATTAGTGATAGAGGAATTAATCTATAAAGTTAGATTCAGTGGTCAAGTACGCGCCTATTTGGTAATACGTGTTGCGTCTTCTCATTCTAGATCATCTTACTTAATTATTATTATTGTGTATTGTGTTTAAACTAAGATCTTAATAAATAGATTTTAGAATGAATGATTTCAGTGGTTCTTTCCCACAGAAACAGGTCGCGTAGATAATGTAGAACTGAGGTCCCCACGGGCGGGGACTTCACAACAGCATTTGATTTTGTAAATATGTTGCATATTCTGTTCTCTGTATTTTGCAGCATTGGAGGATCACTACCTATCGTCTTCACCTTTTATTCCGAATTCCTTGTCCGTAAAAATCGTGGGAAACATTTGAGTTTTTTGCTAGTCTTCTGGGCTCTTGGTGGACTTTTCGTTGCAGTGCTCGCATGGGGAATCATTCCGAGGAGTGGTAAGAGATCAATTTCTATTTTAAATTGCTTTAGGTGTTCAATTGAAAACTGTAAATGTTTCTCAAAAGTAATCAAACTCATTATAAACAGTATTGGAATTAATTTAAAAGAATGGGTTTTTTTCTAGAATTATGAAAGATATTTCAGATTACATTATTGCAACTGATTAATTTGCTAAGAAAAAAATTTTGGCGATTCTAATCAGAAAATCTATTTTGGAAAACACAATAATGAAAAGAAAACGGAAGAGATGTTTTTAAATAATAAAGCAATGTCATAGAATAAAATATAAATACAGTTCGATACTTATTTTTAAAAGCTTGAGATAGCATGAGCCATTTTATTTAACCTTTTACGTACTCACCAGTGTTTGAAGAATTTAGCTTACTTTATATCTAGGACCGTATTGAAATTTCTTATACGAAAAAGGCTTTTAAATAGATTTTTCATCACTCTCACGATTTTATAATTAAACTATGGGAGAAATAGCAGCCAAAATAATTGATACACCTTTAATTTGCTCTAACGTTTCAACGCAATAACCCGTATAAATAACACTGTCTCATGGAACTCCCTTAGTTTTGATGCATAAGGGTTTCCAAAATTTGTTTTTCAGATATTTTGATAAAATAAATCTTTTCTGGAATTGCTCTTCAGATTTTTAGTATTTGAAACAAGTTTTCAAATTGTTTTTTTCATTGCGTGAGTAATATTCATTAATAAAATTCTTTTCCCTCAAACATGAAATATATCTCGTACTTACAATAAATTATAAAATTTTCTAAATAAAACAAACACATTATTTTGGAGAATAAACAAATAAATCTTTCATTCTTTTATTTAATAGAGCTTAGAAAAAAGGTACATCATCTATCATTATGATTGATGAATTGATAGCAAGACAATATATATTTTTTAAGTAAAATATGTCAGATAATTACAAAACAATAGTGCCTATCAATAACACTCAGAAAGGGTTATGTTTTAAAAAGGCATACATTTTTTTTTTAAAAAAAAGAACTGAAAAGTTATTTTTTGCAGGGATTATAAATTTTACGAAATATATATTCCAGTTGTCTTCAGTGTTTCTTTCTTATCGTTATGTAACTGAAGAAGTAATCCCTCACCACGAAATAAATTTAAAACTTTCACTAAAAATTTGGGATTTTTAAATACAAACAAATTAATAATTGATTAAAATTAGATAATTAGATATTAGTTGAATACTAACAATCATAAAAATTGAATTTTAAATTGAAATAATTTTAAATACTTCAAGAAACAGGATGCTAAATATATTAGTTTTAAAAATATGTTAACTAAACAATAAATTAAAAATAGAAAGGAAACTATATTTATTCTAAAATAAGACTTTCTCTAAATATCTATTTTTTAGGAATCTTCTAAAAAACTAAAAATTCCTATTATTAAGTTATCTCTTATTTCATAACATCTCAACTACAGAACTATGTCTATTTATTCTTTACTATTAGTTAATACCAATGAATATATAGTTTTTAGTTTCCAAATATCACCCTCCCCCCATGTATTCTTTCCTGGTGTATTTAATCATAAGGTAAAAAGGAGAAAGATTCTTCCAAACCTGTCTCTTTTGTTTAAATATAGAATATTAAGTTATTGTTAGCTTCGGAAATTGGATAGAATATTCAGTTATATATATTATAACTTGTAAAATCAGACGGAACAAATAAAGAGATTTAACCATTGTTCCACAGATTGTCCCTGAATAGAATTATCAATAGACTGACTTTTACAGAATATATAATTTCAGTTTTATTTATTTATTTACATGCATTTTTTTGCTTACATTTGTATTTCATTACAAGTTCTCCGGAATTTCTTTTAATATAATTTTTGGTATTTTTTTATTAATGTATTCTTAATGTGACTATATTAAGGGGGAATTTAATTTTGCACCTATCTATTTATAAATATTTATACACTACGCGATATTATAAATGAAAGGGTCTTGAAATATTTATATGTAAATTAGTTTTGTATGGTGGTAATTATCTGTACAATTTTAATATTATCAAGTATTGTAACAGTATTTTATGAGAACACTGATTTTTGTAAGATATTAAAAGTCAGAAGTAATTGAACTAGTGAGGTATCCATGAATACGTAAATACGAGGGTGAGTGGGAAAGTAAGTTTCCCCTTTCGAGAGATTGTGGTCAGGGTTGTGTGTGAAAGTCAAAACATAGAATGAGACATTAAAGATAAGACATAACTCTTTATTTTTCCACATAAGTACCAAGTGCATTGTGACATTTGTCATACCGCTTGATAAGCTTCAAAAACCCCTCCAGGAAAAATTCAGGGCTTGCATAAGGAAGAAGAGTTGAACGGCTTTTTTTATTTCAATATTGCTTCCAAAGCGCCTTCAGGCGAGATTCTTCTTTAAAGCCAAAAACAGATGAAAGTCACTTGGTGCGAGATTAGGACTAGTGGATGGTGTAGGCCAGGGGTGGCGAACCTTTATGGATCAACGTGCCATTTTTTCTAAGGAAATGCTTAATGAGGTATAGACGTGCCGTCAAATAATTTTGACTCGTGGTTATTGGGAAAATAATAAAAGTACTAACAAAAAACACAAAACTCTTTATTTACTACAGAAAAATACATTTTGTATTTAATAGTAGTAAATGTTTTAGTTAATGTATAATTCAAATTATATAAAGTAACATTAGTGTAATTTCTGCTCTGTTGCACACACACACAGATTAGATGACAAATAAATTATATTAGGATTGGGTAAAATGTTACTTTTAGCAGAATGCATGCTATAAAGGAGTCATCTGCCAAATAGTTTCTAAACGAATCTTTAATGCCATTCATCTCTGAAAATAATGACTCGTAGGCATAGGTCGATGAAAATATGGCTAAAATAGCATGAGCCTACTTCTTCAAACTGTAAAACGTATCTGGAATCGAAAATTTAATGTTTTCAAAATTTCATTACTGGCATTTTTGCTTATATAGCTTGTTAATCTTTCTGTTTCAATCAGTTCTAACTTTTTTCTTGTTTCAATAAATTTTTGAATCCATATTGAACTGGACTAAAAATCAATAAGTTGCTTTTCAAATTCTTCGATTTCCAACCAATTGAATTAGGGCTAGTTCAGTTTATCAAATTATGTCACAGCAGGGTACATAATAAACTTGAGCATATTTCTGATAATTCTTTGAGCTGAGAAAATCTCACTGAAAATTCCTTGATTGAAGAATTAATCGCTGTTGATCGTTTTGATCGGTGGCGTACGCAAAATATTGTTCTGCGTGCCATTATTTTTTTTTAATCCCTGGTGTAGGCGCTCCCAACGAAGAGTTGCAGTATGATTTGGCGTTGCCGTCGCCGAGTGTGGTCTCGCATTGTCATCCAACAACAGAACGCCAGATCTGAGAAGCCCAGACCATTTTTTCCCGAATCACCTCTTTCAATTTCGAACAGAGTGTCACAATCCCGCTTAGGCACTGTGACACTCTGGTTCCAACCTCCAAAAAGTCCACTCCAAAGTAAACGCTTCTTCCGTATGCAAAGCCCTGAGTTTTTCCTGGAGGAGTTTTTGAAGCTTATAAAGTGGCGTGACAAATGTCTCAATGTACTTGGTACTTATGTGGAAAAATAAAGTTATATCTTATCTTTAATGTTTTATTTGATGTTTTGACTTTCATACACAACATTGACCACAGTTGACAGGGGAAACTTACTTTCCGACTCACCCTCGTATTATAACAATCTTTCCATTTGTAAATATTTTCTCTGTAGAAAATTTCATTCTTAAAGGAATTTTGAACTATATATAATGTCTGGAATTTGATAATTTTCATCTGATAACTCTACCCGTAAAAATATTAGATATCATTCAAATCTATTACGATTTTCACAATAAGAAATATAACAAGACTTACCGTAAAATCCGGCGTATAACGCGCACTTATACTTTCAAACTAAATTTTTCAATTTTTAGGTATATTCGCCGTATAACGCGCACCCCCTTTTTAACGAAGAAATCTGAAGTATTAATATACATTGTTTTTATGTTTTGAAGTATTCTATTCGAGGTATTATGCTAGACTTTTGAAAAAATAGTATACTTCTAGAATTACAACTGTTCTTGTTCAAAAGGCAAGTCGTTTCTTTTAAATAAACAGTGTTTCGATACATCTAAAAGTAAATTTTTTTTATGCCCATCCTTTTTGTTATTTTTAAAGCTATCGTTTTTATACCCGGCGTATAATGCGCACCCTTAATTTTCGATCTTATTTTTTGTGTTCAAAGTGCGCGTTATACGCCGGATTTTACGGTATGTAAGATTTATCAACAATTTATTAAATTATTACAAACAGCGAAACTTTGGATTTATTTGCTTTATATCAACTTTAAAAACATTGAAATATTATATGTAGCAAGAGCTTTTGAGTGGATAAAACTATGCTTTGATTGATTTCCTAATATATTTAATAGTTTTGTTACATTTTATTAACTTTTAATATTTTTTATCCATTGGAATAATACTGTGTTTATTAGTTCAATATCATTCCTACGAGAGTGAAAACTTCAAATTAGAAAATAGGATAATCTTATCATACTCTTTAAAACTAAACGTGAGAAAATTCCACTCTCTCTTATATGTTCTTTATTAACCTCTCAGGAGCGACAATAATGGACACAAAAAGACTTCAGTTTGGCAGATGGAGAAAGTTCTTGCTCATCTGCTCGATTCCTGCTATCGTATCTGCTGTTGGAGTTTCTTTCTTACCAGAATCTCCACGATTTTTACTCGAGGTTTGTTAAGTATCTTTCTAACTTTACCGTGACTACCATTTATTTTTTAGTTGAAAGCTGTTGCAGCTTTTTCTCTTTTTGGCTTATTTTATATCTTCAGATATTCAAAATAAAAAAGTTATTGATATTTGTGCTACTTTTTAGAAGCAATAAAGTAGAAATATTGAAAGTAGCCAGACGGGTTGCTATAGTAACGAGATAATCATACTACTTGTTTTATGGATTTTTTACCGATATTTTTATTATGATGCCATCTACTCTTAAGAACGTTTTTAATGATATAGAAGCGAGAGACGGAAACTGCACACTTTTTCCCCCACCATCGTTGTTGATGATATCTCGTTGGGGTTATTATTTATTAAAGTTCTTTCAGGCTCCTATCTCCTTTCATTAAAATTTAGATGGCTGTGATTATTGTTTCAATACCCAGTGTTAGTTTAAATTCTTATGATTCAAATTTAAATTTACTAAAAAACTTTGAAAAAATGAAATTACATTATGATTCAATTTGTAAAAGCTTAATAACAACCGGAAAAATAGATGTAAAATATTGATCAAGGGGGTGGGACCATCGTTGTTAAGGAGGATTACGTTGCCAAGTTCAATCCTTAATGATTCATTGTAATGTTTTTCTTTTCGTTAAGGGACAAAAAAAAGTACAAAATAATAAATAAAAAATAAGTAAGAAAAAGTAAAATATAATATATAACATTTGTAGTTGAAAATAATTACAATACTGAAAGAGGTAAGATCCAAACAAAATACGGTTGCTATGCTTTTTATATTTAGTTATTTTATTTATGCAGTAGCGACTCCTCAGATGTTTTATACTGGGTTCTGGAGAAATCACAAAATTTAGTTATCAAAATAATTTCAGCAACTTTTTTTTATATATTATTTCATTAAAACTAAATAATTGATAAAATATATTTAAAATGGCTTTAAAAAAAGAAAATCATCTTTATAATATTTTAATAATTGTATTACATTTATTTTTTTCTTTATAATATTTAATAATGAAGCTACAATGAATTGAAACTTCGATCAGAGAAGTGATTGAGATTATTGGAATTTTAAAATTTTAAGCCATTATTTTGTACTTGCTCTCACAGTCATAAACACACCAGATATTTTGTTTAAATATAACATTGAAATGTATTCATAAAATTGATATAACTTTTATTATTTCAAATGACATGTATAGATATTATTTATTAGCTTTCATGATTTTTTTTTTTTTTTTTTTTTTGATAAAATAAAAATACGATCAAAGAATAATTTTTATGAGCTCCCAATTATACGGAAAATTTTATTTATTATCATTTCTTACAGTTACTAATTTAGTTATTATTTCATAGGGCTTCTTTTTATAGTGAGACAATGAGCCTTTCTGTGTGGCGTACTTTCAAAAGTTTTTCTCAAATATTGAAGATCGATACCTTCCTATACTTCAGAGATTTTGTCTTCATATGAATTATATTGCTTCCCATTTGCACATATTTTTCAAACAACATAAACATAAAACATTTTCTACCAAGGTTTGCTGCTCCCCAGAACACCAAAGATCTGCCTTTAAAACGTCTACTCCTTCCAAAGGGTTTCTTCTTCTTGAGACCATTCCAATAATAATCAATCCATCAAGATTAAAATATTTCTCATCGGAAATTATAATTTTTTTTTCAGTTCTCGTTATTTGAAATCCCCTTTAGCGAGGTTTCTCTTTGTATCGCTTCACATAAATCGGTTAAAACTTATTTTATTATTATTATTATTCATTTTGACATATTTTGAGAAATCACAGCTATTAAAAACACTTCTAACTGCTGGCTTTGAAACTTTTTCATCAGAATTACTGACTATTTCAAAAGCAGATATTCTTGAAGTGCAGTTAGATGCATAACGCATCTTCGTTCTCTTCGACTTTGATTTGACACCGGATCTCTTCTGCATCGAACAATCCATTCCACGTTTGATCACATTTTCCTTAGTAGTATTAGTTTTTCGAATTTCTTTAGCTATATGGCCTACTGACACTCCATTTCCGTGTAAAAACCATACCTCTTCAATTCCCATAAGTTATTTCCCTTGCGGTATTTGAACTCACATTCATCCAAAAGAATTTCTGAGTTTATATATAAACCAGGTTAGAGAAACTCTCAATTATATGGATATCTATCTGCAATCATTGCTCATAAGTTAAATGAAACAACAAAATACTGATTGTCCTCATAATTATGAAAATCTTAAACGTAAGAAAAGATACAGTTTTGGTTTTAATTTTCATAAGGTTTTTCGAGATTTTTTTTTTTTTTAAAAAGTAACAAAATACGTTAAGTATGTTTCCATATTCTCTCTTCCCCCTCTTACAATACTTTTAACTCGGTTTTTCAAAAACTCCTATTGTTCTTGTAAACATAAGAAGCGTATTACTGTAAAATGTTAAAAAAAATAATAAACTAGTAATAATCTGATTCAAATGCATTTGTTTATCTTTAATCTCTGCCTTATAGAAATTTAAAACAGGAAATATATTCTCAAAAGAAAAAATATAAGTTGTAAATTTTAGGATACAAACTGAAATATAGTTCTTTGAATATCTTTTGACTGATGTTTCTTCCAGATGGGAAGAAATAGTGAAGCGATATATGTATACAAACAAATATTTTCATGGAATAATGCTGTTAAAAGTGGAGAAGAATACCAGGTGAGAAAATTCATATACATTCATTATTCCTTTTCATTTTTAATAATTTTATTTGAGTATGATTTTGCATCTATGGTATTGTAAAATTAAGAATGCTTTAATTGAATATTCATTAATTAAAATTTTATTCGCTTTATGAAAATCCCCTTTACCTTCATAGATATTAGATAAGATACAATTCAACTTAATCATTATGAATGACATTTTATAAAAAAATGCTGCATCGTATTTTAAAATGTACGCCGCAATCAAAATGAAAATGTTTAGCAGCTATAGTTTCTTATACGCATTAATAATAAGAAATACTTCCCATTTTAATACATTTTCCTTAATTATTCAATTTATTCTTTGGAGCAAATCACTTCTAAATTAAATAAAACAAATAAAGGCAAATGGTAGAACATTTTGCATTTAATTAATTATGGAATTAAATTATGTAATTTATTTAGTTAATTTTTTAACGTGCACTACAGAAAATTACACAAAATTTATGTACAATTTTCAATCCAAAATGAACGTACATCTTGAATTCTCTTATTTAATACTTAATCATAAATTACAAGAAGTAATTTGCTGGTATTCATTTCTTAGCTGACGGAATTAGAGGTTCCCGGAAAACGGCCGACCGTCCACGTATCCATTCCATCCAACAGAGGAATCTTAAGAGAAATGCTTCGTTCCGTTGAAAATGTAAGCACACATTTTTTTTTTAATTTGATATTTTCATTTTTGTTCCAAAACTTTTTTTTTCAATTTAGTTCCCAAATAAATATATATAATTTTAAAAAAAAGTTCTGCTGTGTTTTCGGACTTTTTTTTTCATTTCTAGTATTGCAGTTTTAAAACAATTATTTTCACTTATTCTCAGTGTATAATACAGCTCATTAACGCATGTTAATTTGAATAGATAACAAAATCTCTCTCTCAACTTAATCTTTTTTTTAATTTTTCTTACCACTTGCTTTCACAAGTTTTTACTTTTCCTCCATAATTATTTCTTCTTTAGTGTTGGAATAATATCTCTGGAGTGTTTGCTTCCCCTCACACTTTTCTAACACTTTTTCTGTTGGTGATTTGGACAACGACATCTTTCGGGTAAGTCAGAAATGTTGCCTTAATTTCTTTTGTTCATTTTTCTTTCAAAAAATTTAGATATAAAATCTCATCTTGAGATCAAGGTCTTGAACATTTTGAGATAAATTCTGAAGTTCAATCATATCATCATATACACTGGTGTGCAAAACTTAAGCAACAGGTAGGTTTATTGCCATAACTTCACGAAAAATCATCTGAGAGACATGAAATTCTGAAATGAGGGAGAGTATTATGTACGTAAAGGATGACGAAAGCATCGGCGCTGAAAAAGGAATACAACGCATACGGTATGGAATCAAACAAAAACAAGCTTTATTGAACGCATAGTATCGTGACTCATGATTGTCTATCCAACAGGAAGAACAACAAGCAGATGTTCCTTAATATGGTATATGCCCTCCCCTTACTACAATGGTTGCTTTGCACCGTCTCCGCATACTCAGAACCAGCTGGTGCAACATTTCTTGAGGTAGGAGTGCCCATTCCTCAATCAACATCTGTTTGAGTTGTTGGTTGTACTCCGGATGATGTGAGCGTGTGGCAATACGTCTCCCCAAAGCATCCCACACATGTTCGATGGGATTTAAATCTGGGGAGCACGCTGGCCAATCCATTCGAGTGATATCTTCACTTTCCAGCAGCTCCTCAACAGCAAGAGTGCGATGTGGCAGTGCATTGTCATCCATAAAGATGAAGTCTGGGCCAATGGCACCTCGGAAAAGATGCAGATGGGGAAGAAGTACCTCCTCACAATAGTGATCCCCGGTTACAGACCCTCTGTCGAAAATGGGAAGCTCAGTTCCGCCGCTCAGCATAATGCCAACCCAGACAAGAACTCCAGGACCACCGTAACGATGTCTTTCCTTGATGTTACTGGGATAAAACCGGGTCCCGATCTCTCTCCAAATCAAAACGCGTTGAGAATCGCTTCTGGTACTGAACCGACTCTCATCCGTAAAGAGAACACGACTCCATTGATCAGTTGTCCAGTTTTTGTGCTCTCTGTCCCACTGTAAACGGTGGCTTCGGTGGCCATCTTTCAACGGGAGGCAGCGTTCAGGACGGTGGGTGAACAGGCCCCCTTTGTGAAGGCGTCTGGCCACAGTAAACCGCTTCACTTGTCGACCTGTTGCTGTACAGAGTTTCTGAGCAATGTGCTCTTGCTGACTGTTGTCGAACTTTTTTCGCCTGCAGGATGATATATCGGTCATCCCCTGCAGTTGTCGTCCTCGGGCGGCCACACCAACCTTTCTAACAGCTGTACCTGTGGTTTGGAACGCTTTCCAAGCGCGCGAAACGACACTTTTGTTGATTCCGAACTCTGCAGCTACACTGGTGACAGTACGGCCCTCCTCCAGCTTTCCGATCATTCTTCCACGTGTGAAGTTATCCAGATGATTTCTTCTAGCCATATTTCACGAACTGACTCACTGGCACTTGCAGAGAATATGGTGAATTGCGTCTCCGTCCTTCATTTCATTCTACTGTTGAGCAGCGCGCGCCGACATCACGCGTTTTGCGTACGCTCACATCGCTTCTGACGTTTTGTTCCTGATATTTGCATACGCATGACGTTTCTACTGACTTACGTGTTCCCTCTACTGATCTCCAGACCTCCTTTTCTGCAATTTCATGGCTATCTGCTAAATTTTTACATTGTTGCTTAAGTTTTGCACACCAGTGTATTTTACACTTGATCGGAATGACATTCTATATTGTACTAGACACATTATTCTTGAAAGGATTCTTTTTAAAATCATAAGCATTTGTTATTTTGTACCCAATGAAGATTTTTTTAACAAGGTCTTCCATCAAAGACCTTCGTATCTCTATTTCCTCCTACCTACTATGCAAAATTTGAGGCATTATTAATATGAACACTTGTAAATTGAAGTTAGTTTTGTAGTTTTTATCAGGAGAGAATTATTTTTCTCAACCATACGTGATTTTAGTAAATTATGCTGTCAGTCGTGATATTTTGCATAGAATGACTGCTTACATTGAAAGTTTTTTTTATTTCCTTATCCTTTCTTAAGCTCTGCCTTCTTTAGTTTCGATAGTAATGAAAAAATTATTTTGAGAAAATGTCGCTTTTAATGCTTCGTAAATATTAATTAATATTATCTCACGTTTTTTTTTATTTAAACTAACTTTGTACACATGTCTATTTCTTTTATTCAAAATATAGGTTCTATGGAATATCAATTTGGCTCCATGAATATACAAAAGTTATTGAAGACAACGACTTTGAATCCAGAACCATCAAACAAGCCAATTTAATAGTGGAAGATAAAAATCTCAACACAACCATCGAAAACACGCATTTCACGAATCTGTCATTCATCAACGTTCGATTTGTCCAGACACTCATCAACCATTGTACTTTTTATAACTGTTCTTTTACCAACTGCACCTTCAGCAACATCAGGACAAGCAGGACTTACTTCAGAAATTGCGAGTTCATACAAACTGAATTTCTCGACACTGATCTCTATCCAAACAAATTTCAAGCATGCTCATTCAATTATTCTGACTTCTTCAATACGAAAGGTAAGTAGATTTTCACTGGATTTTGTAAGTGGATAGTACCCATACAAAACCATAACTCTCCTCGATATCTATTGCAACTGCAAAAGATTTGTTAAATGTCTACTGCACTTTTTTTTATATAGATGAAATGAAATACCTGTAAGAAGAACTGTAACTGTAAGAATACTTGTAAGAACTTATTTAATGATATAGGTAGCTCTCTGAAATGAGGTCTTGCACTTTAAAATGTTTAAAGATTGACTTGTATATGTATAGACTCATAAATATTTTGTGCTGCTCGAAGAGAAAAAAATGCGGTCAAATCATTTTGGGATTTCTCTGAAATTGAAAGCTCGTTGTATTCCTTTTAGCGTCTCAAGCGCGGGAGTCAATTATTTATCTTGCGTGAAAGACCTTCTCCGAATGTTTTCTAGTACCTGTTCCTAAACATGATTTACATCAGTTACAAGTAGTGAACTAATTTTTCTAAGAATTAAAATGTCTTCATACTTTAAGAATTCAGCCTTTTTTTATTGTTTTAACTTATCATTATATTGTTAAGTGAAATCCGATGCCCTATATAACCAAATTGAACAAAAAAGTAACACGGGTCTTTTCATTTTATATCAATCATAATTCAATCATTCATTCACTCATAATTCAATCAATTCATTTTATATCAATCATATTTCATATCAATCAAAATTCTTTTCATGATTTATCAAATATTGTCACACAGTAAAATTTCAATTACTAGCATATGATGTTCATTTTTCTTGTACACCATTACAAAAAGAAGTATTGTAGTAATTCCATTGTTTGGATAATATTTACTCTAAGGTTACTCAGTAGCTAAAAAAAAAACCAAATTTCCAATAAAAAACGCTTTGTGATTAAAAACACTTAAGTTATCAATAACAAAATTATTCAAAGCGGACTATTTCTCAGTCATTTGATTCCCCCTTTTTATGTGTTTAGGGGAATGTAGTTTTTTCGATATCTCTTCATTTTTCTTGAGATGTATTTATTGATCTTTTTTTAATTTTTTTTTTTAAAGAATTCAAACTGCATTTTGAGATTTAAATTTGTCTTGATAATCACAAAATTGTAAAGCTACTTTCTTAATTATAATAAAAATTCACTTATGGTTTTGGATTATTTTGAAAATTTATTTAAATATTTAACACCAAAAAGACATTTAGAGCGGGGTGTTTTATTCAGAAAAAATTACCCTGTAAATTTCCGAAAAAAATTATTTTTATGTTAAAGATTAAATATAAAAAGTAGCCACGTTAAATTCCTCATTTTGTATTTAAATATAAGAAGAAATTACGTTTTTTAAAAAGAAAAAAAAAACATTACTTTGAATTTTAAATAAGGAGTAATTTAAAAATGCGCAGTAAAATGGTGGAATAATTTAATAACTCAAAAATTTATGAATATGTTTTTAAAAAATTGTCTATTATATTCCTATATATTAAAGAGATCATTCATGCTTCATTTCATTAATATTTAATAAAAAAAAAAGAAATGTTTGGAAATTCTGAACGTCTCCTGATTTAAAATATTTTAAATGAAGAATATGTATGAAGGCTCGTATAATGATTTAAAACCTAATAAACAACTGAAACACTGCTGGGTCCACCGATGACGTGGAAGCAACGAGAGAGTTATCAGCCCAGGAATCGCCCTCGTTACTTTGAGTTGAGTTCGAAATTATTAAGTCTGTATCCAATGGTACTCGTGTAGCTCCAGAGCAACATTAAAAGAAATGAAATGAAGTGATACATCATTGAGATTTGATTTGATTTTTTTACTAACATCGCATTTTGAAATGGGATTGTTGGCGACGCACTGTGGGCAGTTTTCCCAATCTGGCGCACAGAAATTATTTTATGACTTTAAAGTCTTCATAATGATCTAAAATCATAGTAATTAATGTAAATTGGGTATTCTTTTCTGTTTTTTACTAACAAGTAAGGTTAATAGGGTCTTAACTAATTTATGTCAAGTTTGAATTTGATCAAGAATAAATGATTGCTAAGTGGAACTAGTTTTTGAACAAGGATCTAAGAATATTAACAGAAACAGTAATTTACACGTGGGAGAATATATACAAGAAATAGTGTGGCAAGTTAAAAAAATTAAATTGAATAATTGTTAAAGATTAAACACACAAATGCAATCAAACATAACATTGTACATATGCAATAAAGGATAATAGGTAGTGATTAAAAGGACTCAGCACCCTTTGAGCATTTTTCTTTATTTATGTATTTAAAAATTACATTTTAGCATTTCATATAATGTTTATTTAAAAAAATGATATGAAATAAAAAATTTCCATTTTATTCACACAATTTCATAAATTTAATTTCTTTTAAAAAATTTGGAAATTTTTAAAATTCTACTCTTTTTATGTAAATTAATTTTTTGACATGAAATTTTTGTAATATTTCTGAGGATGTTTTAAACACCTTTAGGGATCGATTTTACAATACCTTAATTAGTTTTGGAGGGAAAAAATAATAAAATGTTGATATATATATATATATGCTAAAATTCAACCAAAAGACTAATATTTCCCACATTTATTTTTTTTCTAAAAAAAAGTATTCAATTTACAGCAAAATGGATCCCTAATTTTGTTACATGCATTACATATAAGACACAGGGGGGGAATGGAATTGATAGGTAAATAATTGTGGAAGAAGTGGTATTTTGAATGTGAAAAAACACAAACCGAGAAAAACCATTTTAAAGTTTATAATTCTGAAAAAATAATTATTTTTAGCTTAAATAAACATAAAATACCACACTAAAATATTGGCTATATATTTTTCTTAAAAATAATAAAATATAATATAACTCCCCCGACAACCACGCATCATTCGACTTGGAGAAGAACTTTTCATTACTATGGCACCTCATCCATTTTTCCCCTACAAACGAGCAGAAATGTTTAACAATTTTCCTAAATTTTAATTGCTGCTGGTCCTCATATTTATCAAAGTCCGTTGTATAGTCCTAACTAAACTCAAAACAACTTTAGTTTTGCGCTAGTATCTTGTTCTTCCTTCCATCATTGAATAAGGCTCGCCGAGTAATACCATCAGCCAACGCTGAAAAAAAAAATCATAACTTTGGGAGTAACAGCTAAATTTGGTATTAAATTAAAGGTCTATATCTACTCTATGTGACTTAAGTGTTACTGTGATCAATCCGTGTCAATCCCATAAGTTCCACTCCAATAAACACAAAAAACCAACATATTTTAGTAGGAATTACTTGCTGTGTGCTAAATGTTATGTTTTTATAATTTTTAATCAAACTTGAACCTAATTTGAAAGTCAAATCAAAAAATTACTTACCCATGGCATGTATTTAAAAAAACCCGCTTAAATCTGTAAAATCTTTTTCAGATGAAACGATTGAACTTCTTACTAGAAAATGACTCTCGCAAGTGTTTCTTGTAACAAAAATAAACCCTATCTAAACCACTGATTGTAGAATATTGTAGATTGTAGAATAGAATATCCTATGAGGACCATAAATAGTGGGGTTTTTTTTTTTTTTTTTGGACTTTCCGAGGGCCAGATTGGGAAAACTGCCCACTGTGCGACGGACTTCATTATTATGAACTTCGGTCAAGTGACGAAAACGTCACCTGAGTCGGCACCCCACTCTACAAATTTCTACAACACACCGACTTGAGAACTTTGAGCTTTAGCATATTTAGTGTCCATAAGCCAATCTACGCGGCGTGTCTTCAATGGCACCAGGACTCTAACCCACGACTTGGCAATACTTACCACGGGTTAGTGACCATGACCTCATGGCTGCTATGACCACAAAACTTAATCACAATGCAAGTCGCCAGGTTCCGTGAGTATACGACTGCCGCATGTACGACTTCCTGAAATTAAACAAATCGACATTAACAAATATAATTTATCCCATTCTGTACATAACGATCCGTTAAAATGCCTTAGTGTTATCCAGATAACTCTATTTTATCTTACTATTAATTTACGATACACTTACGCATGTTAAAATAAAATTATATAATTCTTTTTTTGAAAAAAAGCTCTAAATATTTGAAAAACAATTACTTTTAACTCCGGGTAAAAAAATGCATATTATATGAACGCGTTTTGAATTCATCTGAATCATTGCCATAAAATTAGCCAGGTGTCGTCTTCGTCACTTGATCATGGTTCAAAATTACGAGGTTCGTCGCCAAAAAGCCCTCGTGTATAGCTGAACATGCGACGTTAATATTCACTCACTCACGCCATGTAATTTGCAGAGCATTTATTAATAAAGAAGCACCAATAGAGGGTGGCACAGTACAACACTATATTTCGAGTAAATTTGGTCTCTTTAATTTTACCTCCAAAATTGTTATTTTGATTTTTGCAATAATAACATGTATAATTTTAAGTTAAATATTTTTGATGAGACTTTAGAGCTTTAGAATCAATTTGCTTTCTACCAGTGGCATACACAAGGATGGGGTTTGAGTTTCAACACCCCCCCCCGGACCCACTCCCTTCCATTCTATGATCAACAGATTTTTAATTTTCAGCATAAAAATTATAACTCGGCTGTTTCGCCTAAGTGTTTTTTAAAATGGAACCCCCTCCACAGAAGTATGTGTACACCACTGGTTTCTATCTTGAGATTTAAGTTTTATTAACTTCCTGTATTTGGTTTTAATCCTATCCCTCCCCCTCCCCTTCCTCGGCGCGTAGAATGATATTTTATAGTCCTTTTTTTTTTTTTTTTTTGGTAATAATTTTGTTGCACTTGCGCCCTGTAACTGTTTTGTTATTTTATGATTTTGGCCTTTATTTATGTTATTTGTATGTGTTTATAAGAGGGCCTTTTCTGCAAATTGAGAGCCACAACCTTAACTTGGAATTTAAACATCATAGAGTAAGAATTTGACTCATTTAAAATCAGGTGCGTAGTTACCGCCGTATAGGTCGTTTCAATTAATCGGACCCTCTAAGCTACAGGGGACCCAAAATGTTTAACGTTCTTTAATTTCGTTTTTAAAAAGGGCACCCGAGGAATTTTGATACAGGGCCCACTCAGGATTAGCTAAGCCAGTGTTTAAAATATAAGTTCCTTTTTCTAAATTTATGAACTTGAAAATCCTTTCAAACTTTTTAAAAAGGTAGATAAATTTTTGAAATTATATTTTAAGATTACTGTGTATTAATTTCAGGTGGATGTGATATAGATTTTGACGTCAATTTTAAGCTAGCTGAGCTTTTTTACGAAAATTTATTTGCTCAACTTGCCATTTTGCCTGGAACATTGATATCATCATTCATTCTAGACAGAATTGGCAGAATCAAAACCTTAGGTAATATTTTAGTTTTATTACTTTATTTCAATTTCATATTTCATTGAAACTTATCAAAGTAAACTTATCATTTTAGTTTTTGTAGTAACTCGCTCGCGATTCTGATAAGTATTTAAAAAATTAATTAATGAAATATTTTGTTTCTTTAGGGTTTTCCTTGGTGCTTACTGGTCTTAGTGTGGGATTTTTGTGGTTTGCTGAAAGTAAAGAAATGATTATAGCATTTGAAGCCACTTTCACGTTTTTGTCCGTATTTGGATGGAATGCTCTGGATGTCATGTCAACTGAAGCATATCCAGCTAACATAAGGTAACAACATCCGAAATAAACTATTTAATAAGTTTTGAAACGTGGCTTTGTGTAAGAATCCTTACGATGGTACTTTACCACATGGTAGTAATTTCAAATGCAAAGTGCTTAAATGTCTAAGGATATCATGGTAAGAAATAAAATACTTGAAATAAGCAGAGTAAAAACTAATGCTAGCTCAATTCTGTTGTCGGCTATTTCTAAAGCAGAGTATGGTTTTTATAAACTTGGTTCTACAACGGGTATTTTGAAACAACTAAAGGAAAGATTTTATGAATTCAGCATTTGCAAAGAGATTTTTAACGAAGCACCATGCCGCAGTCGTAAAAATATATTTACATCAAATAGCAAATAATAATAATAATAGTAATAATAATAATCTATTGGTTCTGGACAGGGCTTCAAAAATGTGACTTTAAATCTAAATGTTCCACAAATAAGTATGCATGTCAAAAAAATCCATTGTTGTATATTTTAAAATGTTCTTAATCTTTGTATTTCATTAACAAGTAAGCCTAATTTACAATATATTTTGCAAATTCATTTCCTTTACTGTAATATATATTTTCAAATCTTTAAATTTATTCTTTGTATTCTGCTTTGTTCATCAATTGCGCTATCGATTACATTTTTAGATATTGAAAAACAAATAAATGCTTAACATTATATTACAACAATTATTCTATTAAAAAATATTGAAACTGTATTCGTATCTATTCAAATCTGCATTACATGTTTGCAAAAATATCTTTAGTACTCAAAAATGATTATTATTTCTAAAATGTCGAATCAAAGATATGAATGAAACGCTCTGATTAACTTCTGTGTCGTCTTTTGAAGTGCATGTACAAACTAGAAATCATAAAAATTGGCCCCCCTTTTTTTTCTTAATAAAATTTATTTTCAATATAACAGATTTTTAAATTTCACTAAAATGTAATAAATTTCTAAATACTTTCTCAAAATTAGTATTTCATTGAGAGTACTAAAAATGACTATACATTAGTCGATGTTTTGGCCTTTCACGCGGGATTTTAATGCATTATATATCTACACTACTAAAATTCGTAGATAAACAAATGTATCTATCTACTTTGTTTCTACGTGCGTCTATCTTATCACGAACAGCACGACGCAGGAACTTGATGAAGGTACCAAAAGATCGGGAATGATGTCAGGAATCCGTTTTGACCATTTATATTCTGATATTGCAATTAGTTAAAAAGATATTAATTTAAAACCTTTGTTTTGCTCCTGCGAGTTGTTTCTACCGTCAAAGAGAATGAAAAACCGGGAGGTTTTTTTTTATCCCTGACGTCTTTTAAAACACGATCTATTTTTTTATGAGACTCAGACAAAAAATAATTACAGAATTGGAAAGATCATTTACTTCGCCACAATACAGTATAATTTATTTTACAAAATAATCATATTTTCTATTTTTTGCGATTTTTTCTAAAAATGAGTCAAAATCAATACGTTTTTATGAGAATGTTTTCTAAATCGTTCCGTTTGAGTTTTCTTTCGCGTTAATGAAATGATATTCTGCACTAAAAAAGTTCATGCTTTTCTCTTTTAGCATCAGTCATTTAAAAAATAAAATGTTAAAAGCTTTTTTTTTTTTTTTTTCACGATTTTCAAAAAATATTCAAAATTTTATTTAAATACTTAATAAATTCTTTATTTATAAAAATAATCTCAGGAAACTTTTTTCCGTGTGTAGAATGACATTATCCGTAATATGTACAAGGATTGAAAAAATTACTTAAAAATTACGGTTTTTTTTAAAAAAAAGTTGTGTTTTTCGGATTGAAAAAATTACTTAAAAATTACGGGTTTTTTTTTAAAAAAGTTGTGTTTTTCGTTTTTTTCCCTTTTTGAGAGAAAAATTTAAGCATAATTTTTGTTGCATTTTTTGTTTAAAAATTACCGTTGTTTGCAATCGATGTATTAAGTTTGAAGGTATTAACTTAAAAATGAAGCCCGAAAGAAAAATTAAAACTAACAAATCACGCAATTTTACAATCGCCAAGGGTTTGATGGCGAAAACCTGTTTGGCGCCAAATGACTCTTTTCCTCTGTGCCCGTCACGTTTAATGAAAGGTTACACTATAAAAGAAGATGCGCCTATAAATATTAAAAATCACCAGATTTGACGAATTTGAATATCTCTTCCTTTTATTTTAAAGGTTTTTTCACTCATTTTATAACCGAAGATTTCGTGGCGCGATCGGAAGAGCGTTTTATTACTACTGTTTGTACCCGGATTTGAAGCAACGTCATCGCTTAATTTTTATGATTTTTTAAAAAGTACCCAAAATTTTATTCGCGCATTTAATAACTTCGCCAGCAATTTTGTAATTGAAAAGATAATTTATTTCGTCACGATACAGTATGTTTTTTTTTTAAATATTTATTAACTACTTATCAAATTCAAATTGGGTATAACTTCTTCATTTATAAAAATAATTGCATGAAACTTTTTTCCTGTGTATCGAACATTTCAAAAAATGCTCACAATTTTAATTCAACATTTAATATAGTTATGATATTTTGTAATTATAAAAATTTCTACTTTTTTCAGCATACAACTATTTTTTAAAAGGTACATTTTCGTTTCCGGGGCCTAAAAAGTTGCAAAAGGAGTGAGTGAATATTAAAGTCCCACTGCTCACTTACTCGAGAGCTTTTGAAGACGCACCTCGACATTTTGAACCATTGTCAAGTGACTTGAGTTAGTGGATGAGACTTGAGCTGGCACCCATCTTTCTTAACTACCATACCACACCAACGCTAGGACGCTTAAACTCTCGACAGATTCAAAAGCGGGTCTTCAGAGGTAGCCACAATTTTAAAAGGGCAGTAATAATTAAATATGGGAAATTACCACGTGAATTTTGTAATGACGTAAAAATAGAAATCACACACACATACCAGGAACGGCTGATAGCGAGAGGGGAAGGGGAATTTCCATGACAATATATTATGCATTTAAAAAATTTCGGGCAACGCCGGGGGGGGGGGAATAAACCTGTCTGACAAAGAAGAGAAGGGAAAAAATTTCGAAACAGGGAATTTTAAGTTATACACTCGGTAAAAGCTCGAGCAGCGCCGGGCTAAGCGGAAGGAGGGGGGAGTCATTTTGAAAAAGAGTATTAGAAGTGCTGTTTTTGTGAAAAAAAGGGAAAATTTATAAAAGTAGAGAAAGCCCGTGCGAAGCCGGGCCATGCAGCTAGTTTATCTTAAATACTTTTTGCGTTCGTTAACTTCTCTCATAATTCAGATGTTATTTTAACATATTAAAAAAAGTTTTTCGTGGGATGATATATACTGGTTGCCCAGATAAAAAGTGGACAAGTTGAATAAAAAGAATACCTTTTTGGAAAAAAAAAATTGCTATGGGTGTTCTAACACAGGTCCCATTATTTCGGTAGCAGATCTAAGCCTTCACTCTAGAAAGAACGTGGTTGATTCTTGAGGAAGTCCTGCACAGCTTCCTTCATTTCGTCGTCCATATAGAAACTTAATACTCTCTTAAATGGCCTAAAGGCCAAGAAGTAACAGGGTGACAAATACAGACTCTACGGTGGGTGTTCTAACATTTCCCAAAGGGTTTTTTAAAGTTGCCTTGGTTTCACGGGAGACGTGCGAGCAGACATTGTAATGGAGATCCGATATCATTTGCCACCCTTCTCGAAAACTTTTACATCAAATGTTCACAAATGTTCGACCTAAACAGTGCTCTCCTTAGATTACCACTATTCATCAATAGATGTCCGCATTAAACTCACCTCCTGCAATCAGAAACCATACTAGGACACGTTGTTCCGATCTGGACTCATCCCTATATGGCACAACTTTACTTTCGATTAATTTACTCTACTATTAACAGGTTTCACTGTTAAACGTCGTATGCGGTTTACTCTTCCTACCATTCTTCGTATCCCTGTTTGGTGGCTGTGAAATAGCTGCACTCAATCTGACACAATAACATATTTGTCTACTTTTCATTTGGGCAACCCTTATACATTAATTGTTAGGTATTTTGAACTTCAATTAAAATTATAATGAATTTTTACTTGATTTCTAAAAGTAGTTTCTTATATATTAATTTATTTTATTTTTATTTGTTTGGGAGGTTAAATAGCTCTTATGAAGTGTATATAAAAATTACATGGGCTTTTAAAAGTTAAGGTGAAACCAATATTTTGAATCTATTTTGAAAACAAATGAACATAAAAACAGGAAATGTGAAACAAATTGTGCTTTGAACGGTTATTTATTGAGTTTTATATAATTTTAACAGACGCGTAATTTACATGTAAATAATTGCTTTTTTTTCAAAAATTCATTGTTTAGTAAAAAATAATAAATCTCCAAGATTTTTAAGGGGAAAAGTAAATAAATGCGTTTTAATAAGGAATGTCTCCTTCTCTACTAGACATTGCAACATCGACTTTCTATACTATGAATTAAGTTATCAAACACTGCAATGAGAGAAGCAAAGATCAAGCATCAGGCACCTCTTTTTTCAGTTCATTTAGCTACTTCAAAGGAGGATTTCTGTCAACCACCTATCTGCCACGATATTCCCGAAGATATTCTTTTGGATTAAGGTCCTGAGATCGAGCTGGCCTTTCCATTCACTCCGAAACTTGATCCTTAAGATATTTAGCAACAAGCATTCCTCGTCGAAGTAAAACTTTATCATACATTAGGATGACTTCATCACCAATTGCATCGTCATATGGTGTGACATATAGAGCAAGGATCTTGATCTATTAATTTACAGCAATCTTAAGTTCCAGTATGGAGCATGTACAGAGCCAGAGTGATTCCAGTCAGAAGGTCGTTTAATAGTAATCATTGATACATTTTTATGGACAAAAATGTCAGATATAAGACTCGTCTCGTGGAAAGAAATACTGGAAATTGAGGATTTCGTTCGATCGATTTGTCAGAATGCCATCCTTACTTAATTTTCATGAAGCAAGCGGGGGTTTTTATGGAGAGATACATAATCACATCTACTACAAGAAAACTCAGAGAGTGGAACTGATACTCTTTAATGATTACCCTAAACACTACTCAATAACTGTTAAATATAAACCTATATAGTACAAACTAACCATTGCTGTTGAAATGGTAATATCCCTTACTTACTGGCATCTCTACTAGTTGTGTTATATTTTTATATGTGTGTAAACACCAATTTTTCAACTAAATCCCTTTTTTCTATTTGAAACTTCACCATTAGCGTTCTATTTATTTTTTACGATAGCTGGTTTTTTGTTATCCTTTTGGTAGAAGGTAAGATGTCAGTGGGATTATGTCTGTCTCTCTCATGATTTCGTGTCTCCGTCTTTAAATTTCCTCCCTTCTAAAAGATCAGTATGTGTACGAAAGAAGTTTTTAAAATAGTTTGGAAACTAACAATTTTCATGAAAATTGAAAATAAGAAATAAAACGTTTATTTTAGGTAAACACTTCTCTGTATAAAAACAAACACTTATGCTTACTTTTCGTGAACAATGAATAAAGTCCAGCTCACTTCAAAATACGAAATGGTATGTAAAGTTGCTTTTAAATTATTATGTTTTATTTTTCCTTCTCATTAACAAAAATAATATTTTTACTTTTCAGAACTACCAGCTATGGTATATTTGCAGCGCTAAGTCGTTTAGCAGCCATTTTGAGTAATATCACTTTTGGAAGTGCTGTGGAAGTCTCGAAGCTGATTCCGATCATAATATCTAGCGCAGTTCTCTTGGCGGGAGCAGTTTGTGTTACACGTCTCCCAGAAACAAAGGATTACCTCGTATAAAGCACAAAACAGATTGATATTGCTTTCGAAACAGACATTCAAGACGCCACAAACATTTCTTTTTACAGTTGAACCCATTCCTTCTGTTTGAAACGTTAGACTTATTAATGTCACTAAAGATTACATGAGAATGTCTATTGTATTTTCAATGTTATACGACATTTATTATTGAATTGATGTGTTATGATCGTTGTTGTTAGAAAAGGTGTCGTTAGTCTTCGATGTGTAAAGAAAAATAACAGAATTATGCTACAAAGTATTCGTTTCGACATTAATGATGTCAGAATAAATATACAATTGTTATAGAATGTATTTGACTTAAAATTGAAAAAATAATATTTTCAAAGTGTTAAAAGGGCAAAACAGAACTGGAAGGTTGTTTGACAGAAACGTGAAGTTGATATTTGCTCTCAAGTCTCATCGAATATTGCAAATCTCATCACTTAAAAACATCATACTTGTATAAGCTCTCTTATGCAGTGTATAATATCTCCTACATTTAGGTTTTTCCATAAGTTAATGCATAAAATATCATTCAACTATAACGGCATTGGATCCAATATAGTGTTCAGTTAATACGTTAAAGTAATACAAATATATACTGCTTTATTTTAAAATACCTGTTGAAATATAATAATTGTTTATTGCGATTAGAAAGGACTAAATTTTTCAGTCGTGAAGGAAAGGAGAAGATTTGGGAAATATACACGGGATTTCTGCACGATATAAATAACAGTACAAAATTGAGTAGTATGCAACAGTAATTTTCCAATATTGGTTCTTATTGGTTGGTTCTTATTGTTGTATTGAATACGTAATAAATATTACAATTATAATTGCAGTTAAGATATTTTGTGTGATTGTAAAAATTCACTCAATGAGAACGGAGCAATACATTTGACTTTTATAATGAAAGAAGTTGAATCGGGAAAAATATTCCTTAATTTAGAAGATTTTATTGATCACGTGGTAATCATTTCTGCAGTTAAAAATATGACAGTTAAGACATTAAACAAACTTAAAAATTACATGTATAAACGATAACGTGACATGAATACTAACATTAAACTTGATTTCATGTAATAATAATATTTTAAAAAAATCATACATTGAATTTTTAAATTATTGCTACGTTAAATTTATTTTATTTATTAATAAATGCATAAACTATTAAAAATAACTAAGTGAAATTAAAGCCATTTTGGATACCCCTAACATTTTCACAATAGAATTTGTATATAATTTCAATATATTAATGATTTTGTAGTACGATTTTAAAATATATGCGATGATTTTATTAGTCTATTTTTAAGAGATACATTGAATTTATTTTGGTTTGAATTTGTTTTTATGAGATATTTAGTTAAGTTTATTATGAGTTACTTAATTTATAATATATTGAGCTTTATGTTATTACATTCATAGCTTTCCTTTTTTTTTATGTTTTATAATTATCATCTAGTCTAATCTATTTTTAACCTAGTTCTTTTTCATTTGTCTTTAGAATTGTCATTGCAAAATTTTTGTTAAAATAATTTTTTATGAACTAAAATAAGATTTCCCTTTGTACCTTTTACTTTGCATGATAGAAAAAAGTTCCTTAGTTATTGAAAAAATTTCCATTTATTGTTAATAAGATTTAAATGTCCATTGTTTAGTTTGTGTTTACGTATAAATTTTTCTCGAGCAAGATACATCTTTCTTGCGGTTAATTGTCTCACATTTGAAGGCTTACCCTGTCAAACCGCTTGAAAATTATTATCAAAAATTCTCTCTTTAACATTATTTATCTTAATTCTTAACTAGGAATGAAGGGAAATTTCACTAACTTCACCCGATGCATACAAGAAATATAACAATTAACTGCGAAAACAAAACTGCAAGCTTAAAATATGCAAAAGATGTATATTGTTCAATTTAGATATTTTACACAAAGGCACATAGCATTGAAAGTCAGAACTATGCTTTTTCCCTCTCCTATGCATTGCAAAGGATCTGTGGATAACTATCTTATATTGTATGCACTAAATATCAAATTGATTTTAAAATTAAAAGCAGGGGTAACAATAAAGATGATACCGATATACATTGAGTAAACCCAACTTAGTATATTGAAGAAAAAAGCTCTGATTATTGATTGATTTTTCTTTGCTAATATTGTTCACAGCATTTTTAATTTAAATACCTGTATCAACCAATTAATATTTTAGATGAATTTTAAGTACGGTATCAAATTATGCTGTCTTTACAATCCACAAGTCTCATTTGAAAAGCATCAAGTGGGGTAGAAGCAGCAAGCGAAATTGTTTCGTGATCCACTTCCTATGAGATAATAGTACAGCTTCATTAAGATCGTTAAAATTAATAAATGATTGATTCGGCACGTAACCCGTGAGGCAGTTCATATGCGGAAAGTGACAAGGGGTTGAAGCCCTTTCAAGATGAGCTGATCTTTACCGCTTGAATGTTCATCGACAATGATGTGAAATGGTCATATATTTGTTGCTTCTCGGTGGAGCATTGGCTACCCCAATGGAGTTATGGATAACACAATGTTACAATAAAAACATGATGGAGCAGTTTAGCTTCGAAATTTGTTCTTTTACTACGTCTTAACAGTAATAATGAATTACTGTTTTATTCTCTAAAATAAACAAATTAATGGAAAATTTTATCTTTAATCTTCATTGAATGCTTTCTATCGGTAAGAATGAGGTTGATAATGAAGGAGCTTTCAAAGTATATTTCTGGTGCAGTTTATTAATGAGCTTTCTTGCCACAAAAAATACTGAATTATTTTTCATTATTCTTTGTATTTATTTGTTGATACAAATTGCGTTTGTTTCGCAAAATCCATTTTCACAGTAAAATGTAATGCACAAAAACACTTCTATTATGCATTTTTATAATATTTTAAGAATAATTTTGTATTTTTAACATTCCGAAACAGTAAAGCGTACGTCGTACTACATGTAGTCCATTTAACAACAGGGTTTTACTCAATATATACTTAATTAGGAAAAAACATACTACAGTCGGAAAGAAATGTTGATGGCAAATAATTTCCTGACATTAAACTGGTGTTTTCCAATGAGTATTGTGACTGAGTCCACTGCTAATGTTAATGACAATCAGTCATTGATTCGTTTTTTTAAGAGTATTTATGATTGTGGTTTTGTACTGATTATTGAATCTTATTTTGGAGATATATTTGCATTCTTCTCGTTATTATTTTGTATAAATGAAAGACAAAGTGTCATACGCACATAATATTATGCTACAATATATAGTCAACTACAACTAATTTTTAGTAAATAAGATCGTTGTTTGTTCTTGATAATCTACACAAAATATATCGTGTTAGTTGTTTTTCTTTTGTATTGCGAAATTGTATTGTGAAAAAAATTTGTATGATATATATATTCATTGTTCTTAAAACACGTTAACGTCCAAATTAAATATTTGACCGGCCATTTTAAAGATACGAGACATATGTATAAGTCTTTTAATTTATTTAAAAGTAATAATAATTCATATTTAAATGTAACAAAGAAAATCACCAGCCTTTTATCAGATCCCCAACTTTTTTTAAATGTTTCCAATATATATATCACATGTCGCGTACGAAATATTGTCGCTGTACTATACATCATTAGAATAGGAATCCGAAAATATACAATCCATCCCTTTAAACTTAGAATTGAGTGCTTTTTGTAGTGACATAAACTATCCCAATGAAAATGAGTCGTTTTGCATTGCGGTATATGGGATAAGTTAATGTTACTAAATTAGATTTTTCGATGTATAGTAAATGTCATTAATTTTTAAAATATATTTGCATGAAAAATATTATTCAGCATAATGTGTTTATGGATATCTTAATACGTATATATATATGCATGTGTTATATTTAGGATAAATAATTTAAGCTCATTTGTGAGGTAAAATTAATACATTTTATCATGTGTGTGTGTATTTAAACATAGAATAATTATTAAAAATATAGATATTTGTGGTGCTGCTACTAGTGACTATTTATTGAAAAAAGCTACTGATGATAAGATTTGACAAGATGTTTTTCTGTTCGAAATTGTGTAAAAAGATAGACGTGTTCACACTCAATTAAAAGGTATTTCTTACAAACGATAAATCTGATACTAGAGAAGAATAACTTCTAATAAAGAAGAATACACATACAGTAATGATCCCCCCCCCCTCCCCATTCGTTAAAAGTTCTATCTTTCATTGTCAGATTCACAAGATCAAAAGGTTTCAGTAAAATAGTTAACACTCAGTTATTTTAATGTTTTAAGCACTGACAAATCATTTATTTGAACAAGCTATTCATTACTTTATTCAAAATTATACTGTAGTGTAGTCATGGAAAAAAAATTGTGTTCAAGATATCTAGTAAAAAGTAAATATCCAAAAATATAAAAAAAGATACATGTTCAAAAAGTATTGTTCTAAAAGTAATTTTAAAGATTTAGAGAGAGAAAGAGAGAGCACGCGCTTTTATCAGGACGTATTAAGTGCTTTTTTATTCCGTTCATCATTGCGAACGCTCACGGATTCTTTTTATAAGTGAAAAACAAAATCTAATTATACCTGTAGCACAAAATCTATCTGATTTATAAGCTTGAAATCTGACATATATCGCTAATATGCTAAAAATTCTTATTCTTAAATTCTTATTGTTTCTTGAATTACTTTTAAGGAAATATTTTCACATACTATTTATTTAGCTCTCGCGTAACATTTTATTTTATTTATTTTAATTTTTTTTCTTTTTATTAAAGTTTGCATTCAAATGTTTATCTTTCAAAATTAATTAGTAGCTGTTTTCGAATATGCATTAATAGTAATTCTATACAACCAACAAACCCTTATGTAGGTATGAAGAGTACGGATGATTTTAATATTTGTTTACTATTTTTATTTTATATACGTAATATGTATTATTTTTTAATAGAATTGTACTTTATTATATTCAAACTCATTGTTGAAACTTTTGCTTACAATTAAAAACGTTTCCATGCAAATACTGTGTGTTGTATGTCTGTGTGAAATATCATTTCCCTTTAAATACCACTTCCCAGCAAAGATAACCCCGAAACAAGGATACAAGGGAAGATATAGTTGACGTCGCAAGCAAGCAGAGACGATCTTATAAGGCTGCCTATGTCAAATTTTAAAGTATGTGAACACTTTTTCCAGTAGAAAAATACTTCAATATTGACATCATATTCTGATTTCATTAAAACATAGAGTATTGCTAACTTTTTTCGTTTCAGTATTTTATCAATCCTGGATCTTTTTTTTTTTCTTCCCATTCTTTTCTAATCATAACACCTTTCTTGTTTTGTCTCATGCATTTTTATACCAAATGGATTTTTCAATTTAATGCTTTCAAGTGAAGAATAATTGAATATTTAAATTTTACGAAAGCACTTTGATTAAATAGTGTACGCTCTTAGACACACAAGCTTGCATTGATACTATGAAATTTTTAATGTGGAAAAAAAATGCTCAGACTTTTGAGTCCTGTCCTATGACAATAGGGAGAAACAGCCTTGATATGAGACATAAAGGAAAATGCTCTCGCTTTTCGATGTAGTTTTATCGCATTTCTCTTGTCTGCTTCAAAATGGGTCTGAAGATGCCGTTTCATTGACCAAGGGTAATATTTGTTTATTTGGAATTTTTTAATTGTTCTTAATCAGGCTAATTGTACCTACTCGACTGTAAATGCTAAAAATAAAATGCATGGAGACTAGCAAAAAAATGGCTAAATAGTTGATCCACTTAAATAGAATTGTCGTAGTAAAACGTGATGTTTTTGTTCTTTATTTTAATTCAAATGGATTTTCTATTTTGATTACTTCATATAACTGTAAATAATCTGGGAATATATAATTTCCATATTTATTGTGATTAAAAAAGTTTAGGGACAATAAATAAATAAATATTATTTTAAGAACTGAGTTTGAAATATTTTTTAAAATTTCCTTTTTATTTTGATTATAATTTTAAGAAATTAAGTTACATGATTTAATTTTTTCACTGGAGTTTTATAACTTGTTTGGGGATTAAATTTCTTATATTATAGCACTTCTCAATGCAAAGAGATATCTTGGCTGTACTCTAAAACAGTGTTGAAAGTGAAACCGATGGCATAAGAAAAGTCCAGTTTGCGTGCTATTTAATAAGTACTGGTTTGAAATTGTTATCAGTAACCAGTAAAATTTATCGGAAAGTTTCTGAACCAAGCGACACTTTTCAAATTCGGTAACTTAAACTTTGACTAATTTTAAAAATGAATATCTATCGACTTATTGTGTGTGCTTTTTTTCTGCTATTTTCAAACCCCCATTTAATAGGATTTTTTTAATTTTATGTTTCATGCAGCTACTTTGCTTGAATTTATAGAATGATTTAAAAACTTATCCAATCCCTTTTAATTTTAGTTAAATAATCCAAAAATAGCTATGATCAACACACACTGATATATTAAGTACATTAGAGGAGCAATTATCACATGCAGTTGTTTATCGAAAATTCATGTCCCAGGAATGTTGCAAGTAGACACAATTATGACCTAAAATTATCCCTTAAGTCTTATCAGAATGTCCATGATCTGTTCGATTAAGGAGAAATTTAAGAAATATTTAAACTCTTTTTTTCTGGCATTCTATTTACTTCTAATCATTCTCAATATCCTTACATTTATTAGAAGTTCAAATGTGACATTCATTCGTGAACTAGTAAACCCTTTATGTTTCTAAAACTTTCACCAAAGGTTTGACGATTATTTATGAAAACATTGATAATAGATAAATAAAGTCTCCTTTAACTTTAGATAAGCATGTTGTCCTAATCATCACAGAAATTTCAGATCAAATCTATAGAACTCAATAAAAAAAATTTAAGACCTTTTTCTAAATATGTGCTTTCCTGAATATATTTACATAAAACGACATTAATTTAGAGCTAACACAGTAACTTTGGAAAAACACTTTTTTTAAAATTTATTGTCGAACGTTCAGTTCAGATACTTTTCGATATATCTGAGAGGCTTGTATATTGTAAAGGGAATGAATGATCTGGTGAGATATGTGAATCAATTATATTTTGTTATAAATTAATTTGATTCAAGTTAGATGTTATCTTTCATCATAAAAATCTATCATTGCTTGTACTCTTCTATGTATTTGTATGTGTGATAATAAAATAAAATTGAATGTTGCAACGGAATATCTTGTGTTTTATTTTGAATTACATAATACAATTTTTAAGAGGCTTAATACAGAAATTTCTTCCTTTTACCATCATGTGTAGCTATAATTATCACCCTTCCCCTCCAGAATAATGAATTTTAAGGACTTATTAATTTAATTGATATTTCAATTGATATTTCAATGAAACTCTTGTTTGATATTGAACAATCACACACACAAGCGAAGCTTATAATTTATTTTAATTATTATTATTATTTTAATAAAAAGATTACTCGAAAAGAAAAATCTGCTAAAAGAGATCCTGTACGATCTAAAAGTTCAGGCCTTGTGGTCTCCAATGATAGAAAAACAGCATGCAAATCTACACCGTTTGAAATGTATGTGTTATAAATAAATTCACATAAATGAGTAATTATTATAACTGAAAGGACTACTGAGTTAAAAGAAAACTAGGTAATTCTGATTTCAATGAAATTATTTTGTATATACGTATCCAAAGTTATATAGTTACAAGAAATGGATTAAAAAATTTTATTTTTAGATTAAAGCGAAATAATATTGTTGACGAGAATTTTTTTTTTCATAACAGAACTTCCATTTTCGGAACGAGACATTGCACAACCTTCATTACTGTTCCCAGAATTAAAAAAAAAATTGTGGTTCATTTGTCTTGTTTATTGTACATTTTGATTCCGTTTTTCTGAATCATCATGTTGAATCAATATAACAGATGTGGGGTTTCAGATTTTTGTTTGTTTTTTTTCTCTTTTTTCATACATCAAGAGAAATTACTATTTAAAGTTTGTGAATTAGGTCAGTAATAAGTGAGCTATTTCAATGTTTTCTTCTTCTTTGATGTAAAGAGAGATAGTAATATTTGTAATATTATTTTAATATATAAATATTTTTCCAAATGAGATTACATATGGTTATATTTAAATGTTATGAAAAATATTTCGAAATGAAATTTTTTGAGGAAGCTAAAAGAATTTTATTTGATTGAGAAATATAATGTTTTATTTTTATTTTAAATATTGTAGTCTATTTCTTGATTATTTTTTATTTGAGTTAATTTTAGTGATTATAAAGATTATTAATTTCTATAGAGATTATATTAATAATATTAATGGAAAGTGTATTTTTTCTGTGGGAGTTGTATAAGAACATTTTTCTTAGATTAAAAATTATGTAAATCCATTCTATATTTTGTGCGTGCTCTGTACAGATGTATATGTGGGTTTGTTGAAAATATAAGTTAAAATGATTTCCTAATTTTAATACTAAAAAATATACTTTGTTAGGATATCCTACTCTCTATATAGCTATCAATTCTAAACATATTAAACATAAATAAATGCAGTTTTCAAACGAAAGCAAAATAAGGGCTTTTTATTCTTTGTTTTAAATTTACTATAAGATTTTAGAAAATCTCAAACACATTGATTTTTAATTAAAATGCGACAATTTTTGGTGAATTCAAATTTTTTGTATGAAAGCAAAACACTCTATCTCAATTATCTTCACATACTTCCCATACTTAATTTAAGTATATTTTTTTAAAAATATTAGAATGTTTGAGGTAGGACGTAAAAAACTATCTGGTACGAATACAAAAGAAAGCGACTCGAAAAAGAAGCCCACATTAAAAAACAAGCTGGAAGTGTTTACTAAATACAAAAGATTACGTTCTACCATCCGCTATGGAACTCTTAAGAAATTGTAAAGATTTTTTTTAATCATCTTCGATCGGATGGGGCTTTTACTGAAATGCTCTGTGATGCAAAAGAACTGGCCGACGAGACTGATATCCCTGCTAATTTTGAGGTCACGCAGCCACGTTACAGAGTTCGCCACAAAAATGTTAATTTTGATTACGAAGCACGAGATGATCGGATGGAAGAACCTAAATTAAAATTCAAGGTACAGTTTTATTTTTTTACAATTGACCAAGCAATTAATGCCTTGGAATGCAGATTTAATTTAATGAGTACCCATAGTAATTTTTTTTAATTTTTATATAATATATATGATTTAAAAGATACCCTTAAACATTTAATAATTAAACGCTGTAAAAATTTAAAAATGATGTAGACAGATGGAGAATCAGTAGATATAAATGCGCTTGATCTAGCAGATGAGATAATGTTAGTTTCAGCATTAGTAGGCAAAAAAGAAAGCCCAATAGAAGTTTTAAAATTATTCCAGTTTTAGATTTTGCGCCAAATCTTGCCATCGCATTAAGAATTTTACTTTCTTTGCCAATAAAGTGTAGCAAACGGAGAAAGGAGTTTCTCAATTCAAAATTTCTTACGGTCTACAATTCTTCAAGATAGATTAAATGGTTTAACTATATTGGCTATCGAGCTTAAAATAGCTGAGCAAATTAATTTAAAAGAATTAATCAGAAAGTTTTCAGAGTGAAAAGTAAAAAAAAATAACCTACTCTTAATTTTTTTTTTGTTTTTTTGTTTTGTTACTTGTTTTAATTTTTAATAAATATTTACACGTATACTGTTATGTTGCTTTTTCTTTGCAAGAACTATTCAAGTTTTATAGGTGTGTATTTATGAACAATGTATGTATTTTTTAATAATATTTTTTATACGATGTGGAGAGGAGCGGCATTTTTCATTTTTGTCCGGGCTGGCAAAACTGCTAGAGCCGGCCCTGCAGGGAGAAAAGTTTTATCAAGATATCAAAGATATGGAGCACACATATCAAAGAAGATGGGACAAAAACATGCTTGCCAACTATTGTTGGATGTTAACACGATATAGATCTGAGGTTAAACACAAAAGAACTTCAAAAACATGCTGCACTTCCCCCTATGAACAACTATGTGGTTTTGATTGTTGTGTTGTACGACTTATTCTGGTTTATAAATATTAATGAGCAGATTATAAAAAAAGAAATGTTCTTCTTTGATCTTTGTTGAAGGAAGTTGAAACTGATCACAAACAAGGGAAAAACTTGCTAAAATAATGCATATTAATCATGATAGCGAAAGTAAATTTGAGAAAAGCAATGAACATGAAACGAAAGGAAAATTTTCAATAGCTACTTAAAGAACTCCATCAAGAAAAATATAAAGCCATAAATGTACTGCAAGATACACTTCGCTGTATCAAAAGGACACAAACAACAAAAAGTTCAACAGAATATTTGTCGATCATCAAAGGACATCAAAACTACAATAATGTGAAATACGACAGTTTTGCTTGCAAATAACATTCCTGTAATATTAGCGAAAAGTGTCTGTGATTTGTGTCCTTTATTGAGGTTTTGCACATTTGAAACAATTTAGTTTAGTTTTATTGGATTTTTTTCTCAAATTATCAAAGAAAAATTGTAAAGTCCTTGAAATAGGTAAATATATTTTTAGTTAAATTATTCATTTAAATTGTGATTTTTATCGTGTATAGTAAAAATAATTACAAAAAAAAAAAAGGATTGGGGTGACCCAGTCACTCCGCGCGACCATTAACGTTAGTATCGAGCGCACATCTGATCCCGGGCCAACACATTTTGAAGTTTTCTCGCTTTAAATATTAAAAATAACACAATTATTCTTCATTGGAATTTTACTTTCTTTTTCATCATTTAACATTAATTCTAAATGCTAATTCTATGAAGCTTAAAATTACAGTTCGTTCAAAACTATTTGTCACGAACGGAGCTATTGAACTTGTAGTTAAACTAGAGTGGCGCTGTGAGTGCATTCCTTTTTTGTTTTTACTTTTGTCTGTACTAGTAGTGGAGTCTGTAATTCGAACGTGATATGTATCAGTTGTCTATTTTCCTTATCCATTAAATCTTTTTTGCATCAAAAAGGACTCTCATTCTCTTGGTTAAGAGTCTATTTAATCGAATCTTTTAGGTCAAGCTCACCGGGTGTTAGAAACGGAAGAATAAGGTAAGTGAAACCTTTATTCTTATATTAGAATTTGTGAAATAGAAAATTAATTTTTTTACACTATTTATAATATGAGTGTTCATTTCAAAAAATCATTTTACAATTTTGTATACATTGCCATGCACTTGGTTTTATTCTCCTTACAATTAAGCGATTATATCCAGAATAATGTATTATTTTTTTTAAAAAAATAAACTCCTGTGAAAAGTGGGTACTTCAGCCAGTATAAGAATAAGTTTAATAATTATTAGTGACTTCCATGGGCTTGTTTGCAGAGCAAAGTTTTTCAAAGGAAGGCTTAATATTAGAAATTGACACTCTGAGTTCTGTTTCTATATTTAGCTGAGACCTATATTTTGTCTTCAAAGGAGCCACCGCAGAAAATCCGGATTCAGAAAGGTAGAATGTTGAAAATGGTAATAGTATTCGAAATGTTTTTGTTTTCAGTGCAGAAAAAATTCATCATCCACCTCTGCACAAAATTCAAAGAGCGATTTATTACAAAATTACCTTTTAATTTCGTCAATAGATGTGAAATCTATGAAGATTTCTTCTTCGGCAGTTGAGAGCCAGTCTGAAATATTTTGAAATGGATCCCTAACCCACCCGTATCTTGATATCAAGTTGTCCTCGTCTATGAACTTGTTGATACTTTATTATCGTCGAATGCTCTCTACGACTTAAAAATATATCCATGATTTTGTTTTAATCTCTACTGCCGTAAATACTTAACCCTCCAAGCGGTCTGCACGTAAAATTCCGCCATTCCAGAGATGCTTTTTCTGCCTTCAAGCAAGATTCCCAAAAGCAGCCGAGCCGCATTTTTAAAAAATACGGCTCAACCGCTTTTGAGAACCCCACCTGAAAGCAAAAAAAAATATGTGCGGTGCATTTTTGAAGCATCTCCAGAATGGCAAGACTTTAAGTGCAGACCGCTTAGAGGGTTAATACCGTGAATTATGAAATTAACATTCAAGATAGATTCGGTAGCTAATCGACTCGACCAAGACTGACTGGAATTGTAGGAGGTACAGCATTTTTACATGCTTTGCGCAGACGTCCGTTAGGTTGCCCAGACTCACGTGAACATTCGCGAGAATACCAGATGTGATGGATATGATAGAGAGCAACAAAGACTAGACTATTCTCCAATTCCTACTATTAGCTTACACTCTCTATATATTCATTTATCTTGGTGGAATTTTCAATCGTTTATAAAATACATTTTAAAGCGCTCAATTGAGCTGAAATTTTATACACATGATTATTTCGGGTGACAATACAATAATTTAAGAATAATTAATAAAAATTAATTGATTAAAACTAATTATTTAAAGAATTACAAATACACACAACCACGTTGGCATCATTTTTGGCGACTTGTGTCAAAACTTGAAAAGGTTTTTTTCTCACGTTTTAAAGCATTCAGTTGAACTAAAATTTTAAATACACGATTGTTTTGGATGACAATACGATACTTTAATGATAATTAATAAAAATTAATTACCACTTAATGTTGTGATTCTATCATATGTATATACATATTTATATTAATTGTAACTATTTAATAAAAAGTAGCTAAAATAAAAATTTTCGTTGTTGATCTAAGTAGGAATTGACATTTTTTTTTTTTTTTTTTTTTTATTACTTGTTTTAATGACATTTATACTTTGAGAAATGGATAATGAAGGAAATAAATCTTTAATTAAATATCATTTTGCAATCTGTTTCAATTTAAAAATTAGAGAAAGAAAAATAACATATATATAATAATTAACTCTTACTATTTAAAAGTAATTTACTTAAAATATATATTACTTAAGAGTAAAACAAATACAAAATTTAATACTTATCTTATTAATTTGTACGGTTTATAATTAAGATAGTATTGTAGCTTTAGCGTCAAAGTACATTATTATTCCATTCAATACATTATTGTACAAGGGGGGGGGCGCGATAAAAATTATGATTGAAAATTGGGTCGCCAGTATTGAAAGTTTGAGAAGCACTGACCTAAGTATAGAAACTTTGTTTTGTTTTTTTGCTCATTTTAAAATATGCTTCAAACTTTTATGTACGCAAGCATGATTTTTGCTGGTCTTGGTCTATTTTACGTAAACACCTTAATAAAAACAAATTAAAATAGTATGTTGGTGATTTTCTCTAAGAAACTACACCATAAATGCAGAATGTTTAAACCTTAAAGGAATTTCTTGTTTTTCTCACGACCAGGGACAGCCTGTGAGGTCTGTTTCTCATCTAATTGCTGAGAAATTAATTTGCCTCACCAAGAACCAATACTTACAAAGATTTAACTGTATAAAAACTACTGTTGTCCAACTACCCAGGCTAAAATGTTCGAGAGATTCCTTTTCAAATAAGGTTTTAGCAAAAATAACGATATCGATTTTACAAAAAATCTAGACGTGGTAAATAGACATTTTCGAAATCAGCAAACTATATAATATAAAAATCTCACTGAAAACCTCTTTTGTATTTTTCCAAAACTTTTATTTGGAGCCCTGTGTAATCATTGTATCATAATTTCATTATAGATCTATGATTAAAAATGAGCAAAAAAAAAAAAAAAAAAACGTAACAAAATGCTGAGCAAGCAGTCAATTGTTCATTTTTCATTTTCAGCACCTGATCTCTAAGCAACACAGAGTGGTAACACAGAAGAATTAATGAGCTATCATCTCCCCCATGACTGAAAGTTAAGAAAAATTACTGAAACTATTGAAGGAGAAAAGGATATAAATAAAAAATATATTAGAGACTATATACAATATATATAGAGACTATATACATTCCAAATTAGGACTATTATTAGAAGGATTATGCAGGAAAAATACATCATTATGGAGACCTCCTTTCTAAGCATTGATCTGAACAGCTTCAAAGCTGCGAGAATCAGTCGCTAAATGTCTAACAGTAATATTTGCAACAAAATACCCCTGATGCACACAATAATACCAGAACAGATCCGTTGAGCACGTTATTAGCAAAATGTCTTATTAGAGACTCCACTCTCGACAATTCCTAGTAAGTCAATATTGTAACAACAGTTGATTTCAGTTTGGTTAACCATCAGCATACAAGCTGTAGAAGAGCCTTGAAAAAGGCTGTAAATGGAGGTGTTCGTCACTGAATGGAAACTAAAAAAAACTACAAAGGGTGACAAATGTCAGTTGCTTAAGGCCAACGGCCATATTTTCAAAAACTACTTTTATCCAACAGATGGCGTTGTTTGCAACTCGGGTGACGTCAAAGCGATAATGTTTGTAAAAAGATAATCCGTCGTTACTATAGCAACGGGGTGTGGTTAAGAAATGATTGACAGATATAGTCGGTTTCAGAACGCATGCGCAGTTGCAGTAAAATAAACAAACTATTCAAAATCATAATCAAATGGTGAGGACAACGAGGTGCAGTGTTGGTTGAATGGGGAAAAAAAGAAAGTTTTGTAAGTGCTGTCTTTTAGAATTGCCGCGGAAATGAATGCGCAGTCTTTTTTTTTTTTTTAATCCGTGCAAACATTTTGGGATATCCACAAGTGAATGAACAAGTACGTTTACATTTTCTTGGGTATCATAAACATTGCCCATAGGGTTAAGAATAAAGATGGAATTTAAAAAAGAGTTTTAATTTTTGGTGGAAGGATTTAATAGACCTCCAGTTTTATTTTTGTACAGATATCTTTTTATTTGTATTAGCGAATTTAATTCAATTTTTTTTGTTTGGTAGATATGTAATAAATTTCTTTCTGCTCATATCTTAGATACAAATTGTATTTGAAATTGCTATGTAAGAATACTCATCAGGAAATAATCATTTTCAATTTGAGTCTTTCACACAAGAAAATGTGTTACTTTTCTAAGAAAATAACCTAGAGCAATTTTTTCACAAATAGCTTGTATAATTCTGTTTTCAAACACATCTATTTCTTGTTTTACAAATTAATGTTATTATTTCCGATACGCATGAAAATATGACAAAAATTTCACTAAATTACAGTCGTTACTAAACCTGAAAAAAAGTTCGTTATTTGGAAAATTTCGTGAAATGATTTATCTTTCAATATAGTTTAAAAAAACCACTTAAAACAAATTTTAAATTCATATAACTATACATTATTATAAAATTAATTGTTCACACACCTTTTTTGTAAGTTAATATCAATTTATTTTACATATCTTAACTATCAAAAAGAATTCGGCTAGGAAAGCAGGGGGAAAAAACAACTTTGTCAAGAAATACTCAGTATATATTTCCAACTTTAAAAAAGTACTTTTGTATTATGATTACCAAATTTTAATAACATTTTCCAATTTTAAGCTTACAAGTAATTTTAAACATGCATATTTTATGACCAGTAATTTTAAGAATGCGTGTCCTTCAATTTAACTACTGGTTAAGTCTATTAATTTTGTTTTGAGTTTTTTCGTTTTAAAAAAAAATGTTTTCTCTCATTCCTCGCATCTTTGCAGTGCACGAAATACCTCGTCAGGAGTATTTTTTTTTTCACACAATTCAAGTCTAATCTTTTCAAATGATTTTACTTGCTCATTACATCACATGTAGGTCCAGAAATATTTCAAAAACAGAGAGACAAAAAATCGAATCCCAAGAGAGAAAGTTCGATAAATGGAAAATGCACTTAGCTATTTGTGGAGGTTATTTGACGAAGAAAATCATAAAATGTTCTTGGTTCCAGGAAAAAGTTCGCGAAATAGAGAAATTCGCAAAATGGAGGGCCGACTATATTATATTCATCGAATTAATTTCCAAATCAAGCTTCCTTTTTCTGACACTTCCTTAAGTTGGTATGGAATTGAAAACCCGTTTCCTTGTTGAATTTTAATAAATGTTATTATAGATAATCCGAGAAAAAGCATGAATATTGTTAAATTTGGAAACCTGGAAGAAATATGAACATTTTTAAAATATTAACTTAAATGTTTTAAAGAACTAGCTAGAGTTCTCAGATCTAAATTTATATAAAACTTTTATGGAACAGATATATATATATAAGTATCTTCAAAAAATTTCAAAATTATCTTGAATGGAAAACCCTTTCATATCTTCCAAAACGAAAATCTGAAAAAAACACATATAAAATTTGTAAAGGCATAAAACAGAAACTAATAATGTCTGTAAATCTCTAATTTTTAATGTGTTTTTTTCCAACTGAAGAAGGTTGTAAAATAGCTTGTAATTTTCTATGAGACAAAAATCGTTTTAACCTATATTATATCATATAGGAGCTAATCTTTGACTGCAATGTAATGATATTAATAATTAATCATTATTATTGTTGTCACTAAAATCAATAACTGTATGAATCCAAACTTGAATTTTACTTTATACATGCAGCATAGAATAAGTCTAATTGTCATACATCACTTTGACACTATTGGTACTACAATTTATGGTTAGCTGTTCTGTGATTAAATGGTTTAATTTTTTTTGATAAATATGTAATAATCTTTTTATGGATAATGTCTAAGAAAAAGGATTTAAATTAATTATTTATAAAGTTTCATTTTTTAAAATTGGTCTTAATCACTTGAATTAATGAAATTATATACTGATGTATAAAATAACACTTTGCTATAAGCAGATTTCAGCCTTTATTAGTATATGTACTTTTATGTTTCTAATAATTTTTGAATTGTGTGTTCATTGAAGATATTTAATTAACATAGTAACTCTTTTGTAAATCAATACAAATTATTGGATTTTAAAAATACGAAGAAGCCAATGAGTTGATTCTCTTTGGGATGACAAAAAAGAAGGAAAAAAAAAATTCTTTGGGAGGAGTAGAAATTACTTTCAAACAGCTAAAGGAAGCACATTAACAAATAGGATGCACAAGTCTTTTTCTTGCATAATGTACGATGAGCAATATTCGTCTTGGAACAGTGAAGAAGGGCGAACGGGGGTCAAGCAGTCGTAAAAACCACAGATTATGCTTCTTTCCCTCCCTCTTCATTGTGGAGGGACCAAAGGGGGGACACCAGATACTTTTTTTGTCTTCAGTTTATGTCGTCTGAAATGGAATTCTTAGTACACAGTTTTGTCGTATTTTCCTGAATACCAGAAATAATAACATTAATTTATAAAATAAGAATTGGAAACGAAGTTAAAAAAGATTATTGACCATTTTCACAGAAAAATGACTTTTTCTTTTAAAAGACTCGTATCGAAACTTATTATGTTCTTGATGAGTGTTTCTTATAAGGCAATTCAGAAATTCAAATTTAAGTACAATTTGTTTCTACCATCTACATTTTCTTAAACAGGACACCACATAATGTAGCCTATTTTCTGGGTTACTACATTAAATGAAGCTGTTATTTGGTTACCAAACACACACATGCGTAAAAATTAAACAATATGTTTGAAATGAATTAGGAAAGGAGCTTATAATTTTCTTTGAGACAGAAATCGTTTTAACCTATACAATTATATTATATAGAAGATAATCTCTTATTGTTTTATCTAATGACATTAACATATCAAATTATTATTATTGTTACTAAAATCAATAACAGTATTCGACTTGAATTCTCATTTACATGTACAACATAGAATATGTCAGGTGTATTGTTATGCGACACTTTTATCAACGATGTAATTCAGAATTCGAGGAATGCGTAATTATTCGAATCTCGGCGTACACATTAACGATGACTAATGAGTGAATATTAGTCGCACTGTACAGCTACACGAGAGCTTTTGGCGACGGACCACGTAATTTTGAACCATGGTCAAGTGACGTGGACGACACATGAGCTGGCACCCCCTCTCTCATAACTACCTCACCACACCAACGGGAGGACGTTTGAGCTCTCGACAAATTTAACGTGCATCGCTCTCATACACGGCGGGTCTTTAGTGGTACTGGGCTCGAACTCGTGACAAGGCCAGCCACGATCCGATACCTTAACCACTCGGCTACCGCTGCCACATGTCTATGTTCAAACCTCCTCCAGTTTGGTGTGGTGTGGAAGTTAGTAGAGGGGGATAGCTCAGGTGTCGTCCTCGTCACTTGATTATGGTTCATAATTAGGAGATCGGTTGCCAAAAGTCCTCGATTAACGAAAAAGTACGACGTTAATATTCACTCACTCAACCCTTATTAAAAGTTGTATTTTTATGTTATTAGTAATTGTGCAAAATTTGTATTAATCGTGCGGTTATTGAAAAAGATATTTAATTAACATCGTAACTCTTATATAAATCAATTCAAATGATTAGAATAAAAAAATATGAAGTGACCGAAACTGATTGTTTGGGATAACAAATAAATAAATAAATAAATAAATAAAATTGCTTTGCTCCCAAAAATAATTTTTCTAACAGGCTTCAGTAGTAAAAGTATGAGTTAAAAGCCATTTCCTTGAAAGAACCGATTATTCTCACAAATATCTCTTTATCAGGCCCGCTTTTTCCGTTTAGGCACATGCCTAGGACGCAAGAGATTTGGAGGCGCAAAAAATTGGAGGGTGAAAAAAAAAAGAGAAAAAATTAAAATTTTAGAGAATGCACAACCACCTAGTATTTATTAACAAGCCAATTATTCTCCTTCATTTTTATACCTAAGTTATTAAATCTTCATTTCGCTATCGGCCAAATTATTGTGTAAATCACTTGGCTTTTCTTCCTCAAATCATATTTTGTTTCATGTATTAAGTTGTGTTCTCAAAACTCGAAATAAAATCTTTATCGCAGCGTCTCTCAAACTGTAGGGCACGCCCCCTCTAGGAGGGTGTGATAACCCTACTTGGGGGAGGACGAGCATATCGCGAAAATTCGAAAATAAAAGATTTAAAATAATTATCAATTTAAAAAAATATAATTTACAATTTAAAATAATTATAAAGTGAAATACACATTCTTATATAAGAAAAAATGAAGTACACATTCACACTGATATAATACACACTACTTATAAATGTATCAAAACTGTACAAAGTATTTCATAATTAATTTATCAATATTGAAAGCAAGTTTAGTAATTGCTAGTGACTCCTCTGGGCTTGTCATATACAAAACTTAATGTTTATCTTGATAATTAGTATGGTTTATAATTAAAGTCGTATTGTATTGGGGTTTTACCATCAAAGGACATTATAATTGCATTCAATACATTGTAAGAAGGGGTGGGGGGCGATGAAAATTATGATTGAAAATTGGATCGCAAATATTGAAAGTTTGAGAAGCACTGCTTTATCGCAATCTACAACACTGTTGTGTGGCCGCGGTAGCCGCGTGGTATAGGTATCGGATCGTGGTTGGCTTAGTCACGAGTTCGGGCCCAGAACCACTAAAAACCCGCCGTGTAGGGCAGCGATGCACTCTAAATCTGTCGAGAGCTGAAACGCCTCCCGTTGGTGTGGTGTGGTAGTTAGGAGAGGGGGATGCCAGCTCAGGTGTCGTCCACATCACTTGACCATGGTTCAAAATTACGAGGTTTGTGATCAATAGTCCTCTTGTTGCTTTGTAGAGTAACGTTAAACATCAAATGACAATTCCGGACTTTTCACCCACTAAGAGGAAGTATACATTCCACAACAGTGGTCTTCAAACTGTGTTCCATGGAACCCCCTGGAGTTCCACGATACATGCTCAGGGGTTCCACGAGTCACAATAAATAAATCGAAAAAAAAATTATAAATGTGTATGCAAAATGAATTTACGTTCTCTATGAAGTTAGTATCCCCACAAGAATTTAAAGCTCTTTCCTGTCATTAAGATACTGAAAATTTTATTTCAACATAAAAACTTTATTTTGCAATACTTTTTAAACTTTTATTATAATATAATAAAAGATATTAAAAAAATGTGTTTTATTTTTATATATTACCTAATAGATTGTAAAAATTTTATTGTTTACTATCCCGGGTTCTACGAGATAACTGTATACTCGTTAGTACAATGTCTTGTAAAACTAAATAGTTTTCAAATGGAAAGTGCACCTTTCGACATTTGCTGGGAAAACACCTACAATAAGGGAGAGGTAACGACATCGACCTATCAACAGATTTGATGTCCAAACTCTAAATTTAAGCAAGAAAAGCTCCTAAATCTTTTGTTGCAAATTCATACAAAATACTCAGTATTCCTCTTAACATTTTAATGCCATTCAGAACAATGTGTATAAGTGAAAAATATTTCTTGGCATAAGTGGCTACAAAAACAAATTAAACTCAGAATATGTAATGAGATTACAGTTAATTTCAATGGGCTTAGACTTCGACGGTTTGTGTGAAAAAATCAAGTACATGTTCTAGTTACTAAATATAATGAATGGGTGGGTGAAACCTGGATCCCAGATTAATATTATTAATTAGTAAATTATATTAAAAGTAGATTAAAATCTTTAATAATCGATGCAATGCTTTTTTTAATTGCCTTTACAAAAAAGTGTATGTGGAATAGGGTTCGACAAAAATACTTTCTAGTTCTAGGGGCTTCACAAAAAGACCTTCTAGTTCTAGGGCAGTGGTGGTCAACCCGTGGCACGGTGCAGCTGTAAGGGGGGCACGCAAAGACACACTGAAAAATTAAAAGAAATTTGAATACATAATAATAAATAATTTTCTACAATTTTATTGAAGTGGGGTTGTCTCAGACAAAAGTCTCAAAATTTGGATCAAAATATGTTTGTGTGAATAAATGTTTTCTGCTATGAACATAATAACATAAATATTATTCATATAACTAGCTGATGTGCACCTATAATAACCTAATTTTGGTAGCATCTGCAAAAGTTAAACCTAATATAGATGAAGTGGTAAAAAAAAAAAGTAATTCACACAAAAGCCACATTAAGTAAATACTAACTGTTTAATAATTATTTAAAATTAAATGTTTCAAGTTACTCGTTTTTTTTTGTACCTAACTTGACTGAATTGAGCCTGTAAAAAGTTTATTAACAATAAAACCTAAATTTGTACTTCATCTTATTTTTAAATTTCTTGCATTATAAAAAATGTACTATTTACGTAAAAATTCCATAATAAGAGCCTTTAAGTAACATTTTTTTTACTTTTCCATAAGGTGAAATGTTGGAAGCGGCACTCATATTTATTTTTTTTATCAAATTGGGGTACTCTTCCCGAAAAAGTTGGCCACCCCTGTAGTAGAGTAGAAAAAGTTTGAAAGAAAGACTTTTGAGTAGAAAAAGTTTGAAAACCACTGTAATACACTAAAAATAGAGTCTCCCTCTCCCCCACCCCCCATATTTTTTAAACTCGTCCATTTTTTCATGAAAAAAAAAGCAGAATTAGTGTTTCTGAAGTGATTAAAGTCATTATTCGTGTAGCAAAATATTCTTTTTCATAAAATATAGTATTATTAATGTGTATTTAAGCAGTTTATGCGATAATTTTATTCTAAAGTAACGTTTTAAAAATTTTGTACTTAGATTGCATACACGTGGCACCATCTGCAGACATTGTAATAAAGCTTGCCAAATATGGCGTCAGAAAATTCTGGAAGCAAGGATATATGTATTTTTCGTAATTTTAAAATTTTCTAGACTATTTCTGACATTTCTACATTTCAATGCGGATTTGTATGAGTAATTTACGTTCTCAGCAAAAGTTTTACGCCTGAATAATGTGTTTTCATTGTGCAAAAGTACCCTAACCATTTCAGTACATTTGGCAGTCCCCCTGGGGACATCATGAGTAGGCAACTAACAGTGCTGGCTTATCCATTGGGCACTTGGGGCGGGCGCCCAGGAGCTTGAGGCCTGAAAGGTTCTCTGGTTATAAATTTCGATCCACCAGGTCCAAGGGGGCCTGTAGATCTTCTGCACCCAGGGCCCGAAATAAGCTGATTGCCACTGTGGCAACTGACATCATTCTCCTGATTCCTGAAAGTAAATTTTTCGGAAAAAAAAGGGAGACAGAATTCTTTGTGGACTTGGAGGAAATGTTGAAAGGAAGATGAGCACATATTTTCCAAACAAGCAACTATCTAATCCGTAACTATATATCTCGTTTTTTTTCCGACCATATATATATATATATATATATATATATATGGCATCACATAAATTCAAGCAGACGCCAAATGTGTTTGGTTTGAATACGCATGCGTCAGTGGCGGAAGGAGCTTTGACAGGACTTTAAAGACCGGTTTTTCGACTAATACTGAGATTGCTACGTTGAGTTTTTCTTTTTGTGATTTTAAATAAGTTTGAGTGTGGCTAAAATTTTTTCAGCATTTGGCATAAATGTTTAAGGTAATGATGATTTAATTGATGTTAGAATCGGCTTTCGCTACTTTAAAAAATTATAGTTAACAAATTGTTCTAGAATGATCGGCAGCCTAAAATTCCTTAACAATGTCTAAAGAATCTACAAGCGATTTCCACTGGTGGCTGATCTTTTTAGCTTTAACTTTTCTTGGGGCTGCCACAAGATTGTATAAAATTGAGGAACCTGATCATGTGTGGTAAGATTCTGTTAATCAAGTAAAAATCAGTTTTATTTTGATGCTTTGTTTGATCTCCTTTTTTTACTAATTGTCTCTCCTCTGTCAGCTGGGATGAAACGCATTTTGGAAAGATGGCCAGTTGGTACATTAATCATACATTTTTCTTTGATGTACATCCTCCTCTTGCTAAGGTATGTTCATTAATAAATGTTTCTCCCTATTTATTAAACTGAAAGCTGCAATGGAATAACTGTTTCAGGAATCCTAAGTGCAGATTTTTGTTTTCTTAAAACATGAACTTTAAAAAAATTCTGAGCGTAGATTATATACAGTACCGTATTAAGCTCATTTCAGGCTCTGGGTGCAGAAGATCTACAGTCCCCCTTAATGCTGGAGGTTCAAAATTTATAACCAGCAAATCTGGTTAAGTTCAGTTTATCCGGGCACCTGGGCCCCCCCCCCCCAAGTGCCCATTGGATAAACTGGCACTGATTATATAGTATGTTTTTTTTGTATTACTTTATCAAAATAATGTAACCAGTTTATGTAGCTCATTCATCTGACTTTCAATGTAATTGAATTTATGAAGCAAAAAGACAAATACTTAGTAAAATTCCTCTTAATATTTGAGAAAGCTATTACATTAATATTTTTAAAACAATATGTAGTTGCACTTGAATTTTATTACCATGAGACAGTTTTGATATTTTACATCAGATTTGCTAATAGGGTTTGAGGTAACCAAAGTGAAACCCTAACAGTTACTGGAATTATTAAATATTGTTTCTGATAATATATCTTCTATTTTCTGTAGAAAAGAATTGGACGTCAAATTTAAAAACGTGATGGCAAAATTAAACCTGTTCAAATGCTCGGTGTATGATAATTGTATATCGTGCTTAAATTTTTTCTTTTGAAATTCCCAAAGTAAATTTATTATGATATTTTGTACTGTATTACATATAAAAAATTAAGATAATTGTTTACAGTGCTATTATTTGAGCATAATTGAAAAATTTGTGATATAATTAGATTCTGTAAGTGAAATGCATGACATTGAGCACTTCAAAATGAAATAAATACTTCGATTTGTGTGTTTTAAAATAAAAATGTCAATTGCAAACAGTAGAAGTATAAGGTGAAATCAATAAAAGCTATTATTTAATATTGTGTTATAGTGATGACAAAGTAGAATTTCATTTCTTGATAATTCAATTTTAAGAATCCCTGATTTGTTAGAAGGGAGTTTGTTGCTCATTTGTGTAAAATTGCTTGATATTATGTTGTTAATTGAAATAATAAAACTGCATTTTATCACAACAATTTTTAAAAAATTATGTTTGTCATTGCCCTAAGAATCTTATATTTTTGTATAAATTATATTTGTAACTTGTAATGAAAGACATAAGATTTCAGAAAAGGAGTGAATATCTAATATTAAATGTTTGTCTCTGTGCTGAAAACATTTAATGTAATATCTTTATAAAATATATCTTGGTAGTGTCACATTTTTTATTGTGAAAACTATTCAGCTTCATCTAACATTCATTATTAGTTTCTTTATGTTGCATAGTTTCAGTAGTGCACACAGGAATTTTTCAAGGGGGTGGGGGTCCAGGGTCGAAAGTCCACCCTTCTTGTATCGTGTTTCTTTTGATTTTGTTGATTTCGGGAATAAAAAACAGTAAAAAACTAATTATTGAATAAATAATTAGCATTAAATAATGAAAATAATTATTAATAACAAATCATTAAATTTTATGTACTATATACTTAGAACTATAATCAATGGGAGAAAAAAAATCAAGGGCTTTAGGGGTGTCCTGACCCCTAGGACTCCCTCCTTGTGTGCACCACTGCATAGTTTAATACATACTATGTGTTTTTAGCAATATGCAGGTATAAACAAGAAAAAGTGTGTCACCAAGTTGATTAGGGATTTATTGTTGCAGATAATGTGATTAACCACCAACTTTTGAACTTCTTCATGATGTTGTTGTGCAGAATATCTTGTATGAATCTTGATTTTTAAAAATAATTTTGATTTTTGCCATAATGAATATAGTGTTTTCTACAGCTGTTATCAATATTTATTCTATTTTTATTTCAAGTTTAGTAGGGCCATGCACTATGTCTGCTGATTTGTCATAAGCTTGCACCTTATATGCATTTTTGCTTATATTTTAATCATTAATTATGAAATAATTTGACTACTTTTCATAGTTTATATACATAAATTTTTTATTCTTTAAGTGGCAAATTGCAATTGCTTTATTGTAACCCATTTTTTTTTTTTCTTCTGAGTTTTCCTCTACATAGAACAAAGTAATGACTTTTTATGATACAAAATCCTCCTCTTTTTAAACAACTTTAGTGTTCTATTCTTTCTTGGATCAAAAATGAACCAGGCTGTTGCAAATAACATAAATGCTTAGAACATTTCTAGGCATATACACAGTGCGTCAAATAAGCTTTAAGACTCGTCCCAGAGGGCAGGTTCTAATGGCACTATGAGTGTAAATGCACATGTATCGTAATGTCCATGGTCTGTTTACGCACTGCCAACAAGTTGTGTGTATTTAGTTAAGTATCCGAGAGAAGATGAGCATTCATTGCAGAAGTGTATTTTTTCATGTTGATTTTTTAAGATGGAGAATAGAGCTGTGATTAAATTTAACTTAAAATTTGGTAAAAGTGCTTTGGAAACATACCAGCTTATGAAACAAGTTTATGGCATTGTTGTTTAAGTAGATCAAATGTTTTTGTGTAATACAAATGTTTTTTTTTTGGTTGGAACAGATATGGTAGCATATGATCAACATTGTAGAAGACCAATTTCATCCAGGACACCTGAAATTATTGAAAAAATATGAAATTTTATGGCAAACTATCACTGTACATCACTGAGATTAATGGAAGACTCTTTAAGCACCAACAAAGAAATGATTTGAACCATTCTGCATGAAGATTTGTGCAAAACCAAAGTGTGTATTAAATTTGTTCCATGCACTTTTAACCCCTGTACAAAAAGCAATGAGAAGTGTACATTGCAGATATATCATTTCAGCTACTGAAAACAATACAAACTTCTTGAAGTCCATTGTAACAGGTGATGAATCTTGGTGTTTCCAATATGATTCTGAAATAAAGCGACAAAGTTCAGAATGGGTCACAAAATTCACCACAAGCGAAAAAATCGAGGAAAGTTCCATCCAAAATCAAAACAATGCTAACCATAGTTAAAGGTGTTATCCACAAAGAATTTTTGCCAACTCGACAAACAGTTACAGGTCAGTACTACTTAGCTCTTTTAAAGCATTTGATAGCCAAAATTCATTGCATTCATCCAGAATATCGGACTGAAAATTGCACCCAGTTGCACCTCCCTTATTGTTCATAGAATTTTGGCAAAAAATGTCTGTATGTTGAATCATCTACTGTATTCACCTGATTTAGCACCCTATGACTACTCCTTATTCCCAAAACTTCAAGTAAAGTTAAAAGGATGTTATTTTGAGGATATATTGAACAAGTGGCTTCGACGCATGCTTTTCAGGCCATTCCACAAAATGATTTACAACAGGTGTTCGATTTATTAATAAATCGCTGTAACAAATGCATTAAAACCAAAGGGTTCCATTTTGAATAAAAAACCAAAACTGGAATTAATTTCTTGTTTCTGTTTCTTTTTACAGTCCCAGTCTTAAAATTTATTTGATGCACTGTATATTCTAAATAGAAAGAAATATTTAATATAACTTGATGGTTTGGTTCTATATTTTTAGTTATTATTCTTTTTCATCAAAATGTTTTGTATAATCTGTAGCATTTTCTATAACTGCATAATTTATTCATTTTTACTTGACATATTTAAGATGTGTTATTTTGCAGTTTTAAATAGGATTACAGGTCCTTAGCTTTTCAGTCAGCTTTGAGTACCTACTCAATTTGTAACCAATTTGAATAATACTGGAACAGCAACAGAATTGCATGTTTTTTATTTGTAAGAAATTTTGTGCTTAGTTTTTACTATTCTTGTCTTATAAACCTGTATATTTCATATATTCCTACAATAGTATTAACTCCATGTATACAATGAAACCGTAAAAAGGCTACATAAGGTGAAAAAGATTTGTTATTTAGCAAGAGAATTGGGGGGGCGCCACAAGTAGGTGAGACTGACATCATCCCCACTCTATGCCTACAAGCAATATATATATCAGTATTACACATTTAATTCTTTCTTATTTATATTTCATGCTTGTTTGCACAGATATTTTGTGATTAATGTGTTCATTATTAGTTTTCACAAACCAATTAAATAAAAAAAATCTATTGATAAAACTTCCAATAATCTTAGGAAAAGTAAACTCATATTTACATTTAGCATATCAAAATACAAGATTAATGAGATGAATTGCAGAAGTATGTCACTGTGACTGGATTTAAATCAAACATTTGAAATGAAGTATTTTCTTGTATTTTTTTATTATGCTATTGGGTGCATTTTTCTAGTATATCTATTTTTTGATGGTCAGCTTTTTTCCTCTGTTGTTTAAGTAAAGACAAGCATTGCTTACCTGTATTTGAAATTGCTAATTTAAAATTGTTAAAAAATGAAGGCAAAGCTTTAGTAAATATCATTGGGATCATTTCAGATTATTATTGAACCATACCCATTATCATAATTTTTCTGCATTAAGGCTGTTTTTGCCATATGTGGGACAGTGTGGACTTAACGTGGAGCACATTTTCGACCAGAAAAGATGCCTCAGTTTTTATAAAAATTTGTGACATTGTAACTCATGCATTTGTTTATAATATAGTGTTCTTCAAATTTCAAAATATTTCATAAATAATCTGTTTTTCCTTTTAACATGTAAAGGCATTAACATTTAGCATTACAGTATAGGAGAAAAAATGCGAAACACATTTTATAAAAGAAAAAATGTGTCAACTCGTATAAAAATAAGTAATATGATAAAATGAGTGATACTCTACAGGATAGTGAAGCCAAAATATAGTATTAATGTTTAAGTACTTTTTTTATCTGAAAAAATATTCTGAATTTGGGTCCTATTCTTTAACATTAGCCGAAGACAGCATTAAAGAAATCATACAATTCACAGTAAAACATAATTTAAATTGGCAACCTGTGTAAACATCAATGCAACAGCTAAGTAAAAGTAAAATGCAGATGACCAATAGTGCATCTTTATTGTAAATGAAAATTGAAATTCTTAATTGGCATTATTTAATTGTTAACTGTTTTTTTTTAACTCTCTATTAACTACATAGTATTCTAAAAATTTTATTGGTACTTACATATTATCGCAACCTATTGGCAACATTATATGAAATGAAGCATGATTGCCGATTCAGAGCACACAAACAACACATGAAAATTGTGGTTGCCAACTTGATGAGTATCTTGAATGTTGGTGATTGTTGCAATAATATGTAAGCACATTTTTATCTGCTCTACATTACATTTAGTTGTCCCTTTATTAAATGCTGTTATTGATTTTCTGTGCTATTTGAATTTTATACAGACAAGTAAAATAATGTTCATAATTTTAAAATTACAATTTAAACTGAGTACTTGTTTCTGTAAAGTTTTATCTTACATTTGATGTCATTACTCAGAGGAAAAAACCTACTTTAGTACATTTTGTAGTGCATTCTATCATAAAGAAATAATGAACTTAAATAAAATGTAATTTAAGACTTTTCATGTTTATTTTGCAATTCAACACTGATTTTGATAAAGCTTGAGCAATTTTGTATGTTTTCTTGGAAGTATTTTATTTGTGTTTTTTCTCTTCACATGAAGAAAGATGTAAAACATTCAGCAATGATTTATTAATTGATTGATATATCAAAAAATGCATGAAGGATTCTTCTATGTTTGAAAGGGAAAATGGAGTAGAAACCTTGCAAAAACCTTATAATAAACAATCCGAAAGCTTGATGTTTGGATTTTAATTTCTTTTCTGTTATTTAGAAAACTGTATTTCAAGTTTGGGTACGTAGAGAGATAATCTGTTTTTCTTTTTCCGTAAAATATACTGTCTGTAGAAAATGTTTTCCCTATTAATATGACAGTTTTCATTTAATACTTCACTCATTTTTATTTTTTAATAATGGCTCTCTTCAAATCAATGTGTCAAACATTCAATCCCACAGATCATAAAAAAAATTCTTTTACATTATTTTTAGTTAAAATTTTTGGAGGAAAAATTTTTTAATGTATACTTTGTAATATGTGAGAATCAGAAGAAATAAAAAAAATTTGACTTGATGAATTAATTATGTTTTAGTCTCTGGTTTCAAAAATTTAACATTAAAATTCTGATTCAACTGAATTGTTCATTGTAAAACGTACAGTTTCATTAAACATTACATGACAAATGTTTTTCATGTTTGAAGTACTAATCTAACCATTAATTCATTAAAATGTTTTAAATTAAGGAATATTATTTAAGAATATTTACCATAAAGATATTTTTAATAAATATTTTTTTAAATTCTGTCAGTTATTTAGTATTTTTAGCAGCAAAATTAACATTAGCTCTGGAGCCTTTTTGATTCAAACTGTGCTTTTTCTTTAGATCTATATTGAATCCTGTAAAAATCATATCCTGCGCACTTAAATTTAAAGATAAAAAAAAATGGAACATGTGTAATAACTACTATAGATTTCCCATTTGAAATATGTTGAGCAATTTTAAAATTTCATGTCATAAAATTCCTATAATGGGGATTTAGAGCTTCTATCCATTACATTTCCCCATGGGATTGTACTTAATGTTATAAACAGTTACAAAAAAAAGTAGGCTTGCAAAAAAAAAAAGTCAAACCTCATTTTTTTTAAAAAGCAGTCTTCAATCTGCAATGTTTATAAATTTGTAGTATCCTTTTATTGTTTCTAAAATTTGAATAATGTATTTTACTGTTTAGCATTTCAAATCATTCTTGTATAGATATTAGTGTATTGAAAAATATAGTATGTTTTAAAAATATATTATGTTAAAAATATTATGTTTGTTTCATAATGAAACATATATTATGTTAAAAATATTATACGTTTGTTTCATAATGAAACATTTACTGGTATACTGCAATCTTGAACAAGGATAAAGGCTAAAAATATCTCCTCCTAAAAGATCTGTTGGGTGGCATATTAGGGCTGGTTCAAAAAAGAAAAAAAATTGCGGACTGTCCGTCTAATAGCTTTACTGCGAAAGTGCATAATGCGTATTATACTATTTCTTCGAGAGGTTACAAGGGCTGCCAGTTTGCGGAGTGTTCCGTCGCCAAAGTAGATAAAAACACAACACGGAACAAGATCTTGAAATCAAGATTAATTTGTAAGGAAAATACTATATTCATTTATAACAGAAATTTCATCTTTGAACTAATTTTGATACTTAAAAAAAATTTTTTTTAAATACCAGGATATTTTTTATAATAAGCAACTACAAATCTTTCAAATAATTCAAAGAACACATTACCTTCAGATTCATCTTAATGAAGTGCTTTTTTTTTATGTGTCTTATCTTCAGAAGATATATATATCAACCAAATTTCTCTAGTTCTTTACCACCATTACAAAAAGTTTCCTTGATTTTATATTTGAAAAATCATCATTTTGTGTGACTGCTACATTTTATAAAAAGAGAACAATTCCTTTAAAAAAGCAAGTTACTTGCTCTTACATGTTAACTTTTATATGAATTTTTTTTTTGTAAAAAAAGATGTATATTAAAAATGTACCCAGAAAATACAGAATCTTTATGTTAGAGATACATAAGTATTTTGTTTGATTTATTGACTTCATTATAGGACCATGAAAAAATCTTTTTGCTTTTGATATTTATTGAAACAAATGAATTTTATAATTCTTTTTCTTTCCCCATAGCAAATATTTTATGGTATGATTAAACCTATACATTTGGGTATATCTGTGTGCATGTATAACATTCACGAATAACAGAGGTGAGGAACAAGACATATAGTTCTGTGTTGAGCCCTAAAGAACACAAAAAAAACTAGTTAGCTAGAACAAAATTGTAGCATTTTTTCTTGCTAATTATACTGAGAGGAATGTACATTCACATTCAGAAATTAATGTGTATTTATATTCAGCAAATATATTTAATTGTAAAGTTATTTTGCATTGTATTATTTTTCTCTTACAATTTATTTATGTATATCTAGTTACTAAACACAAAAATTGTAACTTTTGATCGTATTTTTTTGACTTCCATGGTAAGTGTTTCTTTCAATAAATATCGAATGACATGGTCACATTATTTCATATTTATTTTTAAAGGAATTTTCAAGGTTTTTATTGGTTATCTTCTGGAGTAACCATAATTAAGCCAAATGTTTGTCTTGTTAGTTGGGACTGTAGAAATGTTTTTTGTGACAAATTGGATATCTAAAAAAAAAATTTTCTGCAAAGTTGAAATTTCATTTACAATTTTCTTACACTTTTTCATTTTGAGCGAGGCTTTTGGTCTTGACTACTTTTTATGAAATATTTTAATACAGTGGAACGTCGTTTATCCGAACGTCAAATATCCGAACCAGTTTTTTTTTTTTGTCAAGTTTTGTCAATTTAGACGGTGAAAAAGACTACAATGACGACCACAAGGATGAGATTACCGACTTTGTCCAATCGATCCCAGGATTTCAAAAATACGATGAAGGTATAGAAACCTGGATGGCACTCGATGCAGAAAACTCAGTGGATTCCAAATGCTAAATGATGACGAGATTGTGACTTCCGTGCAAGCAGAATCCGACCCTGTCGACGATGAAACGGATGAAGACGAGGACAACAACAACGAAAGTAGCAAGCGTCCATCAAATGCTGGCGCGTTTTCTTTGTTTGAGACAGCTATGGAGTGGTACGAACAACAATCAGAGTGCTGTCCTACTCAACTACTGCTGCTCCAAAGAATCGGAGACCTTGCAGCGAAAAATCGAAGGTGTACAATGGTAAAGCGAAAAACAAGTGATTATTTTCCACAATAAAGGTAAAATTGTGACATTTTGCACCTATTTTTCTTCAAGCACGTTTTCCGCATGTGATGATTTTCAATATTCGCATAGTGTCCGGTTTCATGTACTGAATGGATCGCATTCGGTGTTCGGTTATCTGAACAGTGTGTCCGGTCCCAATTGATTCGGATAAATGACGTTCTATTGTAGTATTAAAAAAAGAATTGTATCATGCATAATTTTTTTTTACTCAAATCTTTGTTATTCTATCCTTTTCTCAGATTCATTTTGTCAAAAGAAAAGAAAAAACTACACACTAATAGCAAGATTACATCTTAATCTGAATAGGATGAAATAGAGTAAAATTGTCACTGAAGCTTCTTCAACTGATTACATTTTTATCAATATTGTTGAAAGAATGCTATGATGTAATTAGTTTCGTACTTTCACAAATAAAAAAAAACATTGTGTGTAATAAAAGCAAATAAATTGTGTACCCCCTGGGAATCTGAATACGAGAATATATTCAACTTGATTATTATTCAATTAATTTACAATTCACTTATTTGATAAAGCTATCATTTTTATGAAGACTTTAAAAAATTGTGTTCTGTATTAATAGTTTTATAAAGGTTTCATTATCGCAATATAGTTTTAAAAAAAATGCTTAAAACATAAAATTATTTTAGTAAAGTATTTTCATAAATAGTAGGAATGTATAATACATTGTCCTTTTCAAAGGTTAAATACAACAATTTTTTTTCATTATTAAGCCAATGAAAATAAAGGTAAAATGTATGAATTATATAAATTATAAATACAAAACAACTTACAAATAATTCTATCCTCCTATTTTTTTTAAGAACTGGATATTTATTCGTGTATAGTAAACAAGGAAAACTACAAATACCCCACTTTTGTAATTTGAGTGAAATTGTTTTGAACTTCGTTGGTAACAGAATATTGACCATTTATAAGAGATGTCGGTTCCTTTATTGATTAAGATAGTGAAGGATGGCGAATATATAAATGGTTTTATCGCAATTTATGCCTCTCAATTTGATTCTGAACAATATGCATCCGAAAATTTAATATTAAGAACTATTCCAGGCTGGGTTGCAACTAACCCTTGCGGAAGATCACTTACCAGCGTTTTCCGACCCGAAGGTGGAAAATATACTCAACCTCGGCTCATTCTGGATCACTGTGCTGCAACAGGGATGAAGGCCTCCATGACCGTTTGGTCATGGTCGCGAACTTGTAGTTCTTGTTGCATCTTTCGGATCCTGGAACCACTGATGACCCGCTATGTAGAGACTGATGCATATTAAATCTGTAGAGCAGGGGTATCCAACCCAAATGACCCTGCAGGCTAGTTCGAAAAAACATTATCTCACGGTCCGCACATAAAAATATGTACCTTTATATCAGATTTGGAAATAAAAAAAATATTTATTGAGTGAAAATTTAAAACAATGAATTATTATTATTGTTTTCATTATTTTTCATGTATACAGACATAGATAATATAATAATGCAATGATCAAATAATGCTTAAAATATTACAGTTACCATTTTCTTGAAAATTACGGTGTTCCTTTTGAATTGATCTTTCGTTACTCATTGTTGAAATTTGATAGTGCTGTCATTCGCGCGCAAACGATTAAGTATACATTGCCCTTTATCTTAACCGTCCTGAATATTTTTTTTAAACTTTAAGAAACATCTCTGACTGCTTCTTGCTTTTTCGTCACTCCAAACAGAAAAGGAGGAGGAGAAACGAAAGTCGCACACACAGAGAATCATGTACCATCCATAGTAAAGGATATGCATAATGTAATTCGGAATTTATTAAAAAAAGTATAATTTACTATAGAAAAATCAAATGTAACTGTTTGATAAAATATAAACCTATTTTAATCTAAAGGACATTTCTAATATCAAAAAGGATTTATTTTAAAACAAGAATAGGTAACAGGCAAATGCATTGCAGATTTACATATATATACATAAATTTCCCCTCAAATAAATTTCAAAATGAAAAAACTTTAAAAACCTGATATTTAAAAATTTTTTTAAAAAGGGTCGGTGGGCCGCAACTTACGTACTGGCGGGCTGCGTGTTGGACACCTCTGCTGTAGAGGAACTCGAAGTCCTCTCATTGTCATGGCGTCGTCGACTTCATCGACGACTTAGTGTATCTGTTTACATTGGGCTATAGATAGTATATTACGTGGACCTGAAATTCTTATGCTTATGTACTCGTCACAGACCAGTTGTGCCTTACTTTAGAATATTATTCAGATCTTGTGCCGATCTGAAGAGAACTAAGCATCATATACTCCCAAAATAACGTTGTTGAAGTACACAGTTGTAGAGAAGGTGGAATCATGGTTTGTATTGAAATAACTGGGACCTCAAAATGTTTTACATGTGCTCAATGAAGAAATTCATCTCAATGCTGTAAAATGTTGAGAACTAGATCCTTGGTCCATATGTCACACTATATGCTAGTGTTATAGGCGATGAATGCATTCCAGTGGATGAGATAATCCTCTCTATCATGCCGAGGATGAAGGTTTTAATTGAATCGATCTCCAGTCCCTCATCTTGAAGAGCTACTTAGGAACTTCCTCAGCAGATAGGTTTTCTTAAGTCTTACTACGAGGACTTTAAATGACATTGCTCAAGGATTGCTCCATGTATGAGAGTTGCTTCCAATTCCAGTGACCGACAACTTAATTTACAGTATGAAAAGTTGATGCCATCAATGCATTACAAGCAAATTCTGCATCAAAACTCATGTACTTAATTTTTTTCATCAAAAATATGGGTTTTATTTATTTTAATTATCAAAGAGTAGACTTGCTTCTTTATTTATAAATCATGATGATAAAATTATGCAAAATTCGATCAATAACTGTGTAAAGCACAATTCTTCCTATTTCACGTTATGTTCATTTGTTATCAAATTAGTCACATATATTTGTTATATCTTGAGACCTGTGTGTGTTCTTAATGAAAATAATTTTTCTTTTAATAGTTTGTATATCATGTATCTGTAATAATGTAAAATTTTTGGATTAAAAATATTCTATTTAATGAAAAAATTCATTTTGAATTTGTTTTAAAATAACATGAAAAACACACACATATATATTAAATGTCTTTTGTATGTTTGACAAACAACTAGTAAAAATTTAGATACAGGCATTTTTATATCTTTCTGACCATGATCATAAAATCTAGATCGGAGAAAATAAAATTAATGTTTAACTTTTTTTTCAGATGCTAATTGGCTTAGCAGGAAAAGTAACTGGTTATAATGGGACATTTGCTTTTAATAAACCTGGTGATAAATATGAAGATCACAACTACTTAGGAATGAGACTTGTAAGTTTCAGAACTGTAATCAGTATAATATTCAATAATTGAATAGTTCCTTCTGTATTTAAAACTGTTATTAATTTGATTTTTTTCCTTCTAGTTTTGTGTGCTTCATGGGATTTGCATAATTCCATTTTCCTTTTTAATTGTTTGGGAATTGACTTATTCACTACCTGCATCAGCACTAGCTGCCACCTTCATAATTTTCGGTAATATTTTTATAGATAGATGCATAATTTTTTATGCAATTTTTTTAAAGACAATTAAATGTGCCTTTTTGATTTTTTAAATACCCTGTTTAATAGAATTAAACTTTTTTTTTCTTTTTTTTACACTAGAAATATATTATTTAAGGGCCTTTACATCTGCCAATGTTTACTTAATCAACATTTGCAATAAAAGACGTATGTTAAACATAATCTGAAAATATAAACCGCGCAATAATACTCAAGAAGCAAGAAAAATTACATTTTTATGGCAATCTTATCCAGTTAAAAACATTAATCTTAAATTCATCAGAATGTTTTAGACCAAGTTCTTCATAAATAATTCTATGAAATTTGATACTTAAGAGTTTAAAAACTATTTATGTCTGGCAGGTATTTAATTCCCATTCCTTTGAAATTGATACTTAAGAGCAAAATAATTTTATTTCTGTAATAAATGTATCCTTTGGCTTTGCCATTTGAGTTTTCTAACGAAGTTTAAGCCCTGAATATATGTAAGTAGAATTTACAAAGCTGTGAGTATTTAATATATAACATGTCTCTAAGAAGTCTGCATAATTAAAAAATCACCGGGATCCAAATATATTGAAAACATTTGCTAGAAGCTGAATTGTTCTATACTTTTTAAATACACTCTGCCTCAAAATGATACATGCACCCAGGAGGAAACGAGTTACTATCACGAAACTTAAAACGTGTTTATGGTGTATGAAGAGATGAGCAAATTCTGAAGAACAGATTGCTTTATTAAGAAGATAAGGCATGGAAAAGGTTACAACTGCGCATGAATTCACTAGTGTTCGTGGACAGCTGCAGTTGCCTTTCAAGCATTGGCCACGGGAGTGCGTCATATCTCTGAAGACATTGTTGGGAGAATCGCGCAGTATGTAAACGAGCGTTATCTTGCTGATAAAGGGTGACTTGATATCATAGGTAGTACAACTGGCGTTAAAATCTCGTCCACGTAACTGCGTGCCATCAAAGTGCATTGAAGGACGACTTGAGTTCATCTTGTCACCCAATAAATCGCTCCCCACACTGTTACACCTTGTGTAATCGCTGTATGCCTCTCGACAACAAATGCCGGGTCAAACTGGTGGCTTGACCGCCTCCACACGCTTATGCGTTGGTCATCAGCATTGAGACTGAATCGGGATTCAACGCTGAAGATCACACAACTCCAGTCGGTCACACTCCAGCTTACTCGAAGTCGGCAAAAATCCAATCGACACTGCCTATGATATTGGGTCAGTGGTAGGCGTCTTAATGGTCATCTGCTCCGTATACCTGCGTCGGCCAGACGTCTCCGAATGGTTTTTCCTCGATACCACCGGATGTCTGGAATCTGGTAAATGGCGTCGAACCCTTTCTAGCTACGTTGTTGGTGAGGATATAACCGATTTTATGATTGCCCAATTATCGAGCGCATTTTCCTGGAACGCCCTGACCCTCCGCGACGGTAGGCTATCCTTTCCGTGATCCATTGTTGCGAACACCGAGCAACTACCATATCGCGCCGACCGAGGTGGCGGCTGATACTCCTGTTTGACCAACCTGCTTCTCTGAGGCCTACTATACGCCCTAGTCACAATACCGTCCATCAAGTCGAGATATTATTGAATAACCTTACGGCACGAGCAATCATTCTTTTAAACTCTCCCAGTTACGCATCTCGTATGCGCGTAGAGCTCTTACTTTTGTCTCATTGACGTGGAAGTTTTAATCATTTGCATATCTCTTACCAGACTGCATTCCTACCAAGTTTCGTGATAGTAATTCGATTTCTTCTGAGTGCATATATTTTTTTGTGGCAAGAATGTATTTTAGACTCTCCGATTCAATATATTGAAGCTGTATTGGAGAGAGAGAGAAAGCATGTTAGAAATATCCAGTCTTAACGGGCTGAAAAAATATTTTTTTTTAAGTTAAGAGTTGCAAATATTTCTTTTTGAAACATGTGGATAAGTTTTCAAAGAACAACATAAAATTATATTAATTGAACTATAGTAATCCATCTCTAACGAAATTTGTAATTTACTATTAACGCATGTGGTGTAATTTAAAATTGTAAAAATCTTTAAAATTTCCGTTAAAATGCTTGAAACGCGCATTAACATTGAAGACTGAAAAAAAAATATGCATTGTGAACAGAGTATTTGATACTTTCATTAAAAGGTACCTATTAGGATCCCTTGATATATTAGCCAAATGAAAAATACGGCCTTGAATAAAACTATTTTAAGCATAATTTGCTTCATGTGTAAATTTTGATAAGAAATACAAATTGTTTTGTTAGTAACGCTAGCTCTGTATAAAGAGCAAAACATTTTTTTAGTATCTAGAATTTTTTTTTCCATTTTTTAGAAGCTTTTAGTATACTTCCTAGAAGAATATGGAAGTCAGTTAAGCACGTTTCTGAATTTGAGAATTATTGTGGCAAATAGAGATTGCGGATTATCCTTCAGAGAATCGACTCTCTTGTTAGACGAAACAACAGCGATGTAAATATGCAGTAGGTGGACGCTGGAGGGAGGGACGGACGGAGACCAGCAGAAAAGATAAAATGCATATCGTTTCTCTTTAAATGAAGGGCTAACATTTTTCATTATAAAATTGCATATAGCTCTCCGTATATTAATGTTCTTGTCATACCTTTTAATTAGCTTATAGTTAAATTAAGAATTATTCCATTGTAAAATATCATATACTCCTATTTGGAATGTGGAATACCGTATTTACTCGAATCTAAGCCGCCATCGATTTTAAGCTGCACCCTAAATTCTCAAATTGTTTTTGTGAAAAAGTGTTGTCATCGATTCTAAGCCGCACCTCCAATTCTCTACACGTTTTTGAGAAAACACTACAAATTGTGTAAAAGGTTCATCAATATCCGATACTAAGAATTTTTTCAAAAAAAAATTGAATGATAACTAATAAGAAGTTAAAAATTAGTTTATTTTACCACTATTAAAAACTTTCAAATACATGCACATGTAATTACTTTAACCGTCAGTACCTTGTTTCGAAAATGATTCGTCACTCCCATTGTCACAGCTGACTTCGAAGTCGGTGCCGGGTCGCCATTTTTCCACACGGTGTTGTCTTCTGTGCCATCTAGTGTATTTATTATGCAACATTCTTTTAAAAGGATGCATTATAGAATAATGTTAAAGAATTATTAAAGACTGCTGAATATTCACTAGCAAAAATTATATTTTGTTTACGCCATCGGCGTGTATTTGTTTCATCTTGTAACAGCTCTATCCTCTTAGGAAATATTAGGTCTTTAGGTATTATAAAGCTTCCTCCCGAAGAAGATGTGACTATGCAAATTAAGACTTGTATATAAAGTTTAAACTTTCAGGTTAGAAGAAAGAGATAGGTTGGACTGCTAACGGCGAGTAGTGATTAATTAAACTTGAAAGTGAGGCGTGGATATTTCGTAGCTGAATTGTGATATTAAAATTGACGATTTGTCAATTAGTAATCAAAGTTAATTAGATAGCTAAGAATTAGAAGCTATTGCCTTGACGTAAGTGATCTGATTATTTAAAGTCTTCTTGTATCTCGCATACCTCGTTAATTGCTCTCCATATTTGGTTTTGGGTGCATCTCTACACTTGGTTAATTGAATTTGTGTTCTTATCTGAGAATAAATTGTAGTTATTTTGAATATGGCTCGTCTTCCTTTCGACTCTCCCACATCAATGGTCACGTCGGGGTGACCTTTATAGTCTGTCACAAATTTTCAGCGACCTCAGTTTTGTTTACGTTTTTTTTCTGCATATCAAATTTCCCTACCTTTTCAAACTTGCGAAACAGAGAACTCGTCTTGTTGCTATTACCGATGTCTTTGAGATTTAGGTGATTAAAAGAAAGCGCATACAAAAAGATTCTTAAATATGAATGTTTAGGATAGACTGAATGCTAGAGATAATCTGCGGAATGGAATAAGTCATCAATACAAGTGGCCAGAATGGAGGATTACATTTTTCCTTTCGAAAGGGTGGAAACTCAATTTCCCCCATCCGGAAATTTTTTTGCTTTCGATTCTAAACCATACCTGATTTTCAGTAGCATTAACACTAGAAAAATAGTGGGGCTTAGATTTGAGTAAATACCGTAATTTCCATGAATATATTATTAACAAAACCTACATTTTCAGTTTAGTGAATCTTATAATAAAGGAAAATGCCACAAATCAATAACTTTAAACATCCACTCTTTGGAGAAAGTTTTAGGAAAGAATTTTTTGCTTCAAATTTTCCTGTTATAGTTGTTGACATGTAAAAATTTTAAACCAAACACACATACAGAAGGTTTAAAACTTTTTCAAGCAGATCATTACAGAAGTGTTGTTTTTAATATTTTCCTTTATCTGTAAAAGAATATAACTCGATGGCTGCTTCCTTCAGTAAAACATTTGCAAGCAATATTTGTAGAAGATATTTGAACTTTCTGTCATATTTTTATTTTGTTTCTACTAATTCAAATAACTTTGCCTGTTTTTTTTAAGCTTACAATTCTTAGAAAACAGCTTGTATTGTTTCCCATTTTTTTTTCTTGATGAAGAACTAAAGTTAATTATGTTTAATTTTTCTCATTTTATTTAGATGTGGGAATGATTACTTTGTCTCAATATATACTTCTTGATCCTATACTCATGTTTTTCATTATTGGCTCTGTGTTAGGAATGGTAAAATTTCATTCTCAAAATAACAGGTAGGTAGTCTATATACATATATATACTTGTTTCATAAATATGTTGATTTTGCATGTGTAAAGTCATTTTAGAAATGATTAGGAATACTTTTAGGAGAAATTCCATTACTTCTTTTGAAAATGAATAAAATTTTTAAAACTATTTGCTTATTTTCATAAATTAACATTCATTCATTCCTTATTTTAGACCTTTTAGTTTAATTTGGTGGTTTTGGCTTTCTTGGACAGGAATATTTATGGCTTGTTCTATAAGGTAAGAGAATATATAAGTAATAATTTTTATTATATGAAATTGCTTGAATTTTAAAATTATTTTATTACTCCAGGAATATAGGAAACAATTCTGTTTGTACTCTGTCTGTTAGGTTGGTAAAAATCGTCTAGAGCAGAGGTTCCAAACTTTTTTGTCTCGTAAATCCCTTGCTTTTCGGTTTGGATTAGACCCCCTGCTTACCTAATATTGAATTTTTACACGTTTATAAACTTGAATGCCTTTTTGACAGCTGGTACTACTAATTACTTTAAAACAATTAAATTTCTAACTGCAGTGAAGTATAATGTTTAAAACTTAAGAAGCACAATTAATTTGATTAAAATTTAATTTATGCATAAAATAACGGTTACATAAAATAACTGAACAAAAAATGCTTTTAATGGGAGGGATGAATCTGCTGCTTCAATAGCAAGTTTTCAAATGTGCAGGATCCCATCAAGCAAAAGATTGTACTTTGCAGTTTGAGGATCCCCTCAAATGCGCAAATTGCGGTGGAGAGCACGCAGCTAATTGGAGGCAATGTCCGCGTTTTCCAAAAATCAAAAAGACTCCAAACAACCAAAACTAGGTGGAAATATTAAAAGTAATAATCCGAAGCCCTCTAACAAAAACATTAATCAAAGGAATCAAAATACTGCACCGGAGGTGACGCCCTCGTCACAAAATTTGAAAAACAATAATCAACTTCGGTCTCCTCATATTTACTGTACCACAGACCCTAAAATACCTTACTCCAAAGTTGTCTCGGGATAAATTCCGGCAAACCAACCAAGGAAAAATATAAATAATAATAATGATCAAAATTTTTCGGCTCTATTCTGTTCTGTTTTGGCCATTTCCAATGATGCAGAAGTAGACCAAAATTTACTAGCAAAAGCATTTCGGCAGGCTCTCCCTGCCCTAAAAAATCTAAATGATGCTAACGAGAAAGCCTGCGTAATCTTTGAAGCGTACGTAGCAATAGTACAAGGGCACAATTACGCCCCAATGCTCACAGCCTAACATTCAATTCCAAAGTGCAATCTTTGTCGATTTGCTTCTGAAATGCGAACGGACTTCGACCCAAAATTTTTGAAGTCCGCGACCTTGTATCAGCACAGAACCCTGATCTGTGAACCCTGATCCCGAAACTACAACCCGGTCTAGATCCACTTATTGCGAATTATCGTCTTCATAAAGACGACAGAAATAATTTTCCGCGTACTCGAACAGATGGAAGTACCGCTATTTATTGCAAAAATAATTACGATCATAACAGAGTTCCATTACCGACTTTGCAGTATATGGATGCAATCGAAATTAAATTTAATAATTATCATCCTATCCGAATTGTTTCAGCGTATGCTCGAAACACTCCGGAAAATAATAGAAAATTCTCTGATAAAGATTTTCTCAAAATTCTTCTGGCCAAAATATTATCATTGCTGGAGACTTAAATGCCGCGCATCGTGCGTGGAATAACGCTAGATCAAATGCATTTGGCTATGCTCTTCGCAAAATTGTTAATAATAAACCGAATGTGAGGATTGTAGCACCGCACACTCCTACACATATCAACGCTAGCTCTAGACCGGGGGCGAGAGATTCTATTATTGATCTAGCAGTTCTTAAATATATTCCCTTCAATCATGATATTAGAGTTATAGATGATCTTTTTTGAATCGGATCATCTACCGGTCATTCTTACTCTATATACAGGCACTGCTCTAATCAAAATTCCGGATCATCTCTCCACCAATTGGGAGAACTTCAAATTTCTTTTAAATAACAAACCACTCCCCACACCTCCTTCCTCCAGCAATGACGACCTTGAAATTGCAATTAGAAGGCTTGGAGAAAATATCTGAAGCTTTTATAGAAGCTTCACAACCAAAATTTAAACAACCCCCATTAAAACTCCCCTTCGAAATTAAAGCTAAAATTCGCCACAGAAATCGCGTTCGGAGATTTTGGCAACGTACAAGAGATCCTGCAGTGTGAAATCTGAGTTCCGAACACTCAGTCGTGAGGTTACGAAAGACATTAGACACTTTTCCCAATCTCGCTGGGAATCTCACATAGCGGCTCTTACGCCGGAGGCAGGCACTCTTTGGAGGAAAATCTCCCTATTCAAAAAACCGCCTCAAAACATCCCCCCCCCCTAAAGGGCGCACTTGCAGTATAGCAAATCACCCTCTAGAGAATGCGGAAGTGACTGCCGACAGCCTTCAAAAGCAGTTCGAACCCAACACTGAAGCTGAAAACGAACGTTTTATAGCTCATACACAAAGGAAAATTAAAAGATTCCTGGACGCTCCTACCTGTCTAGACCTGGAAAAAACAACGCCAGGGGAAGTACATGAATATATTAAAAAGCTTAAGATCAATAAATCTCCTGGATTGGATTTAATTACAAATGGCATCCTTAAAAATCTCCCCCTCAAATTCGTTCTTTTTATTGCCATGCTGTTCAATCTATTAATGGAGAACTGTCATTTCCCTAAGAATTGAAAAATTGCCGTGGTGGTCCCCATACTTAAACCCAATTCTGATGATACTCGACCTCAAAATTACCGTCCAATCTCGCTACTCAGTAGCTTGAACAAAGCGTACGAATTTGTTTTTTTTAAATCGCCTTAATCAGCACTGCATAGCCAGGAATATTATTATTCCTGAACAGCATGGCTTTGTCACACAGTGCTCCACAGTAACTCAGTTACTAAGAGTTACTGAGCTGATTCATCATGGCTTTCAAAATAAACAGGCCACGGGTATGCTTTTTGTGGACATAGCCAAAGCTTTTGACAAAATTTGGCATGATGGCTTGCTATCTAAGATGATGCGACTTGGGTTTTCGGACCAACTCATCAAAATTATACACTCCTACCTAAACTCCCGTGAATTTAGGGTAAGTGTTGAAAACAGTCTCTCCACCCCGCGTCCAATTCTCAGTGGAGTACCACAAAGATCTTTATTAGGGCCCAAGCTCTTTAATCTATACATCAACGACATTCCCAAGGCTGCCGAAGTCCACTTAGCGATATACGTGGACGACACTGCCATTTTTACCCAAAACATTTATAACCGCAATATTATTGAGTGGCTACAAAATTATGTCATTCGACTCGAAACCTGGCTTAACGACTGGAAAAGAAAGGTTAATGCATCTAAAAGAGCATGCCTCCTCTTTACGAGAAAGCGGTGCATCGGAAACCTCCCGCATGTCAACATTTTTAATCAGCCTGTCCCCTGGGTTACTGAATATAAGTACCTAGGTTTAATACTTGACACTAAATTAAACTTTGCTAAACACATCCGTTCCGCCCACCAAAAGGCGGCTGGAATGAGAAGCACTCTAAATCGCTTGATTTCTCCCAAGAGCAAGCTCGCATTAAGGCACAAGGTTCTATTATATAAAGCCATTCTTCGCCCCATCATGCTGTACGCTTCTCCCATCTGGGCAGGGGCAGCAGTTACTCACCTGAAAAGATTGCACACTTTTCAAAACATTCAACTGCGTAGAGCAGCAAACGCACCTTGATTTGTCTGGAACGAAGTCTTGCATAAAGATCGTAATGTTCCGCCGCGCTTCTTGATTTCATCAAAAAACAATCAAAAATATTTCTTCAACCAGTTACCACAGATTTCAAATGAAGCTATCAGGGAAATCTCAGCTTACGACAATTCTATTCCTAGCTCTTCTAAGAAGCCTAGAGCAGTTCTTAATCACTCGTATCAACACTTCCCAGCTCTGAAATGGATGAGAATGTCTTGGTACGAATTAAAAAATTATGAGCTTTATTGTTACACTAGTTGTTTTCTTTTGCAAGACTTCACTCACTCTAATTATCCCCCCCGCTCCATGTAAGTTTTTGATCGCGTTTCGTGTGGCAACTTCACCCCTCATGATCTTATTTCAAACTCCTCTACCTTTTCTTACTTTCTTCCAAGTGGTTATTTAAAACTTCCTTTCAATAACCGCACGCAGTTTTCTTAGAGGTATCGTGTATTATTCTCTTAATCCTTTACTAAAGAAATATATCCCCTCTCTCCTCATTCCGTCGAGATGCGGCAGGCGGTTGAAAGACGGGCTTTGCTGTCATGGAGATGTGATGTCATTTTCTCTTCGTTTTCCTATGAAAGCGAAACAGAAACTAAATCAACTGGGAGAATGGTTTCCCACCTGCCCCTCCACCAGCGCTATTGCGCTGCATTTAATGTGGACTGCTTTTTATTTTTATATGTAACTTCAACAAATTCTTCTCTGTTCAATTTATTATGATGAGTGGATAATAGAGCTTTCTCTAAGCTTCCATGTAAATGTATAACCGTTACCTTTTTAGCAAGTTTTCAACATTTAATATCAATCTAGTCAGATTTAACCCTAAATCTCCTCGGTTAGTAGTGTCTTTTTCTTTCTTCTTTTTTTTCCTTTCTTTCTTTCTTTCTTTTTGAGATGAGAAACCGCGCTGAAATTGGTTTTCACTGGGAAAAGCAATTAAAAACTTTCTCACGATATTCCACAATTCGGGGAAAATAACAGGTATGTCTTTTTAAAGCCAAAATTGCTGACATCAGTTTCTAAACTTTTATTTTAGAATTTTGGTTAGGGTTTATTCCGATTAGTTCCTATTGTAATATGACATTTTTTTTTTAATGTGATCATATGAAGTTATTGCCTACTGCGGTATTACCATAGTCAAAGCATTCTCAAATTTAGTTTCAAAATCTAAATAATGGGCATTTTTAAATGTTGAACGTAGGTTAAAACGTGTCCTGACAGATTTTCTGTGACAAATTGAGAGAATTCGCGACGTCCAATATTATATTTCTTTAACTTAATTCTGGAAAGAAATGCTGAAATGCTCCTTGTTTTAATAAAATTTATGCTGTCACCTTGTAACTGCAAATTAATCTTATTAAATTCAGTAAATTAATCAGTTAAATTGGTAAAATCTGATTTCCATTTGAATAAATTGTTTTAAAAAAAAATTAAAGTCACGATCTGGTTTAATGAGACCTACTATCATAGCCCCCCCCCCCCCCATTTGCACCTCAGGGACCCCCAAATTTTTTCGTTGACGTGGACCCCTTGCAGATCATCATAGACCCCTGTGGGTCGATATAGACCACTTTTTAGAATCACTGGTCTAGAGGAAGAAATTTTTAAAAGGTATATATAAACTAGAGAAAAAACTATGTTTTAATAAAGTTTTCTCAAATAGTGCTCCTGTGGTATTTGCATTTTTATCTGAGTTAAGGGAGAAAAAAAAAATCAAAATGATGAGAAACCCAGCCGAACAAAAATATTAACAAATTTGCTTTGTGATACATTACTCATTTGTTGTTTGAAATTTATCTTAATGATTACAAATGTTCTTTATTTCATCGTTTAGAGTTGCTTATATTCATAAGAGTGTAATTCGAACTGCTTAAATACATGTGTACAGATTTATCGATTGAAAGTTATTTTAATTAAATTGTTTGATGTATAAATTTTGAGATTACATACGAGGCGCATCCAGAAAGTAAGTTTCCCGATGTTTTCCCCTTTAAAGTAAACGTAATTAGCCGTGTCAATTTCGCATGCGTAACAGATCTATGACGTATCAATCATATGCCAGAGCCGGACAGGTCCCGCCTCGTGCCAGTGGCGTTGTAGCAGTGGTCCGATATGGAAACTCTTATTCCTTCTCCCGCCGCCTGCGAGGTTCGGTCAGTGATAAAGTTCTTGAATGCATAAAGCATTGCGCCTATTGAAATTCATCGTCAGCTTTGTCAGGTCTATGGGCTGAATATCATGAGTAAGCAGATGGTACATCGCTGGTGTAGGCAGTTTTCAGTGGATCGTCAAAGTGTCCACGATGAAGAGCGCAGTGGGCAACCGTCCCTCATCAATGTGAGGCAGCGCGTGATGGAGAACCGTCGCTTCACGATTATGGAGCTGAGCAGCCAATTTCCGCAGTTATCGCGATCCTTGTTGCATGAGATTGTCACTAAGCACCTGCTGTTCAAAAAATTGTTCAAAAAAATTCTAAAAATTGAAGACGTCTGTCACTCGCTGGTTCCATTCACAGGCGGCAGAGTTCTACCACAGAGTGATACAAAAGTTGATCCTACGATTAGACAAATGTCTCAATTCTGGCGGTGACTATGTTGAAAAATAGCTGAAACATTGCTATACTTGTTGCCAATAAATATGTTCCTGAAAGTGTGAGTTCTTTTTTAAAAAAAATAGGGAAACTTACTTTCTGGATGCGCCTCATATATTGAACAGAGGTACAATTGTATGTTATCAACATTCTTACACTTTTTCTATCATTCATATTCAGACTTTATTTTTAAAAACTTCTTTAAAGCCATGGTTCATTAAATTAATGTGACATCTTAACATCTAGAAAAGTTTGTTATTTTTTTGTTTAACGTTTCTTATAGTGTGAAGTTTGTTGGTTTGTTTGTTGTTATTCTTGTTGGACTGCACACTTTAAATGACTTATGGAATATTTTGGGAAATCTCGATATTTCGATGGTAAATATTTTTAACTAATTATTTTTTAAAGTTTTTATAGCATGAATTCTCTTTATCCTCTTGTTTTTAAATAAATTCCTGTACTGTTTATTTCTTTTGTCAATGCAAATTTACATACCCATTTAAATGAAGAAGTATTTGTTGATATGTGTCATTTTATGTAACTTCTAGATTCAGGTTGTGAAGCATTTTGCTGCTCGAGCACTTTGTCTTATTATTCTCCCAGCTGCCTTGTATATAACATTTTTTTACATCCACCTGAAAACTTTGTATAAAAGGTTTGTTTCTTTAAATATTTAAATTGTTCTCTTATTATTAGTTTTTATTGTGCTTTACTTGTTTAAAAATACATAACTTATTTAATCTTTGTTTCAGATTTTTTATGTCTATTTAATACACTGATGATTAAAATTAAAACACATTTTTGAAATTTTTGAAAGTAGCAACCTCTAATATTACAAAAAAAAAAGGATGTAACATATAATTTGTGGAATGGTAAATACATTAAGTGACAGTTAAATGGTTAATGTAATTTTTTAAAAAAATGTAAAGTATGTTTTCTGATTTATGAATTTCATTCAGGGAGCATTATTTCGTCCCCCCTCTCTAAAAAAATAACACTTATTATTTTTTACTGTTATAGAGAGTTAATGAAATAATTAAGGCAATAGATAAATATGGAAAGTTACTGGTAGGCTCGAAGCATATTTATCTCAAACACATGTTAGGGCCTATTTAGCCTAGTGGTCATGGTCACAGACTCGTGTCTGGCTTGTCGGGAGTTCGGGCCCTAGTGCCACTGAAGATGTGTAGAAGGCTGATGTGCTTTAAATTTGTTGAGGCTCTAAGTCCTGTTAAAATGGTGTGGTAGTTTGGAGAAGGGGGTGCCAGCTCAGGTTTTGTCTTCATCACTTGACCACAATTCAAAATTACAAGATCTGTCACCAATGACCTCTTTGTTGCTTTATGGTGTGATGCTAATAAATTCTCACTGAGGTGAAGCTCACTGGATGATCTTAAATATCTGTGATGATGGTATCCTAGCTTAATAAATCAATTGCGTTCATTAAGGTACTCAGCCAGGATTGTCCAAAAGACAATATTGGCATTGATTAAGAGATGATCAATATGGGGAATTAACTGCAAATTGCTCCACAGAACATTTATAGAGCTCTGCCCTGCAGTTGCATCCATGAAAAAAGCAACGGAAATTTTAATTCTTTTTTCAACAACATATTTGTGTGAAAAGACATTTTCATCTGTAACCGGTCTCTGTTTTTGAATAAAACGTCGCTCTCCATCTTGAAGTGACGTCATTGAAACCAAAAATACACAAATGATTTCAAACAACCAGAACAAATATCGCTAAAGATATGTAATAAATAAAGTTAAATTCTTCATTTTTTAAAAAATAATTTCTCTCTCTCTACTTTGTTTTTTTTAATGGGTGTATTTCACATTAATAAACTGAGTTTACCGATTATTAAGATGTAAATGTATTTACCTTTTTTTTTCTAAATTCATTTTTATTGTCCATCAAATATAAAATTTATACTTTTAATTGTCCATGAAGTTCTAAAGGTTGGCAGCCACCCTGTTCCAATGAGTCATAAACACGATCATACACTCACTTCCAAAAGTTAAGCACGGAGAGGAAAATGCTAATTTCCGGAAGCCAATCAGAAATAAAGAGGATGCAATTCACTGCAGAGGTAGATGGAAGTATGCAAATATGTAAAGTAACCGCCAATCGTGCTTTCATGTCAAGAAATATGCAAAAAGGGCAGTCTTATAAGAAGCCAAATTTATGAAGGGTTACAGAAGTTGATTGTAAGTGCTGATAGGTGTTTAAAACTTTCGTACAATTTGTTTTCATGACATACGTGTTTAAATGACTTCCAGAAAACGAATGGAAGATTCTGAGTGATGGTGTGCTGTGTGGCACATTGATGCAGGACAGTCGATCACAGATGTTGCTCTTTTCTTCGGCGTTCATCATTCTGTAATTTCACGTTTATGGAAATAATTCCAAAACACACAGACAGCTGTCCGAAGGCCCGTAGGCGGTCGCCAAAGGGTTACAACCCCCGCGGCAGATCGATATATTGCTCTTGTAGCCAAGTGGAATCGCAGAGCGACCTCCACACGTGTGACATCTATGGTTACAGCGTCCACTGGTAAGGCTATATCTGCAGCTACTGTACGTCGAAGATTACATATGAATGGACTGTATGCCCGGGTACCTCGAGTTTGTGTTCCTCTATCCGTCCAATCAAGAGAAGCATGATTAAAGTGGTGCCGGGAAAATGGCAATTGGACTGTGTCTGACTGGAGCAATGTCATGTTTACTGATGAGTCAAGATTTGCTCTGGATCCAGATGACAAGCGTATAAGGATATAGCGTAAACAAGGAACACCCAATCAGCCCCAAAACATCACCGAACATCACGCATTCCGAGGCGGAAGCATTATGGTGTGGGCAGGGATTTCATTAGGATACCGCACTGACCTGCACATCTTTAAGCGGGGTTCTGTGACGGCTGTCCGGTATCGAGACGAAGTCCTAGAACCCATTGTGAGATTGTACGTTGCAGCAGTTAGGCCCCACTTTTGTTTTAATGGACGATAACGCTAGTCCCCATAGAGCTGACATCGTCGATGACTACCTGGAGAGAAGGGATTGCGCGTATGGCGTGGCCAGCATATTCGACCGACCTTAATCCCATTGAAAATCTTTGGGATGCTCTCAGCCGTGGTGTATCTTCACGTTTCCCACCTCCAGCCACTCTTATTGAACTGGAAACTGCTCTACAAGAAGAATGGCGATTGCTTAATTCTGCGGTGGTTGACCACCTAATTGAAAGCATGGTCAGAAGGTGTAAACGTTGCATACAGATGAGGGGGGATCACATACCGTATTAATGTCCTTTTTTTTTCATTTTATGCTGTTTATTTTCACTTTATACATAATTCTGTTTAAGTCTCCAGTATGACATTATCTGATAACTTACAAAAATTTAATATTGTTTTCATTTCTGTATATAATTATTGTTTTTGTTTTATGTATAAATACATATTTTGCTACTTTACTGCCAAATTTTGTGTCAATCAAAGCAGTATTTGTTGATTTTTTTGCATTTTATATCTTCGTGCTTATCTTTTGGAAGTAAGTGTATATGTGTACCATAACTGCTGTATAATTTTTTATTATTTAACCTATGTTCACATACCTAATTTTAATGCCAGTACTTCTGGAGAAAATGATTTAATAGTGATAATTTTAATTTTGGACACCTATATACAAAAATTTCTTGTTCAGTTACTGATGTTTTTTCAAGTTTAAGAATTTTTTCGCTTGAGAGTTCTTGGTGTTTCCTCATTTTATTCTGTAATAAGATTTGAAAAAATATTTTAAAGTAGGAGTACTAAGGTCTGATTCATATTTTTGAGCTCTTATTATTAAAGGGGGAGGTTTTTTTACATTTTTAGTTATTGAAATGAAAATGTTTTCTATAATAATGCAATTAGTAAAAAAATATAATGTATATATTATTTATGTTTATGTAAAATAGATAGAGGCTCAATTAAGTGTATTTAACAACTATTTGAAAAATGTGCAAAAAATGCTGACATTTGTTATAAATAATAATATGTATTTGATTTTCATCAATTATTTTGAGTAGTAAATTTAGAACTTTATTAATTGACTGTTAAATATTTAATACTTAAAATTTTAGTTTTTGAGTTTAAATACATTGTACTAAAATTTTTTGAAAAATTTCTTTAATTTGTATTTTGTAACTGTGTTTCGTGTCATGTATGTAAATCATGAAAGAAATTTTTTTGTTTATAACATGTTCATTTACATATGTTTCAGTGGGTCTGGAGATGGATTTTTCAGTTCTGCATTTCAGTCTCAATTACAAGGAAATTCCTTATATCATGCAAACATGCCAAAAGGTAAATTTTATCAATTTGTACGTTTAGTATACTGTCTGATTTAGAAGATATTACATCATGAAGCAGTGGGTAAAATATGATTAAAAAAATGATAAAAAAAAAACAAGGCAAAGAATACTTATGTAAATAAACTGTTTTATTTACAATAGGGTAATTTTAATAAAATGATAAAAGTGAAGGCGAAAGTAAAACCACATCGCTTTTAAATACAAGCAGCAACCATGTGAGGTACTTATTCAGCTAATATGCAGTCAGTATCATGAAATATGCTTTCTTAATTTGCCCTCCAATGAACAAGTAACGAACAATCACATCCCAAACATGTGCAATCAGTGAGAGTTCAGGTGAGGTAGTCCAAGTAAACAACTGAACATGCCGCAAGACTTGTTTGTTGAAGAATATCCTGTGCGGTTGCACGGGTTCCTTCTGGACAATTTCATTTTTCTGTTTCTGGATATATAGTAGCAGAACGGGCATTGTCATATTGCCATTCCGGATGTGATCTCCTATTGTGCCTGATGGCATCTAAAACCATTACGTTAACGGTATAGAGTTCAACAATAGTGATCAATTTGGACCGGTTTCCCGCCCCCCCCCCCCCAATCCAGTGACTGCCATTAAAAAAAAACCAGATCAAAGACTCCCTGTTAAAAGCACATTATGCTATTCGTCGTCCTAGTGGCTCGGTCTCAACACAATCACATCTTTCATGTGGCTGTGTTAGCATAAAGGACAACTTAGGCAAAACGCTTTCAGCCAGTTGTTATCTCAGACTTTGGAGCTTCCAAAACTCCGTGCACATTCTCCAAAATGCTGGGAGTAGTTAATTGGAGGAGGCCGCCACTACATTTCTTTGGATGCATATATCTGCTCATTTTATTGTCTGTTTAGGTAGACTTGGTTTTTTTAGTGAGTCGCATTTCCTTCTTTGATCCATTTAGTCCAAATTCTATGCACGGTAGATGCATTTACATGCTTTTTAGCAGATTTGAAGGTAAAACCAACCAACTGTACACAAGCCTACAATTTCACCTCTTTTAAATCTTTTAAAATCGTCTGATTGCCAGAAGTGTCTGAGGTGACATCGTCACCGTCTCCTTCCCTTTTATCCTTTGTCTTAGCCACATAACCAACTTACATATAAGATAATTTGCATACTTGTTTAGCTGCTTATTCCCTTAAATTTGCACATTTTTATGATTGAATTTTCAAAGAGTAGCATTTCCTACACCAAACAGTATATCGTTGGCCTATAATTATCGGAATGCAAAACTCCTTCTGAGTTATTAATTTGATGTAGGAGTGCTGCACTCCAAGTTGTTGTTTATGTTCTCCAAGATGGGCGATAACATTGCAATATAATTTCATATATTTATCGTGTGGTAATCTTGTTGCTATGGGGATAACGGTGCGGTTAAGGAATCGCGCCAAACAGAGCTTGGTGCATAGAGTGCTCCTATCTCAAATTTAGTTCCTTTGTGGAGTTACGCATTCTGATAATTAAGCTTATATATATATATATATATATATATATATATATATATATATTGCCCTCCAAAAGTTAAGGTACAACCTGTTTAATGTATCTAATTTGAAAATGAGTGAATATGGAAACAAGAACTTTTGAGGAAATTTTCACTAAAAAGTTTCTTATTGAATGTGACTCATAGATTTGCATAAGTTAAACTTAAGAACAAGAAAAGCACTGTTATAAGAAAAATTCAATATTAAAGGAAGTAAATTATCACATTCTGGGGAGGGTGTTTTAAAAACCTTACAAAAATGGGTTATAATAAGAAATGTGCCCACTCCTTACTGCAATGCATTGGTGGCACCGACGTTTTCATGTTTTCAATTAAGTTATCAGATAGATACTGAAATGGGAACCGATTATCATATATGAAGTAACTTTTGTTCCAGCTCAACCTCTTGGAGTCGAACTTAAAACACCAACGTTTTTACTAAGGTAAATCCCAAATATGTTCTATTGGATTCAGGTCTGGAAATTGAGCTGCCCATTCCTTTCACTCCAAACTATAATCCTAAAGATAATTTTGGACAAGCACAGATCAATGATTTCCCGTATTATCACCAATCAGAATGAATTAATTACTAATAGCAGTGGTGTATGGGTGAATATATTGATCTAGGATCTCACCCCGATATGTCACTCCATTCAGAATTCCTCCATAGATTACATGCAGGTCAGTGTGACCACTGAGAGATCTCTGCCCAAGCCATGATTTCACCACCTCTGTAATTGTGTCTTTCAACATTGTTGGATTGGTTGTATCTGTTATGTTGTTTCCTCCAGATCAACAGATACCCTGAATTTTGCTCTTCAGTGTAAACCTGGACTCCTCTGTGAAGAGTACATAAGTCCACTACTATCTGGTCCAGGAAACGTGATCCTTTGCACAATATGGAGAGGCACATCTGTCAATGACTTGGAGGAACACACATAACTAATCGTTTTGCAAAGAGACTTGCATTGTGGAGCCGTTTTTGTATCTTTGTAGCGAAGATTCTTGTTCCTGATACAGCAAAATGATCTTCAACGAGCTGAGGTATCTTAATGCTTCTACTCATTTAGCCTGAAAAAGCTAGGAAACAGTCACCTGTTGTTGTTGTAACTCATGATTGATCTGAAATATGTCTTCTCTAGATACATAGTCTTTAAATTCCAATTGATCCCTCACATGTCAGATCACTTTAGGAGTCAATTTGAGACGCTCTAGCCATGTCAGCCCTAGTGAACCCTACTATCAGCAGAGGCGCAAGCCCTTTTCCATCCATTCCAAAGTCTGCCTCCTTAATGAATCAAGTAAATAATTTATCCAAATTATTTTTACACTCTCCTGAATATTGTCAACAAGATTATCTTTAACTATAGTGAAGATCAATAATCATACATTTAATGTACACACCAAGCTATGTAAGTTTGATTTTTGCACATTTTCTCTAATTTCTACTTTAAATAAAAGTTATGACTGTTGCTTTTTTCATGTAAGTTTTCTTAAAGTTCATGATTATCATTCATATAAACAATACAATTTATTGTTACTGCCATTTTTTTTTTATTGGTGAGCTTCAAAAAATGCTTTGTAGCTTAATTTTAGGAGGCCAATGTGTGTATAATGTTTGCATGTCTATAGAATGTAATTTAATATCTTAAGAAAAACTCCTTCTGAAAAGATACAAAAAAACAACTCTTGGGCAATTTTTTTCTATTATGTAAGGCATCGTTGTTTTCTTTTTATACGCATAGAGTAGGAAATCATCTATGTACTACACTCAGTGGCGCACACAAGGGGGGGGGGCGGGGGGGCGGGGGGGGGGCCCCCCCCCGCGGCCGGGGGGGGGGGGGGGGGGGGGGGGTGGGGGGTAGGAGGGAGGAAAAATATATAT
>BMAV01022125.1:675031-687664 GCA_019973955.1 Trichonephila inaurata madagascariensis | reverse complement strand
CTTGACCATGATTCAAAATTACGTGGTCCGTCGCCAAAAGCCCTCGTGTAGCTTAACAGTGCGACGTTAATATTCAATCAATCAATTGGCTGAGCCATGAGATAGCTCCTTCAGCATATATAACACATCCTTAGGTTGATCGACTTGTTTTGGTACATCCACCAAAATCTGAATCACTATGACAACAAAACACACCTTTTGTCTCTGTAGCATGGTATGTTATATATATATATCCAACTGTGCCAGCTATATAGCAGAATACCCTCTTCACCCTGACTATATCTTCTGCAGATGAGTTTTCAAGTGATCTCGAAAGAAATCCTACACTATACGCTAGGTCTGGCCTGGTTCCCACCATCAGATACATAAGGGCACTTACAGCTTGCCTATATGGACAATCAGATATTTCGGTTTCAGACTTTTGCAATCTGCAATCCTTTAACATGGGCGTTGCCATAGTCTTGCATTCCTCAAATCCAAAACACTTAAGTATTTTTCTGGCATATCTTCTTGATTGATAATCGTTGAGTTGCCTTTATGATGCTCAATTTCAAGACCTAGAAAACAGGAAACTTCTCCTACTGAGATCTTGAATTTTGTTTTCAGCTCCTTGATGAATCTTTCGGAATCCTGTTGGTCAGTTGCAGCAATTAATTCATCATCAACATACAACACTATCTATAATTTTCTACCTTTTCTTTCCCGAATGTAAAGGCATGGATCAGCTTCACTTGCTTTAAAGCCAAAATCTGTTAAAAATTGACCAAAACACTTGTTCCAACAGCGTGGTGATTGTTTTAAACCATGCAGGCTGTACTTGAGTTTACATACTCTTCCTGGGCCATCTTTGAAACCTTCTAGTTGTTGCATATATATGGTTTCCTCCAGATCTCCATAAAGGAATGCTGTTAAAACATCAAATTGAGTCAAGTGCATCCTTTCTTCATCTGCAATGCTTAAAACTGTCCGTATTGTTCCCAATTTGGCTGCTGGGCTGTATGTTGCACTGTAATCAGTGCCCTGGCGTTGACTGAAGCCCCTCGCAACAAGTCTGACTTTATGTTTGTTGATGCTGCCATCTGGATTTGTTTTGAGTCTATAAACCCACTTACAGGGTATTGCCTTAGCTCCAACTGGTAGGTCTGACAGCTCCCAAGTATAACTTTCATTTAATGAATTCATTTCACTCTCCATGGCTTTCTTCCAGTCTGTGCTATCCTTGGAGTTAGCTGCTTCTTTATGTTTCAGGATAAAGTAATCTAAATATGACTCTGCTTCCATGATATGATCCTCAAACCGTTTTGGTTTCTGCAGAAGTGAGTAGTTCCTCAACTGTCTATCTGACGTAGGTTCAGCATATTCTTCCCCATCAGTCTCAGAATCACTTAAGTCTTCTTGGCTTTGTGTCCTTTTTATAGGATTGTCCTCAATTTTTATAAGCTGCTCTTCATACTTCCCCTGATTTGTTTCTTCTCTTATCCTGTCTTCTAATTTCAATTCTGTACGGTCATCACACTTCCCTGCTTTTTCTTGAAAGATTACATCTGTAGATCAAATTACTCTGTGTTCTTTCCTTAGCCAGATTCTATATAGTTAATCTCCATCATATACCACAAGGTACCCTTGGATGGCATTTTTGTCCATTTTCCTTCTCTTCTGAGCTGGAACATGAGCATAGCATGGAGATCCTATTATGCACAGGTGTTTTAACTGAGGTTTCTTTTTGAGCAAAAGCTCATATAGACTTGCATTTTCTATTGACAACTTTTCTGTTTTGCTTAGTATATATATGGCAGAGTTAACCAATTCAGCCCAGATGTGGCAGGGAAACTGACCTCAGGATTTGAGTATTTGAATGTTCTGGCCATTTCAATAGTGGTTCGCATTTTTCGTTCATTGGCTTCATTTTGTTCTGGGGTGTAAGGTGCTGTTAGCCTTTGAGTAATTCCATTTAAATATAAAATTTCACGAACATCTTTGTTATAAAATTCTCCACTATTATCGCAGAGGAATTCTTCCACTGAATATCCCAATGGCCTTGTGTGTGCAAACATGTGCTCTAACACCTTTTTTACTTCATTAGGTAACCACAGCAAAACTTTGTAAAGCTGTCTTTGAATACAAAAAGATACCCTTTCTTCTGAAATGACTCATCAAAGGGTCCACAAACATCTACTGAAACCAGTTCACCAGGCTCAGAGGCTTTCTCCCTGTTACCAAATGATAGTCTGTGTGCTTTGCCATAAATACATGACTTACATAATTCCTTATCTAGCTTAATGTGGATGCATAAGTCCTTTTCAAGCATGCTTCGGATGTGACGTTTATATTGGTGGCCCCATCTTTCATGATACAACTGTAGCAAAGAGCTGTCTGCTACAACATTTCTTTGGGCAAAATTGACTCAAAATTTGCTTTGAATAAGGAACCATTTACACTGCGAAAACCATACAGCATCACATCACGGTTGACTTTTAACCAGCCCTCTGTACGACACAAATTCACTGTTTCGATTTCTGTCTTGAGAGGCAAGTACAAAGAATAAATTTCTATTAATCTTCATAACATACCAAACATCTTTTAGAACAACTTCCTGGCATTTTCCATTAATGTTCAATTTTACTTTTGTTGTGCCTTTCTCCCAATGACAGCAAATGTTTCATTTCCTGCAGCTTTAATGCCACAAGTACTATTAAATTTTATGAAGTCAACAAAACATGTGTAGTAGTTTGTGACATGCCTAGTAGCTTCATTGTCAATCCAATATGATGTTGGGCTAGTCTCTGATGTGCAGACTTCCTCAGATATAGACATCAATGCTATGTTAGCTGATACTGTATTTGATTGTGTATCACTCAATTTATTCTTTGATGGTCTTCCATCTGAAATCCACTTTCTGCAGTCTTTTAACCCATTTCCTTTTCATTTACAATAATTGCAGCTTGTCTTCTTTTCTTGACTTGGACTTACATTTGCCCTCTGGTTTGGGTCTTTCTGATTTTGTAGCTATTAAGGCTTCCTGGACTTTTTGGCTACTGTCTTCAACTTTAGTAAAATTTCTTTCGAACATACACAGTTGCACTGTTAACTCTTCAAATGATTTGTTGTCATCTCCAGCCAACAACATCCAACTGGATTTAAAGGCTTCAAACTGACAAGGCAAAATATGTAACACTTTATAGACTAGCATCAAATCTGGCAATTTACTGTCCTCTCTAGCCTCAAGTCCGTTATTCAGTTCATTCCAAAGACTTCTTAGCTTTGCAATGTATGTAGAGACATCCTCTCCTGGAACCCTGCTGAATGCAAAAAACTCAGAAAATTTTAAACAACGGATGTTTTGAAGTTGCTTCAAACTGCTGATTCAATGATTCCCAAGTTTCAAACGCTATTTTTTTATCCATAATCTTCTGATACACAGCATCAGTGACAGTACTTGTGATCATTGGTTTCGTATAACTAATTGCTTTCTGTACAAATCGCAGCGTGCTTTATGCAGTTTTTTTACTGATTCTTGTGCATCAACATCTATGGATTCTGGTCTTTTCAGCTTGCTATCTAGGACCTCGATCGCTCCTTCGTGGTAGTCGAGCAGGTCGCGTATCTTCCATTTCCACATCGGCCAATCTGTTTCTCCGGTCAAAGGCTTAATGTGACGGCTGAAATCCATACTTATTTCCTTTCTAGAAAATTTGGGCTTGCAGGTTTCTTAAATAATCTGTATCAGTACCTCTAGGCTAAACAACAACGCTCGTCTTCTGTTTGTTCCTCGATCGCTCCAAAATTGCGGCGCGATCACGCTATCTTCCCGCCAAACTGCCGTTCGGCGAAATTTTGCCGCGACTTGTTGCTTTCAAGAAATAAAGTTCTTTCTGCCTTTTCTATCATAAAAGGCTCATAGCTTTGATACTTCAAGCGTGTTTTAAGCTTTTGCTGGTCCCCCTAACCTGTTTAAGTTTTATTATTCACGAAATATTAACAAAATTAGAATACAATTTACATGGCGACAAGAGCTAGAGTGATTTTACATGAGAAAGAGAAAACTATAAATACAAATGAGAGTTACAGGTGCCATCTATTTGCATAAGAACAAAACCCTGTTATATTAGATATTAAGTCATTACCTTTAATAGGATCAACAAACAATAACCTGAATTATTCGCCAAAAACATAAATCGGCAGCTGATCTAACAGCACATTTCATCATTTATAGAAAAGATCCAACCTCAAATGAAACAGCTCATTAGGAGGTTCATAGATTAGGTTTTCATGATTATATGCTGCAAGGCGGAAAAGAAAGAAAAAAGAACCTAATTGATATGTGTGAGATTAATTTGATAGGAGAACGCGCCAAGTTGATATTCGCTAGGTTGAGCGATAACATTACAATATGGCTACCTTGACTTTTAATGTTTGGTTCTGTAGTTTTTCTATTCTTATTATTTATATTATAATTAGTTTTTTATTGGTTTATTTTTATGGTGGTAACCCACAATTAATTTCAGACGATTTTAATTCGATTTTTGTATCTTTAAATATTTCCATACTTTGAGCTGTCTAGATTGCATCTTTCGTCTTCTATCGTTTATTCGAACACGGATATTTCGAGCAGTATTGATGAATACCAGAATCATTTTTTAAAAGAGTTTGAGGGCTCTTCTTTCAATTTTTCTACACGAACAGGATTGCCTAAGTTGCACTTACTGTTTATTTATCCCCCCTAGAGTTCTGTTTTCCCCCTCTTATTTCTTGATCAAGCTTTCGCTCATTTCGGCCGTCATGAAATGTAAAAAGTAAATCAGCGAAAGAAAATTATTTATAGGCAAGATAAGAAATCTGACGGCCACACATATGTTTTGTTGCGGATCTTGCAATGTGCATATTTGCGCGTCCACAATAGTATATCTGGCATAATTCTTTTTTCACCTGCATCAAATTGCAAATTTTAGTTTTAATTGTGAGTAATGAATTTTTAAATGTTCCTCGTTTCGTGAAATTCATATAGAGCTCGAAATTTTTTTAAGCGTTATTTTTTCAATTTTTTCCACATTCTGTTTTTTTTATATTTTTCTGCCTTTTCCCTCGGCATTTCTAAATTGCATTGCAAATGCAATGTATTTCGAAATGCATTGTAATCATTTCATGGTAAGGTATATCATTCATCCAATATTTATTTCACTCTTTAATCTAAGATAGGGGTGACCAACTAATGGCACTTGTGCCGCAGTGTGGCATGGCTGAGTTATTGAAAAGTTAAAAAAATCGAAAAGATAATAATAAGTACCAACTTTTTACAGTTTTAATGAAATCCGGTTGTCTCGAACAAAATAAAAACATTAAAAATAAAAAAACACAAAATCAACATATTTAATTGAATTACAATAGAAAATTATAATGCCTTTCATTGTTGTGTGCACTGGGTTTTCAAAGGAAATGCACTTGTGAGGTATTGAATTGAACTGTCCAGTGAATGTTTGCTTTTCAAAAATGAAGTTGGCTTTGAGATTTAACTTTTCTGACCGATACTATAGGACAGGGATGGTGAACCAGTGGCACACGCGTGCCATCAATAGCACGCGACACAATATTTTGGGCACGCCAGTGATCAAAATGGTTTGTATTTTATTTCAAAATAACAAAGTTCACATTGAAATATTACGAACAAATGAGAGTAACTGGTCTCGGGGTGGCGGGGAACACTGTCGTTTGTTATTGTCTTGCCTTAGTTATGCTTGGACTTAGGGTGCAAAATTTGTCTACGCACAGCATGGTCAATTTCGTTAGCACAACTGTATTTTAAAGTTTATTTGTGTTATATTTACGATTCTTAATTGTTATTTAATATGGCTGGTTCAGCAAAAGAACAAAAAGTGCAAGATCGTAATTGTAACAGAGAACTTCAAACTTAATGAATCTAAAAATATGGCATATGATTAGTAAAGGCGTCAAAGCGGTGTGTGTTTTTTGTTCTGGAACAGTGGTATGTAGAACATCGCGTCTGTAAAACGGCATTCTGAAACAAATCACAAATCCTCTTGTCAAAAAAGTGAACCACAGCAAAAATAGTTGTTTAGAAACGATTTGACAGCTGACTCCAATTCAGCATGCATTCTACTAAATGTAACATCTTACAATCCTAATATAAGTTATTTGTCATCCACACAATCTGCAACAACAGAAGTCACACTAATGTTACTTTAATTTGAATTACACGTGTAGCTAAATTTATAACTATACAGTACAAAAAGTACCTTTTTTGTAGTAAATAAAGAGTTTTGAGTCGTTAGTATTTATTATTATTTTTCCAATAATCACTAGTCAAAATTATTTGACAGCACATCTATATCTCATTAAACACTTCTTTAGAAAAAATGACACGTTGATCTATAAAGGTTCGCCACCCCTGCTATAGGACATTTAAATATTATAAATTTAAGATTACAAGGAAAAAATTATACTTTTTTCCTACCCCCTCAAAAATCTTCTTTTGTAAACAAACTTTTGATTTTTTTTTTCTTCTTTCTTTCGATTTTGGAGAAAAAAGATTAATATATTTCACATTAATGCAGGAACTATCTACCATAGTTGATAATGCTCAGAGATATGGTAGATTTAAAAATTTAATATCCATTTTGCAGGATTCATTCAGTGCTAAATTTGATGAATTTCATGATAAAAAAAAATGCTTATCTTTTTATACATCCTTTTTCATATTTCTGCAAGACTTTAATTGTTAAATGTATGTTTGATAATTATTTAGAATTAAATGTTTCAAGTTACTCGTTTTTATTTTATACCTAACCTAACCGATTGAACCTGTAAAAAGTTTATTAACAATAAAAAAACCCCCCAAGTTTGTACTTTTGTCTTATTTATTATATTATTTTTAAATTTCCACTTCTTATATATAAACTTGCGTGAAAAATTTGCTGTTTGCCTAAAAAGTCCATAATAAGCATAAGTAATATTTTTTATCAGATAGTGGTACTCTTCCCCAAAAAGGTTGGTCACTCCTTATTAAGATCATGGTTTATTTTATACTGTATTTACTTGGTATATAGGGAATATTCATTTTAAATCTGCTTTTTTACTATAGGGGGTCATGTACATATTCTACAATATGGCAGATTGAGTAACATTTTTGTACCAATATGATTATTGCAAATCCCTGCAGCTAAAAATAATTTGCCAACTATTGCATTTAGTTCTTTGTAAAACGTGTCCTGTGCAGAGCACTATCACTAGGGTTCTTGTAATCCATTCTTTGTCTATGTATTTCGTTGTTTAAGTGGAAAAGATGAGTTGCATAAAATTTTTATTGAAGTAATAGTTGAATCAAACTAAATGAGTTCTACTACAATCCTTCATATCAGTATAGGACCAGGTTGGATAGAAACTATGTTCGATTTTTAGACTTCCTGTAGAACCTAGATGCTGCGTCTTTCATTGAAATCTGTTTTTTACCTTGTACTTAATCATCAGTTTTTGAGATTTTCTGCTTCATTGGCAATATACATCTTTATTTTATAAGTTTTTCTACAAATGAATAATTTTCTGTATTAGCTACCATAATTGTACTCATAATGTTCTTGTTGATTTTTTTGGCTAGAATAAAATCCGGCTGTCGGTATCAGGGTAATTGAAATCGCCAATGTTTATCATTAGTTTCGATATCTCTCTCACCTTCAAACAGAAGCATCTGTATTTCTTCAACATCAAACTATTTTTCTTTTTGTTAACTCATTTTAGAAATCTAATATAACATAGATTTTAATTTACCAATTATTTAAAAAAAACTAGTGAAGTAGCAAAAAACAAAAAAATTATAGGTTGTAAAAAGTAATTGTTTTTAAAAATGAAAACTCATCTACTTTGTTATGATGAATTAAATAATGAGGTATAAAATGTTGCCTTTTAGACTATGTACCTTTTAAATATATAATTGCTTAACCTGTGTGTGTTCTTACCTCTTTGCCAGATAAAAGCATGCTGTTGGTTAAAACTGCTAGATTATGAGCTGCAGGGGATAAGTGGGATTAAAAAATATTTGATATTTTAATTTGGTTAGCGATTTGCGTAGGAGTACACCTTCTTTTGTTTAACAAGTCATTCAGTACCTACAGATGCATGCATTTCAGATAACGGAAATTTTTATTGCGCAAGTAGTATTTTTATTTTTTGCTGGTAATATCAAACTAAATATGTGCGTGTACGCTAATCTGTAATGTGGGCAATTTGGTTCATCATGATTATGTAGATGTTTTAATTTAACCTTTAAATATAAAACAATGCTTCTTTGCTTTAGGTGAGCTGTTTCAGCATTAAACACTTAAAAGTTAATTGTTTTTTTCTCATTGGCATGACTAATTCAGCTTTTAAGTTGTCAAAAATGAGCTTGTATATTGGGAATGCATTTACAATGAATGAAACTTTTAGTGCAAAATGTGTAACTGAGACTTTTACTTGTTAGAGTTTTGTAATTAAAAATTGATACTTAAGTAGCAATTCTTTAATAATTACTCATGATTTCCCAATACTTTAAATTTTCTATTTTAGGGCACAATACTTTTCATCATATTAAACTCACAATCATTTATACGTTTATGTAGCTTCAATTTGCACATTTATGGAGAAGTAAAAAAATGTTTATGCATATTCTCAAATATTTACACCTCCCAAGAAGTTTAACATACTTTGATAAATGTATGTCATTGCAAGAAATAATGAATAATATTGGTTTAATATTTGATTATCATATTTATAAATATTAAAAACCTTTCATTACAAACAAAGCTAATGGTCTAGAAATGATTCAAATACAATTATATTTTCAAATATGCTGTAGCAATTTGTGGTAAATGATTTCGGGCGTTTTAAAATATGCACTGGTGAGTAAAACTTAAGCAACAGGGTTTTTTCATACACAAGAAATCGTCTGAGAGACATGAAATTCAGAAATGAGAGACACAATTTTGTACTGAAACGATGACGAAAGCATAGTTGCTCAAAAATGAATACAATGTATATAAAATGGAATCAAAAAAGTCTTTATTAAACTCATAGCATCATTACAAATGATTGTCTGTCCTAGAAGAAGAGCAACAAGCACAGATGTTCCTTAGTATGGAATATGTCCTTCGCTTACTGCAGTAGTTGCTTCACACCGTCTCTCCATACTTAGCACCAGATCGTCAAAAGTTCTTAAGGTAAGAGTGTCCATTTCTCAATCAGCATCAGTTTCAGTTGTTGGGTGTTCCCCGGAGGATGAAATCGGGCCACAAGGCGTCTCCCCAAAGCATTCCACACGTGTTCTATGGTTTCGTGCATTGTCATCCATAAAAACGAAGTCTGGTCCAATAGCAACTCGGAACAGACGCACATAGGGAAAGATCACCTCCTTACTATAGAATTCTCCGGTTACATAACCTTTGTCGAAAACGTGGAGCTCAGTCCACCCGTTCAGCATAATGCATTCCCAGACAACAATTCCAGGACCACCGTAACGGTCTCTTTCCATGATGTTACTGGGATGAAACCGTGTCCCAATCAACTGGCGTTGAGAATCGCTTGTGGCACTGAAACGACTTTCATCCGTAAAGGGGACACGACTCCATTGATGAGATATACAGTTTTTGTGTTCCTTACACCACTCTAAACAGTGCCGCCGATGACCAACTTTCAAAGGGATGCAGCGTTCAGAACGACGGACGAATGGGCTACTTTTGTGAAGGCGTTTTGCCACAGTAAACCTCGACACTTCTCGTCCTGTTGCTATACAAAGTTGCTGAGCACTGGCGCTTACTGATTGGTATCAAGCTCTTTTCGTCTGTAGGACGATATGTCGGTCATCCACTGCAGTTGTTTTTCAAAAGCGCGAAACGACATTTTTTTAAATTCCTAACTCTTCAGCTACTCTGGTCAAACTAAGCCCCTCTTCTAGCTTTCCGATCATTCTTCCACGTGTGAAGTCTTCCGGGTGTTTTCTTCTAGCTATATTTCACGAAAGGACTTACTTGCACTAGCAGCGAATGTCTTTTAATTGTGCCTCTGTTCTTCCTTTTATTGTTGTAGTCTTGAGCTGCGAGCGTCGACCGCATTCATTTTACGTACTCTTACGTCGTTTATGACGCTTTGTTCCCGACATTTTCATACACATCACCTTTTTACTCAATTTCGTAGTCGCCCATCCGGTATAGTGGTTAGTGACGCTGACTGCTGGACCGTTGGGCCTGTGTTCGAATCCCAGAAAATACATGGACGTTTGCAAATGTATAGTGCCTTCGCGGCATGGGGGTACTTTAAATAGTCGTCGAGCCGCAAGTCTTCTCGTGATGTTGGTGGAAGGGGAAGAGAGGTGGGAGGCCCCCGACCGCCCCTAGGGTGTTCTCCCTCAAAGTTGGGGTGAAACCGAGCTAAATCGTTCTGTCACCTGTATGGTGCTCAAAGCTACAGCTAACGACAGGCGTCACTTAGCCTTTTGCCATGATGAATTTCGTGGACCTTGATCTGGCCTTTGCCGATCAGGTGGCATTGGTAACAAAAACAACTGAATTGCGTGCTCATTGTACTGATCACAATAATCCCTTTTCTGCGATTTGTTTGTTATCTACTTAAAATTTACATTGTTGCTTAAGTTTTGCACAACCAGTGTATACTAGTAACAGTTAATAACAGATAGTAATCTAAGTTTGGGTAACCTGTTTCCTAGATGTTGCATATGGAGCAGTTGTCACTATCAAAAATTACAGAACAGGAGGAGGTTATCTTCATTCCCATTGGCACCTTTACCCCGAAGGTGTTGGAGCTCGTCAACAGCAAGTTTGTTTATTCGTTCCTTGTTTTTTTTTTGAAATTATTAGTTTAATTGTCAAATGGCGTTACATTTTCTTAGAAATAATATGCTAATACTATAATGTATAATATATTAATATATAATATAATACATGGTGCCCGGGCTTAAAGTATCCAAAAGTTATGGCTTATTAACTACGGAATGTAATAAATTGTTCATCCATGGATTGGAAACCCCTCCGAGATATTTTGAGTCTAGTCCGATCGTCCGCACGTGCGTACGTTATTCGGCAATCACAGACGATAAACTTGTCACACAGACTTCATTAGTAAAGATGTGGACACCGCAGCAAAAGGTGCAATGCGTACTTTGGTCAACGAAATTTAAATCAGTCACACGTGTACCGCGACGTGTTCGAACAAAATGGAAGGTCGTAGCTGGCTTGCCTAATAGACTTACCAGGACTCTTACAAAATGAATCACGCACACGATCAACAGTGTCTTTTATCACGAAAACTTAAGGATTCTTGCCAATTTGAAATACCAAAGTTCCCGTCTCCTTTAAAGTTCTTTCCCATTGGTGGATAGATTTTGATGTCGGAAGATCAACATTCCATTCTCTCTCTCTCTGTTCGAACACGTCTCTGTACACGCGTGACTGATTTAAATTCCGTCAACCAAAGTACGCATTGTCCCTTTTGCTGTGGCGTCCACGTCTTTACTAAAGAAATCAGCGTAACAAGTTTATCGTTTGCGATTGCCGAATAATGCGCGCACGTGCGGCCGATCGGTCTAGACCCAAAAAATCTTGGAGGAGTTTCCAATCCACGGATGAACAATTTATTACATTCTGATGGGTAGTTCCATAATAATAAGCCATAACTTTTGGATATTTTAAGCCCAGAAAATCCTGTATATACTATAAAAATTCTATGGTTCCAAAATGGCATAATTTCACTGTTTATAAATAAATTACAAATTGCATACATCTTAACTGATATTTTGAAAGACATCTAAAGTATCTAATAATTGAATGTTGGAATAATATGGAACAGGTTTTTAAAAGTATAGATTTTTAATTATTTTTAACTAACTTTTTGAAGTTATACTTCTTATTGCGCGTTTGGGAAAAAGGATGAGGGTAAATTTTTACGATGCGCTCACACCGTTGTCTAATATTGTCACGTAGAAAGGAACAAGGCGATGTTATCCAATACAAGGTTTATTTTGGCGTAATATCTTACACGGGCACCACCACAACTGCCACACCTGGTGGAGAGTTCTAAAATGACCAGCAGGGGAAGATTCACATAAATTCAATTTACATAATTTGCAAATGTCCATAATAATAATAATAATTAACTAAAGTCGTAATTAAAGTTAACAAACAAGTATCTGGGAGGCTCGAACCTGAGCCGTCTGCATGATAGAACAGTGCTCTAACCATTCGGCCGCTCAGAGTTTATCAGTTTGTGACAATATTTTAACATGCTACTTTTTTGGTGCTAGGGGACTGATATTTGGGGGATCGTAATAACTATTGTTAAAAACCATATCTGTTGGGCCCCACCCCCCCCCCCCCCCCCATCTACAGCTTTTTGGCCAATATCTCGGCACCTGAGCCTGACAGTTCATTCGGACCTGGCTCATTTTTAAACTTTTTAAATTTGATTAAATTCACAATATCTTGGCTCCTGTTCGAGTTTCGGACTTGAGATTTGAGCCAACTGTTCCACTCGTCGAGACCCATCCAGTCATCTACATTCTCATTGTGTAGGCATGGGGAGGGCTTAAGCACTAGAATATCATGCTCTCATGTTAATCCTATGTGGACTGAAAAA
>BMAV01022125.1:656814-674931 GCA_019973955.1 Trichonephila inaurata madagascariensis | reverse complement strand
CCCAAGGAATTGAGCTTGATACTTGATTTTTGGAGGTTTGTCATATTTTCGTATTAGCGCGAGCTTTACGTGGAATTGGTCCCACCCCTACAGGGCTTCCTCAGTAATAACTCGAATACTTTGCCACCTTGGTCGACCGCACAGACTGGATTCGATTCTTCTCCCTATGAGCATCCTAGATATATTTTTTTAGGACTATAGCCCCATTTCTTCACCCATATTTAACGTTTTAAAATTGTTTTAAGATTTAAATTTTTTTTAAAACCCGCACAGCTCCGAGGATTTTTGAGCTTTGTTAATGAAACTCGGATCATAGGTTCTCCTCATTAAGCTCTTTCATCTGTTATAATTCGTGTGTAGATAATGGGCCTAAGGGGGGGCGTTATCACTAAAATTAGAATCCTCAAGTTATTCCTACGGGGTTCGATCTTTTGATGACGTCACGATATTACAGAGATTGAAGGATCACCTACTACTGTGTATCGTTGGGATGTACGTGACCATCTACGTCGCAGTTGTCCCCCCCCCCGGGGAGTTAGTTTCGTTTTCCTTTCCCGAGCTAGCGCTACCCCCATTTGCAACTACAGACTCCGGACCGATTCGAATGGATTCCTCTTGTGTTTCCTCACAACCAGGCCGAGTTTCGAGTTGCTGGGTGCCCTGCTTCTATTTTATTTAATTGTTTTAATTATTTTAAAATGACCATAACTCGGGGGCTCTTCGGGTGGATGTCTTAATTTTCTCAGGAACGATTTTTCCCGCCGAGACATTCAATATGAAGTCTCAGGTGTCACATTCGATTCACCTCATCTCCAGATGCAGTCTTCCGAAAAACCCCATGTTACAGGTCCTGTTGTCCCTGTGCGGGGGTGTTTAAATTTATTTAAATCGTGATTATCTCGGGTTTGGCTGATGCGATTGACAAGGTTAGTATCGTTCAACTCTACTCGTGATCGCCTTTCGTTCTTGGCCCAGCTCTTTCCCTGTTCAAGATTTTTAGAAAGATTTTAATCTTGTTACGCTAAAGAAGTATAACTTCTTACGTGCGTACATAAGTACACACACACACTTTTTAAAACTATTATTTACAGTGAGCATTCCTTTTGTGTTATCCGAGTTACATTTCTCATTAAACTTATTTTTTCCCCTTTCGAATATTTTTGATAGTGAAGTGTTTAAATTTAAAAGGCCCAGTGGTCGAGTGGTAGCAAATCGCGCTTCCACACCTCAGGTCCGGGTTCTGTTCCCAGGCTGGGCAAGGTCGACTCAACCTTTTATCCCTACTGCAGTGGGTCGATAAATGAGTACCAAGCTTGCTTGGGGACTTGAACCTTGAGGATCTCGCTTCAGACTGACCACCTGATCGGGTTATCTGTTCATGCACCTCAGCGCCCATGGGTCATATATGCTGGGATGCGCACAGTAGACCCTGGCCCTCATGGGCTGTTGCGCCACTGAGTTGGAGTGTTTAAATTTAATTGAGTATTTTTTAAATTAAAAACCTTGTAACATTTGAAGAATGTTTGACCATTTCTTCAAAAATTTCTTAAATGTTCTTCAAATTTGTATTACTTTTTTAAAAAGCAAATGTGAAAGATATCTACTATTAATGAATTTCTGTGTATATGCTGCATCATGAAATCTTTATAAGTATAAACTTATTAAAAAGTTTAATGGACTGAGATTTATAGTCAGTAGCATAAGTTTCAAATATTTTTTTAACTAAGCTTTTACTTTACCTAAAGGCATAAAGTAGTATTTTTGCTTAATGTATTCTTTTAATGAAAGCGTCAATCAATTTTTATATCAAAATCCATAAGCTTTGTAACTGATGTTGTTACCTTAACAAAATCAAGTTTCATATTTTATAAAACCTGATTTTCGAAAACGATATTTCTCCTTGTTTATAATTTTGTTTCCTGCAGGTAACAGCTTATTCTCACAAGGACGAGAACAACAAATGGATGATTAAAAAGTTTAATTTAGAACCCAATCTATCAAGAGATAATCCTGTTGAGCTTGTCCTAAATGGTGATTTAATAAGGCTTGAGCATGCTGTGTGAGTAATTCTTTCCATTCTTGCTTTTATTATTGAAATTAGTTTTTATGAATGTGAAGAATCAATTTGGTTTAGATTCTAGTAAGATGCATTTAGTTTAAAACTTAACAGCTTTATTGGACACATATTGAAATCACCGACGTGCTTACTACCACTATGAGATCTTGCACTAGACTGAACACGCATGAAGATAATCGTATCACCCTGCTAACCTAGCGGAGATAATTGCTATTATTTTAAATGTACATTGCATTGCAGGGTGCTACAATCTAATGAGAGAAAATATAGATTGTGCTACATTAGTATCCCCCCAGGGATAGAGAGAATCGAAAGAACGATATACGATATGCTCATGGGTATACAATCTCAAATGCAATTATCTGAAGCATGCTTGAAAATTACATTGAAAGAACACACACATACAGATGCTGAAAATAACATTACATACTTATACATAATATGAAAAGGTAATTCGAAAAATACTAGTTACATAAAATAACAAAATTTTCTTGCTGAATTTTTTTAAAAAAATGTAGAAAAATCTTAAGATATAAAATGTAGAAAAAAGTCAAACATAAAACCAATTTGTCTTTAAGAAAACATTGTTTGATTCAGTGAGATAAGATCCATTTGATGCTTGAATACGTGGTCTATCTAATTTCAGTTATTAGTCTTGTAAAAAATTTTACACATCTATATTTAATTTGATAGTTGGTATTTTTGATGTTACTAGATGGCACTGTTTGATGCTGCTTTAATGATAGGACCAGGAGTGGTACTTGACAAATCCTTGAAACACAACTGTCGATTTAATTCTATTAAGTGACGTACAACTTTTTTTTTCCATTTATATTAACAGTGATAGGACTTGCTGTGCGTCGATGTAAGGTTGAGACAATGATGAAAAACTTTGTCAACATGTATGAACACATTAGTACAGTCATTCAATTGAGGGTGCACAAAATTTTTTGAAAGCCCATGAGTGGATGTTGACAAGGGTTTTAAATTATTCATTTTATCTTTCAACTGTTGCACAAGACCACTGTCTAATGACACAGAAGACGGGGTATCAGAGCATATCTCGACTGGTAGTCTGAGAAAAACACCATACACTAATTCTGCACTTGAAGCGTTGATGTCTGGTTTTACAGCTGCTCGCAAACGAAGAACTACAGGTAAAGTCTCGGTCCACTTAATATTCTCCTGAGTCTTTAATGCGTTCGTTAGGATTCCATGGAAACTTTCTAATAAACCGTTTGATTTCGAGTGAAATGATGTGGTTCTGATGCGGTTTGTGACTAGGAATTTTATCAATTCTTGGAAAATGGCAGGCTCAAATTGTTGGCCTTATTCAGTTGTTAGATAAACTGGATAACCAAATCGAGAGATTTAAGTATTAAAAATAGCACGAGAAACTGATTCTGCAGTGATGTTCTTTACAGGTACTGCTTCTGGCCACCTGGTGTACCCATCGATGATTGTTAAGCAAATAGATTTTTCTTTTAGATGATGGTAAGAAACCTATCAAATGAACCAACCGATCAACCGATGGTATCAAATCAACATGAATCTGTGAAAATCTTCAATCAAGTGAGGCAAAAGTGCTTAGAGGTTCGCAGTTGCGTAGCGTGGGGGGCCATGGCCCCGGGTGGCATACGAAAACGGACGGCAGCAAGCACCGCGATATTTAAATTAAAAAAAAATTTCAAACTCCAAATCGCGCCCGCGCGAAGAAACTGCCAGAAACAAGTGAAAGCTTTAATACACGCACAGATGCAGGAAGTTTGTTAGTCACTATGCAATCGCATTCGTTTTTATATTACTTAGGCTTCTGACAACCGGTACTGTGTGAAGTCAATGATACTCAAAATTATTTGCAAACAGAGGGACTAAATATCCATCAAAGTGCTAAAAAAAATACGTGCTTAACAGACCGTATTAGAAGCAAAACGAGAGGAATTCGTGGATGACGCTTTAGTATATGCTAAAAGTTTATGTGAAGAGCTTGAAATTTTTTTTTTTTGAACCCCCAAGACGAATCAGGAGGAAGCGTATATTTGGCGATGGAAGTAAAGATGTTCAGTTATCGTGCGAAGATGACTTTGAGGTGAACAATAGACAATGAGGAACAATAGACAGAGTAACTGCTGAAATTCGAGAAAGATTCCAACAGTTGCAGAATCTAGCGCAAAAATATGCTTTTTTAAGGCCTGAAGTGATATTGAGCATGGACGAACTTAACTTAGATCAAGCTCCACAAGACATTAATAACTTGAGCCAACTTATAACTAATTAACTTAATTCCAACTTGAGCGTATGCGCTTACAAGCTTTCGTAGCTGCAACGGACCCAGGCTGTAAAAAAGAACTCATTATGTCCGGCTATCTGGCTTTATTAAAATATAGTATTGAGTCCAAACTTGAAGATGGCTTACCAAACATTGTCATAACATTGAGAATTTTTTGAAATTCTGCCATTAGTAATGCCAGTTGCGAGAGAAGCTTCTCTAAGCTAAAATTAATAAAAAATTATCTCAGATCGACTATGTCCATGTTAAGGCTAACAAGTTTACCTGTTCTGGCAATTGAACATGACATACATATTGATGATGACAATTGTATAAAAGATTTTGCTGTGAAAAAAACACGAGAGGTGCATTTTTAGTCAATAAAAAAAATTAAAGCTCATTTTTTTGCCTTTTACTAATTTTCTTGACTAATAATTAAAATAGAGAGGTGACAATTTTCCTGTCGGCCCCAGGTGGTGAAAGCCCACGCTACGCTTTGGAGGTTCGTGCACTTATGCAGCTTTGACCGTTGACAGGCTCTACATCTCTAGATCCATGCATGTTGGGCCAAACATATCTTGGTGCAGTAAGTTTTAAAGTTGCTTAAAGGACAACAATGGTGAGCTCAACTGTGAAAATGCTCAAAGATAGTTCTGTGGAAATTAAATCGTACTAATGGCCTGTGAGAGCCAGTTGAAGTATCACAAATGAGTTCTGTAGCAGACATTGGAGATGGCACACATTTTAACACAAGAGATGATTTCTAGCATTTCGAGACATTTGTAGCTCTTTATCCACTTGTTGAGTTTTTGAAAGTGCCTCAGAATCTAAAAATGAACTGGATATTTGGTTCACTTTAGTTCTAGAAAGTGCATCAGTAGCTGTTGTTGACACCATTTATATAACAAGCATGGGTGCTGAATTGAGATATTAAATCTTGATGTCACCATATTGGCGTGGGCTGCACTTGTCAGGATTTTGTTGAAAGGCATATTTAAGAGGCTTCTGATCTGTGTAGATTATTAAATTTCTTCCCTCGAGCATATGACGGAAACTTTTTACTGAAGTAAACATTGCCAGGAGTTCTCTGTCATATGTAGATAATTTCTGCTGACTTTTGGAGAGTTTCACTGATAAAAAGGCAATAGATTCCCTGTCATTTTGGTGAAGTTGCATAAGAGAACCACCAACGGCTTTGTCGCATATATCAATCCAGAGGCTTAACTTTATTCTCGGAATAAGATGTTTTAGAAGAGTTGCACCAGCTAGAGCTTCTTTGGCATCTATAAATGCCTGCCCAGCCTCCTCAGTCCATTAAATTGTGATTTTTTTTCTTTACTTTTTAAAATTATAATTCCTTTCAGAAATTTATTTAATGGAGCTTTGGGTACAAAACGCCGATCAAAATTAAATAACTCGAGGAGACGCCTTAATTGTGTGCGATTAGTAGATTGTGGGAATTTTAAAATACATTCGATGCAATTCGATAAAGGTTTGGTTCCCTATTCAGATACTTTAAAGCCTAGGTAGTTTATAGAAGTTACACCAAAAAGACATTTTGAAGGTCTTGAAGACAATTCATATTGTTGTAAGCGTATGAAAAGAATTTATAGATGTAAGTGTTTTTCGAGTGAACTTGAGGTAACCAGAATGTCATCCACAAAAGCATTAACAAATGGAAGATTACACAAGACTTTATCAATGAATCTTTGAAATGTGGCAGCGGCATTGTTAAGGTGAAACTACATCCGAATACATTCAAATAAGCCAAAAGGTGAGATGATTGCACTTTGGTGTACACCATCTGGGTTAATTGGAATTTGATGGTAAGCCTTCATGAGATCAATATGAGAATAAGATTTTGTGCCTTTAAGATTGGTAGTGAAATCTAAGATATTGGGAACGTTATAACTATCTTTAATAGTCTGTGCATTGAGTTCTCGGTAATCACCGAAAGGTTGCTACTCTGTGATATCTTTTTTGGAACCATATGTAAAACGTAACTACTTTTGGAAGGTGAATTATATTTTGAAATCATGCTTTTGCAATGTGGAAGCGATCAGGTGCAAGGCGACGAGCTTTAGCTGTTACAGGTCGACTAGTTGTTTGAACATAATGAACTACCGAATGTTTAATTTCTTGATCTGGCCATGGAAGTTTTGTAATGTCAGGAAATTTTCTTAAAAGATCATGATAAACACTATTATCTGTTTACAGTTTTAATGGAATCAATTTTATTGTTGTCTTAAATACAATGACTTTTAATATTTATCTCTGTCTCTAGCAATGCTTGCTTACCTATATCAGGTACTAAATGAAAGCTATATAAAAAATCAGCACCAATAATTGGGTTTGAAACATTACCGACTAGAAATGTCCATTTGAAAATTCCCCTTGAGCCAAAATCTAAAGAAAAAGTTGTGTATGGGTGATGTACTGGCAACAGAAAGTGACATTTGTAAATTATTTTGCCTCTTGTGTTTTTGTTGCATCAATTTTAGATACATTAGATCCAGTATCACTTAAAAATGTGACGTTAGTGCGCCTATCGCGAATAATGTATGACCCTCTCTATAAAATAATCTCTTTGTATAAAATATCACTTACATTATTACACTATTACATTGTTCATATACTTTGATTGATACTTCAACATTATCTTTGGATAATATTTTGAAATTTTCAACGTTTCTCTTAAATGATTTTAAAAAGTTTTGATTGTAACATTTTTTTACTTGTGTTCCTAATACTTTTTATCATTCATTCGCACTCTATTTTATTTTACCAAATTCATGTGTTTGAATCTTAGTTTTATTCTTTAAGATAAAATAAGTCATTTTACCTTGTGGTTTCATTATAGTTAATTCTTAAATGCTAAGTTTTTTTTTTAGTTAGATTATTTTGCAATACAATTATGTTTATATTTCTAATATGCTACTTGAAAATGAAGTCAAAATAATACATTTAATTTTTTAGCACCAGAAGAAATCTTCACAGTCATAAAGAAGTTGCACCAATTACTAAAAGACACCAACAGGTTACATGTTATGGTGAAGTAAGCAATTTAAAGGAATATATATTACTAAATTAGCAATTTTGTTTTGTTTGAGTGTGTTTTTATTTATAGATATCATTTAATTTTGCAATGTATTTGTTTTTCATATTATTTTTTTTAACAAAAATATTGAAACAAATTATTGTAGTTTAAACTGAATTTGTGATAAAAACCTTTTAAATTTTACAAGAAATCCAAATTATTTTCAAAGTCTTTACATTTATTATTTTTATTTTATATGAAACTGTTTAAGTATTTTAAATGTCTTCAGAATTATAAATATTTCACATAATGAATTAGGGAAAATTCAATCTCTTTAACCCTTTATCTACTGATGGTACTAATAAGTACCACTCATGAAAAATTGCGTAGAATAAACATTTTTACAAATACTTAGACGATACTTAGCAGGAATATTCTTTTAAATCCACTCTTCCAAGATATATGGCAGCATGGGTTCTATGATGAATACTTTAGCAGGGAAGGGGAATAGTTTTTGAGCAGACATTGCCTTTTCAGCTGACGGTGTTTTCAGGGGATTACGATGATTGTCATTTTTGTTCCAAAAAAATAGTTTATGTCAAAAGGTAAGCGTCTTATTTTTTTTTTTTTTGAGTCTTAATGAAGACCTTAGAAAACGATTTGACTATTTATTTTAAGTGAACAGTGTATATAATTAATTTTACAGTTGATTATCTTTAATTAATTCATTAGCTCTAACGGATTAAATTTTGAAAAGTTGAGTATTTTATTTATGTATATCCCTTAATTTTCAATATAGTGATTCAAAAAAAAAAATCTTGCATGAAAAAAGTTGCAGTAAATCATAATGTGGTAGATAAAGGGTTAAAACAAAGAATTTTTAATAACATTTAATAAGTAGTCAGCTTTATAAATATGATAAATGATGTAGGGAATGTATAGTTACCTTAAAAAAGAGTTATGATCGTGTGATATTGAGCATTGCTGTGTAGTTTCCGTTTAAAAAAGAAGGGTTAACTTGAAGCACGATTTCCCCATTTTTATAGTATATTTACTGTTTTCTACATTCAGGCGATTTCAAAACTTTAAGGTAATGGTAACTGAATGCTTAAGAAGTATGATTATAAATTTGTTACACGATGATTTTTTGAAAATTATTTTCTGCAAGGGATATATCTTATTTTAAAGCGCACAAATATTTTTATGAATACCAAAAGAGCACTGTTTAGCAAAAACATAAATCAAATATTTTTGTGATTTTTTTTTTTTTCAGGAAAATCTTTGTTTTAAACTATCTATATCCATATTTAAAAACAAGAAAGTGTGCTTTTAATCTTTGAAACGAATTTTTTTATAATAAGGAGAGTAAATTATGTAGTAGAGCACATTTATTAAAATATAGCTATATTAGTGTGTAGTTCATTGCATAATTGATTTTGTTAGTAAAAATTCCAGAATCTCTTTTGTTTATCCACTCTGCTCTCATTGATTTTGAAGAAAAAGGAAACATAATTTCATCTGCTTATTAGACATTTTAATGAAATGAAAGATAGATGGTTTATTTTCTTTTAACTTTTGGTGAAGTTTATTTTCAGTGCAATCAATTACATGCACCAGTTTTATTATAAACAAAATTTTTTACACTTAATATATTTGCAAGCTCTTGTTTCTTCGTGTCCTATGTCTTAATAGTTCTAATCTTTATTTTAATAAATATATTTAGAATGGTACTGGTGATACGAATGATGTTTGGAGGCTAGAAATTATTGGAGAAGACAAAAGAATACCTGTTTCAACTGTTACTAGCAAAATTCGATTTATTCACTCTTTAACGGGTTGTGCTTTACATTCTGATTCAAAACAGTTGCCAAAATGGTAAATTTCATTTTACTGTAATAAAAATTTAAATTTATGTTCATTCCTATTTTTTGTTTATTTGAAAACATTTATTAAATGTAAGAAAATTCACATTTATTAGAACTTTGTTCACATTAGTCTTTGTTGCATGAAAGTCAAATATGAAATTTGTTTTGAGTATTTTCAAAAAATAAGTTTATTTTTGTATTTGATATTTTAAAATATTTTTATTTATCTATACATAATTAACTTTTTATTTGACCAGTTTTGTTACATGGAAGCTGCCGTTCTACGCAAATTTTTGAATTCTTTGTTGCTAATATTGTAACCATGAGCCGAGCAGTTACCATAAGCTGATAAAAACAACTGTGCCAAAAGAAAAATATGTGCCCCTTTCTAGTTATTAATTTAATTTTGACACTCAGGTGCTAGTAAATCGTTTAATTATGTTTATGTAACAACTGAAAGCGAAATTTTTTTTAAAAAAAAATGCATTTTTTATGTTTCTATTTACATAAGAGGTAATGCTATAAAGTGGTTTGATATAGTTTGTATGTGACGTTAATTGTTTGTATTATTTAGGAAAAAGATATAATAATTTTATTTTACACTCCTTTAATCATCACTGGGCTAAATTCACAAACAAGCTGTGCTAATTTCGAATCACGTGATAAGGTTATAAACATTAATGGGTGCATGTCTTTAAAATGTAAAATTTTCCTACACTTTCACAGCATGCATCTGATGCTTTATTTTATATATATATATAATATATTTTACACATTATTTTAATGTACGTAATAGGTAGGAAATACTGTGAATTTCTTTTAATATAATCCTTGTTTTATTCTACTTCATGTGTATTATTAGATGCGCTAAAAAAAAAGACTCTTATAGTAGTTACTTGTGTTTGTTAGGGTACTTATTTATACACTAAAGAGCCAAAAGAAACTGGTAAACCTGCCTAATATTGTGTATGGCACCTACGAGCACGCAGAAGTGCCGCAACATGACGTGGCATAGATTCAATTAATGTCTGAAGTATTGATGGAGGCAACTGACACCATGAATCCTGCAGGGCTGTCCATAAATCAGTAAGAGGGAGTGGAGAACTCTTCTGAACAGCATGTTGCAAGGCATCAGAGATTTGTTCAATAATGTTCATATCTGGGGATTTTGGGGGCCAGCGGAAGTGTCTAAATTCAGAAGAATACTGAGCCACTCTGTAGCAATTCTGGACGTGTAGGGTGTCGCATTGTCCTGTTGAAACTCCCGATGTCCATCGGTATGCACAATGGCAAGAATGGGTGTAGGAGACCAGGCAGGCTACTTAGGTACCTGTCAATGGTCACAGTCGTATCTAGATGTATCAGGGGTCCCATATCACGTCAACTACAAAAGCCCCATACCATCACAGAGCCTCCACCAATTTGAACAATCATCTGTTGACATGTGGGATACATGGATTCATGAGGTTGTTTCCCTACCCGTACACGTCCATCAACTCGATTCAATTGGAAACGAGAATCGTCAGACCTGGCAACGTGTTTCCAGTCATCAACAGTCCAATGTCGGTGCTGATGGGCCCAGGCAAAGCGTAAAGCTTTGTGTCGTACAGTCATCATGAGTACACGAGTAGGCCTTCAGCTCCGAAAGCCTATATCAATGATGTTTCGTTGAATGGTGCGCACGGTGACACTTGTTGATGGCCCAGCATTAAAATCTGCAGCAATTTGCGGAAGGGTTGCACGTCTGTCACGCTTAATGATTCTCGTCAGTCGTCGTTGGTCCGGTTCTTGCATGATTTTTTTCCGTTCACAGCGATATCGTAGATTTGATGTTTTACTGGATTCCCGATATCCGAGATACACTCGTGAAATGGTCGTACGTGAAAATCCAAATTCCATCTCTACCTCGGAGATGCTATGACCCATCTCTCGTGCGCCTATAACACCACGTTCAAGCTCACTTAAATTTTGATAGCCTGCCATTGTAATAGCAGTAAACTATTTAACAACTGTTCCAGACACTCGTTGTCTTATATAGACTTTGCCGACCGCAGCGCCATACTCTAATTGGTTCCATATCTCTTTATTTGCATACGCATGCCTGTACCAGTTTTTTTTTGCTCTTCAGTGTAGTTCTTAGTTGTTTTTTAGTATACTTATTGGTATTATTACTTAACGACTTCTGTGTTGAATTATAAATTGTTTTTTGTTTTAATCGAAATATATACTCTTTTAAATTGTTACAGCTATATAGCTATTTCTCGTTTATATCTTGAATCAACTCATTGTTGTGAAAAGCAAAATAATAAATTTCTAATAATTTAATTATTTTTTATCATTATTCAAAAGTTGGTTTCTAAAAGATTAAAAGTAAAGACAACTGTTTATTGAAATTTAGTAGCTGAAAACACAGGGTCGTGGTTGTCTCATTATCGAGACGTCACATGAATTTAGCCTATTATGAAGTTAATTATTTTTCTTACATAACACTTTCTTCCCCATTGGTACACATATATACCATCAAAATTTGTAAATATTTATATTCCGTGATGAAAGGGTGAATACATTATGAAGTTTTCTGCGTGAATGTGATGCAGAATAAGAAATAGTATTAGCCTGCAGAAAACTAGCAACAAGTACAGAATTTTGAAGCATAGAAGTATGAATTCTACCGTAAATTATAGAATTGTATGTTGTGAATTTACTTTATTTCTTGTGTGTTTTATTATGTCTTGATTAACATATTTAATTTTTCGGCATAAATGATTTACAAAACCTCAGAATTTTTAGTTTTTATTGCAACTGATCATTCTTGTTTCTTTTCGTAACAAATAATGATACATTTAGAAGCAATCTATGTGGCTTATGATATTTTAATTTTATTCATTTTACATTATATTTTTTCCAATAACTTCTTTGTAACAATTTTTGCCTAATGTTTGGTTCAACTTTTTGAATTTATTCTATAGGACAAACTACTTGCATTAAAATATTCTGTTTCATATACGATAATTCTCTATAAGGATCAACTAAATAATTTCTTATTGTTGAAATAGTGTTTACGTATAAGTATTTTCGATTCATATCGCTATTCTTGATTCATCAGTAAATCCTGAAACCTTTTTATAAATTTAGGGGGTATGAGCAAATGGAAGTCAGTTGCAATCCAAATTTACGTGACCCTAATAATTTGTGGAACATAGAAGATAATTATTTTCCAAAACGTAAGTATTATGTTTTCTTATATTCTCCTTTTTTACTCGTGCAAGAATGTCATATTATTGCTTGTTGCTCAATTTTAAAACCTAGTTTTAATATAACAATGAATATATATATATAAATGTAATACAGAATTGTAAGTTGATATTCAAATTTAGTAATTTGCACCGCATTTGATAATTATTTTATCTTAAAACGGAGTATTAATCTATGAAATTTATTTTATTTCCATATGATTATGCTGAATGATAATTAGTTTACTAGAATGCACATGTTGAAGAATTCCAAATATGTTTAAAAGTTTGTGGATTTTTTTCTATTTCCACTTCAAATAATAGTCTACAATACTACTTTTAGCATCCTTTGTTAGTTTTTATGCAAACTATTATGCTAATTATTAAATTAAAATTTTAATTATCTGATCTTATTATAATACACAAAAAGGGCTTATTCATATGTATGAAATGGTTTCACTAAAATCAAGCCTGGTATGGGCACATCTGTATCTGTTAGAAATTAATCTAGATATTTATAATGCATAACACACACGCGTGGACTTCTACCATTGATGATACTTTTACATAAAAACATTGTTTTAATGTATCTAGCAGCAACATGGCAGAGCAAAACAGAAAAGGACACACCTGAGAAAAGTCAAACAACTGACTACTCTAAAAATGCTTTGGCTGACACACACAATCCTTTTTTATTTTTAAAGTTTTTATCAATTCTGTATCAGAAACAGATTTCACTACTTTCCGTGTCACTTATGTTGTAGACTCACTTGAATCTGGTACTCATACGCAGTGATTTCACGTTTAGGTCAGGATGGAATAATTCACTACTCAAAATCATTGACTTCTGCACTTTTTTACAAATATAACAAAACTTTATTACACACTTTTAAATATACTAATATCGTACGCTAATTAGAACATTCGGTAATATGGTAACTCGCAGCAGGCCGCATACCTTCTCACTCTTGAGTGTGTGGGCATACCACTACACCTTTATATACTTGCGCTTTCACAGCGCCCTCTATAATTGGGCTCTAACACTCGGCCTTTCCTGACATTACAATCGTCTCGATTGTTGAATACTCATTTTTTTACACAAAAATAATCAGTAAAAGTTTAAAAAGAACCTGACAATTTTAATTACTTATGTATACATTGAAAATTACAAAATAAATCATGCAAAACATACAGTAATAAGAGGTTTCAAGCAATACAAATATGTTGAAGATTTTAAGAAACTCTAAGAACGCAAAGTTCAGTCTGTTTGTCCCTTGGCATTGCTCTTCATTGATGGCTCCTTGTGATACTTTAATTCCTGGTTATCATCATGGGAGGTCTCGTCTGGATCTCTTCAGAGAACTGGTAAAATTTCCCCAGAGCTTTAGAAAACATCTCATGACGTTTTCTTTTGGCTCACATGTTGAATGACACTTTCTTCTCTCGAAATTTATTTTGTTGCGTGATATATTTTCTTTATTTGATACATATAACACAGTTTTTGGCTCCGTTTGTTTATTCTTATGTTCATTTTCCAGTTGTGTGAATGGAACTGCATCTAAATACTACATCTTAACTGCAATGTTTCTTCGTTTGACCTTCGGCCTTACATTTCTCACAAACAGGAATAATTTTTGGTTTAGGGCAATTGCGTGCAAGAGGAAAACCGAATTCTAAACAATTGTAACATTTAATTTCTCTGTTCGCACTAAAGTTCGGACTTTTGTAAGTTCTTCGATTAATAGAATAGAATTGATTTGTTAGAAAGTTACTCACACATTTTTCTAGATTGTATTGGCGCAAATTCACGATTAGCAGAATTTCGAAAATCAATTCTTGTGATTGCTTTATCGCTTGTAGATGATTGTAACATTTTCGTTCAATTTCGCACATTCTCATACGCATCTTATTTATCAGCTAGTATCTCTGGATTGATTAAATTGGACCAATCGTCTATAAAATTTTCTTGAGTGGTTATTGAAATGCATTTCTTCACCTGTTCGGTAATGATTAAATCTTTTAATTTCTCGAAGTCATTTAATCCAACGCCTTTTAACCATTTTTCAAAATATGAGCGTAGTTCGTAAACAAAATCCTTTTAAGTGTTTTCCTATGATCGATAGAGGTTAAAAAAATTTTGCCGGAATGATTAGGACTTAATTTGAATCTCTTGAGTAATAATCTCTTTACATGATTATAATCGTTTGCTTTCTCTTCCGGTTCAGGAGCAATTAATTTAGTTATTTCATACGGATATAAACCTAATAAGCTGGATACCCATTTCTCTTCTAATGAAGTTAGTCGAGCTTGCCTTTTGAAGAGAATTAAAAAGAAAGTTATGTCTCCATTTTCAATTTCAAATTTTTGCATTAAATGACTCATATCCTGCGGATCGCCATTAATAGGATTGGATTCAGTTTTAATATTAAAATTTTGTAATCTTAATTTCTCTAATTCAAAAATTCAGCTTTAGCCTTTTCTCTTTCCTTTTTAGCTTTTTTTCTTTTTTTTTTTTCTGCCTTTTCCTTTTCCGTGTCTTTGCGTGCCTCAACAACCATGTCTAATAAACCTTTTACCAAAACCCTCCTCATATAATTTTCAGATTTCGTTGTGATATTTCTTAAACTGATAACTTCACTATCAAGCGGAACAGTTTTTTTCCATTCTAGGGCCAAATTGATCGTCTACTTTTCTCTCTTAAGTTAAAAAAGAATTTTTTTGTCTTATAATATTTGCATCAATTATTTTTATATATAAAACAGTTCACATTTTTTTAACTCTCATGCACAAAAAGTCTCAAAGTCACTTGAAACTCAATAATTATAATTTTAGCAAATTTTTTTTTCTCGGTTCTTAAAAAGAATTATGGAGATTCACTTACTCGCTTAATAAAACCAAGGCGTTCACAATCCCACTTCTGATCTGTTGTAGATTCACTTGAATCCAGCACTCATACGCAGTGATTTCACTTTTAGGTCAGGATGGAATAACTCACTACTGAAAGTCATTGACTTCCACACTTCTTTATACAAATATAACAAGACTTTATTACACACTTTTAAATATACTAATATCGTACGCTAATTAGAACACTCTGTAATATGGTTACTTGTAACAGGCCGCATACTTTCTGACTCTCAAGTGTGTGGGCGTACCGCTACACCTTTATACACCCGCTCTTTCACTACAGCCTCTATAGTTGGGCTCTTACACTTGATTAGTTTAAAGTTGGTTTGTCATTAAACTGAATTAATAAATATTGATGTGTGTGTGTTGTGCTATTTAAATAATTCTGGAGTCTAAGTTTGTCTTTTCCTAGATTTGTTGGTAACATTGAATAAACTTAATAAGCTTTGACAAATTAAACTACCAAGTTAAAATATTATACTGAAATATCCGAGTAAACAATGGCACATATAGTAACGCCGAAACCAAGATCAAGATTACCATTTAATAAATTAAATTAACAAATTGAAATATTAGATTGAAAATAACCAAGTAAACAATGGCACATCTAGTAATGCCAAAGCCAAGTTTGATTGAGGCAGAATGCGTTACATATGGTTTTCATCGAGATAGACCACGTGGTGTGGTGACAGCTACGCTCCACCCACTCAGATCATCTGGTCCTGGTTCACAACTGAATAGCGTCCAGCCAACTTTGAAGATCCGATTTTATTTTTCAAATTAATTTTTACTTCTGAATAAATATATTACAGTTTTGTACTATAGGAATGTCAGATTTCTTATATTTAGAAATTAATTTCAGCTCTTATGAAGAAAATGGAGTAAAAAAGAAGTACATGTTTCCCTGAGTGGATCACTCAAGGGAAAAGTTGAAGAATATGCTTCTTATTATTTCAGTTACTAGAAAAGAAATGGGTTTTTTTTGAAAACTTCATTATATGTATAATATAATGTTCTGAAGAGTTTAGATCCAAAAACATCTTAAGTAAATTAAAAGTTAAATGAACTAAAAATCTTTATACACTGCAGAGCCATAAAAACTGGTACACCTGCCTAATATCGTGTAGGGCCCCCACCAGTATAATAATAATAATTTTCAATAATTTTATTTTAAACTCCTTTAATCATCACTGGGTTAAATTCACAAACAAGTTGTGCTACTTTCGAATCACGTGATAAGGTTAAACATTAATGGGTGCATGTCTTTAATATGTAAAATTTTCCTACACTGACACAGCATGCATCTGATGCTTTATTTTATATATATAATATATTTTACACATTATTCTAATGTACGTAATAGGTAGGAAATACTGTGAATTTCTTTTAATATAATCCTTGTTTTATTCTACTTCATGTGTATTATTAGATGTGCTAAAACTCTTATAGTAGTTACTTGTGTTTGTTAGGGTACTTATTTATACACTAAAGAGCCAAAAGAAACTGGTACACCTGCCTAATATCGTGTATGGCCCCTTCGAGCACGCAGAAGTGCCGCAACATGACGTGGCATGGATTCAATTAATGTCTGAAGTAGTGCTGGAGGTGATTGACACCATGAATCCGGAAGGGCTGTCTATAAATCAGTAAGAGTAAAAGGGGGTGGAGAACTCTTCTAAACAGCATGTTGCAAGGCATCCGAGATTTGTTCAATAATGTTCATATCTGGGGATTTTGGGGGCCAGCGGAAGTGTCTAAATTCAGAAGAGTGCTCCTGGAGCCACTCTGTAGCAATTCTGGACGTGTGGGGTGTCGCATTGTCCTGTTGAAACTCCTGATGCCCATTGGTATGCACAATGGCAAGAATTTGTGTAGAAGACCAGGCAGGCTACTTTGGTACCTGTCAATGGTCACAGTCGTATCTAGATGTATCAGGGGTCCCATATCACGCCAACTACAAAAGCCCCATACCATCACAGAGCCTCCACCAACTTGAACAGTCATATGTTGACATGTGAGATCCATGGATTCATGAGGTTTTCTCCCTACCCGTACACGTCCATTAGCTCGATTCAATTGGAAACGAGAATCGTCAGACCAGGCGACGTGCTTCCAGCCTTCTACAGTCCAATGTCGGTGCTGATGGGCCCAGGCAAGGCGTAAAGCTTTGTGTCGTGCAGTCATCATGAGTACACGAGTAGGCCTTCAGCTAAGAAAGCCTATATCAATGATGTTTCTTTGAATGGTGCGCACGGTGACACTTGTTGATGGCCCAGCATTAAAATCTGCAGCAATTCGCGGAAGGGTTGCACGTCTGTCACGCTTAATGATTCTCGTCAGTCGTCGTTGGTCCGGTTCTTGCATGATCTTTTTCCGTTCACAGCGATATCCTAGATTTGATGTTTTACCGGATTCCCAATATCCGAGATACACTGGTTAAATGGTCGTACGTGAAAATCCAAATTCCATCGCTACCTCTGAGATGCTATGGCCCATCTCTCGTGCCCCGACTATAACACCACGTTCAAACTCATTTAAATTTTGATAACCTGCCATTGTAATAGCAGTAACCTATTTAACAACTGTTCCAGACACTCGTTGTCTTATATAGACTTTGCCGACCGCAGCGCCGTACTCTGATTGGTTCCATATGTCTTTATTTGCATACACATTCCTGTACCATTTTTTTTTTTTTTTTTGGCTCTTTGGTGTATATGTATGTGTGTGTA
>BMAV01022125.1:540072-656804 GCA_019973955.1 Trichonephila inaurata madagascariensis | reverse complement strand
CAGAATGTAAGAGTATAAAAAGACAGTCGAGAACAAAGTAAAATATAGTCACATTATTACAATAGCAAACTCTTAGGCTTATGACTAAGATTGCAGGGTTAAATATAGTTTCAAGGTGCCAACCAATGTGGTACATAAGAATGGGGATTCAGACCCTCCCATACACCAAAGATTTTTAATATTCAACTTAAAAATTACTCCTTGGCCCTTTCATCTACGTGTGTTTTAAAATGTAAACTTCATTTATAAAAGTAGTTTGTGTATGCCACTGGTGTCAACTTTCCTTTTTATTTGCTTATATTACTGGACTGATATAAGAAGAGAAAATACAGATAAAAAAAATTTCTAAGAGCTAAAATTAATTTTTAAATATGTAAAACCCCATCATTCTAGTGTGTAAAACATTAACCTACTTAGAAATACTAATTAATGTGAAAAGTAAAATCGTTATAAGAAACTCAAGACAAAGCAGTATACGAACCTATCTTAAGTATACAAAACCGATGATGACCCTAGGATAACATTTTTAAGGATAAGTTTATTCACAAAAATACTTCAAAATTACAGTATATTTTTATATGAAGATATGAAAACTGTGTATCAAAATTTTTGTAATGTTTTTTGAAACATGAGAATGCGTAAAAACTAAAATTGAAAAACTTTCTAAATTTGAAAAATTACTCAACAAGCTCGCTGATGGCGCATACCTGAAAAGTTTTTCTATTAAGGTTAGAGATCATCTGCAGAGTTTGAAGGATGAAGTCACAAGAAGATTTCAGGATTTTAAGAAAATTGAGCCTGTATTCAATTTGCTTTCTTATCCCATTACTGTTAGTATTGATACAGCACTTGAAAGTTGTTGCTATAACTTAATGACTTTGTCAGAACACTCTTTGAAATAATTGTATAATGCTGAGACATTAGTTAACCTTTACAAATCTTTTATTTAATGAAAAATTTTTAAGTGTTCATCAGTGAATCTGTTCTATACTTATTTTTAATAAATTTCTTTCTGAAAAAAAAAATTCCCGCAGATATATAGAGCTGAATATTTCTTTCACTTTGAGGCAAACCTGGACCAAAATTGAGTATTTTTCTTTTGGAAAAAGATATCACAAATATATTACAGAGCTTAAGGAAGGATAAATCAGTTAATCTACCGAAAATGGCCCCGGAAGGGTACTGGTAGCACATAATCGACGGTTTGGTGATCACTGCCCTTGAACATACAAAGTTTTATCTGCTTTAAATGAGTTTTAATTTCAATCTTACAGATAACCCATTAAGATCGCTGGAAAATTATTAACTTCCGCTCAAGAAATTACTAAAGCTTTTCATAAATTTTATTCAAAGTTAATAATTCTTAATCTGTACCTCGACTTGCTAATAGATCTCCGATGTCTGTTGATGATTGCCCAGATTGGAATAGGCTTTTTAACTCATCTTTTATTAATGGCGACTTTTGCAGGATTACAGAACTTCTTAAAAGAGAAAAGTGCGCTAGATCTGATGGGATTTTGCCTAAATTTATCCTTGAGCTCCACCACTAAGGCCAGAAAAACTTTTGGATTTTATAAACAAGATCTGGGCAGGGACCTTTCCTAGTCTATGGAGAAAGGCAAATATTGTTTCGGTTGTGAAGCCCGGGTAAGAGAGAGTCCTTCCAATTTATACTGAACTTTCAAACAATTTCACTCACTTGTACTGTTTGCAAATCAGCAGAGAGGATTTGTGGATAAGAGTTGCAGTTTTTTTCACGTCTTTGAGATATGCTGGCTTTAGTAAGGGGTACAATTTTATGGACTAAGTTGCTCGTTTTTCACAGTGTATCAAGGATAGTTTTCACCACAGGGCTCCACTTTCTTCTTAACTTCAAATCTACCTTTGATCTTGTCTGGAGAAAGTATTTTCTTAGAAAGTTACTGAATTTAAATGTTTCTGGTCACCTCTTTAAGTGGATCAATGGCTTTTTGAATCGGTGATTTATAAACGTAAGTTTCTGGGCTCACTGTTCTAGTTTGAAGCAATTAAGCACGACTTCTCTCAAGGCTCTGTTTTGAGCCCTATCAATTTTAATGTCATTATAAATTACCTTATTGATAATATTTTCAAATCTTAACCAGATGTGCAGTTTCTGTTATATGCACATGCTCTCATCTTGCGACTCATTACTGGTGCATCCTTTTCATGCCTGTGGCAGCCATGGAGTTGCATTCTAGCTTATTCTACTTTGGACATGAATGAGTCTTCTTTGTATGAATACTTATTGGCCTAATTATGTAACAGCTCAACCTAGATTAAACACAAAACACTTTTGTCATGGTGATGGAACAACTTTTAAACAATATAGGGTTTTCCTTTAATCATCAGACTATTTTTTAAACCTTATTCTTTTTTAGGCTTTTGACTTAGTTGTTCCGATCTTAAAGAGTTCTTTCCAATATAAAAGTAGCATTGGCTAATGTTAATGAGCATTATCCTATTGAGCAGTAGACTCGCTTGTATATTAATGATTCTGCTATGGATGACAGGAAAGTGCTGGTGTGTTCTCAAAATATTTTCAGCTGAAGGAGGCAGTTGGTGACGTTTGTGATAATTTAGATGCTGAGTTGTATTCAATCTGGAAGGTGCTGAAAGCTATTAAAAATATAACCAGTCAGAAAGTTAACTTTGTTTACTCTCGAGCACCCCTTCATACAATCATGGGGTTTAATGTGCATCTTACATCCACCGAGCTTAAGTGCAAACTACTAGTTAACTCCCTAATTGATTCAGAAAGGAAAATAGGATTGTAATAGATTCCCAGCAATTGTGATATTCTTGGTAATGAGTAGGCAGATGCACTCGCTGAAGAGAGTTGTGTTTTTGACCAATCTGACATTTATATTCTTAGAAACGTAAAACAGATTATTAATGAGTACATCCATAAAATCAGACTCTGTCATTACCAGGATAATGCCAATGGGAAGAATTGATCCTCTATTTTAAATAGAGAAATATACCTCTCTCTCTGTCAAGAACTATTGGTGTGGCCTGCTTTGAAGAATGCCTCTTTTTTATACTTAGCCACTCCCTCGTGGTTTGGAAAGTTGCATACGGTAGCCTAATGGTTATGGTCACGAACTTTTGTCTTGCGGGTTCGAGTTCTGAGTCTGCGTAGAGGGGGCTGATGCATGTTAAATTTGGCATCCCGTTGATGTGGCGTGGTAGTTTTGAGAGGGCATTCCAGCTTAGGTGTCGCTCTCATCTCTTGACTGAAGTTCAAAATTACAAGTTCTGTTGCCAATAGCCCTTGTGTTGCTTTTTAGTGTGTGATGTTAATATAACTCTCACTCAATTACTGGGCAATTTCTATTATTTACTGGACTACTAGGTACCGTATGCTCAAAGGATCATGGAATCGGCATAGTTTGAAAATAATTTTTTAACAGAATTTTAATGTTATCATTAATATCTGCTAAGCTAAATAGATAGTTGTATAGAATAACTATCTATGACTAATAAATAATGAAGTCTTTCTTATTTTTAATAATAGTTTTATCTTTGTGACGCAAAAAAAATTTAGTCAAATAGATTGTGATAATTTACCAGTAGTAATGTAATTTTTTAAACCACATTAGTGACATTCCGGAATTTTATAGAATTGTTACGAAATTTTTTTGTTTAAAAAAATATATGGAAATTTAGTTTCTGATAAATATTTGCTTAGTTTTTTTATATAGGAAACCAAAATATAATTATTTCTCTATTACATAGCTCAGATTAGTGAAAAAAGAGAAGCACTAAGCACATTTTCTCCTTGCTATTTTACTCCTGGAGATTCTTTTAATTTTATTAGCATTATTAATATACTAATTATAAAAATATTTATTATTTTGTAAAATAATTTGTCATTTGTTTTTACTGTAGTACATAATATAAAACCCATATGGATAAATTATGTTATAACTTTTAATAAAGTAATTTTCCCACCACAATCTTTGCTTTTGGAATAATCGTAAAAGTAGATAATTCGACATTTTGAAAAGCATTTAAAAAATATATTTGTTCAATTTTATGCTATTTGAAATTCTTGGCATCTGTGCTGATAAATCCTAAAGTTAACCTTCGTTTTTGACCAATACTTTTATATATTGACAGGTTTTACATTTTAAAAGGTACCTGCAATTAAAAGTTTTGAAAAATTTTAATTTAGCATTTAACACAATATAAATTTAACATCTGCTGTCTACAATGATTAAATCTTAATTTAAGGATATTGTATGTATGTCAATTTTAGGCAAAAAAAAAGTGTATTATTGTAATTGTATGTATATTTTCTTTCTAGCTATAAAAGATTACTTTAATTAATTTGAGTATTGATATGTAAAAATCATTTTAAGATTTGATTTTGTGTTTTAATTTTTTAGTGCCCAATGTTAGCTTTGAAGTGTATGCTCCAAGTTTCTTAGAACGATTCTTAGAATCCCATGCTGTAATGTTTCAGGTACATTTCATAAACCTAACATTTTATTGTTTTTGCCTGATCATTTAAATTTTTTAATGCTATAACATGTATGATTTAGGGCAACTCTGGTTTGAAACCAAAAGAAGGTGAAATTACATCAAGACCATGGCAGTGGCCTATTAATTTAAGGGTAAATATCTTTACCTTTACTTTTAATGTTGTTTTGAAATATTATAGTTTAGAATTACTGTATGATTTTGATTAATATTACATTTTACTCATAAATTATGCATGCAATCTCTTGGATGTCTTCTAATTAATGCCTTCCTTTTGTCTCTCTCTCTCTATATATAAACAAAGTTTAGTTTATTACAAACTCATTTTTTGATATAGCAGAAAAAATTTATATTTACTTATTTTTCCGATATATTTTATTTGCTTATTGTTTCAGGGACAATTCTTTTCTGGGCAACAACTTCGAATTTATTTGCTAGGAAATCCTGTAATATGGTGGGGAAACTTGGTGTTATTACAGTTGTTCTTTATCCTTAAGCTTGTTTTTTCAGTGCTAGAACAACGGGGTTTACAACTTGTACAAACATTAAAAGGTAAACCTTTTAGTTTTGCTGTTTATAATTTTATCCTAAAAGTATTCTTTTCAATCATTTAAATCAAATTTTAATGCACAAGATTTTATTTGTTTTGTACTTTTATGTAAAACAACAGAATTTAGGTTTTGAACTTGCAAGCATTATCTGCTAATGTCTATCTCGTGTTTAACCTGAGATTTGTATTTTAAAAATTAGATGTATTTTTTTTTAAAAAAAAATTGTTTTCTTTTTAGTATTATAGACTTGACATTAAAAAATCGCAGTGAGGATTAAAAACCAACATTTTATATTAACCTAACGAAAAACGCATTATACTTTAGGATTGGGGGAAAAAAAAGAAAAAAGACTTCCATCTTTTATACATCTCAAATACCATAATTTTTCATAGTACTTCTTTCACTGAATAAAACGTATAATGCAACCTCTTGTTCTGACCAATTCATGAATTTCTAAGACGACAATTATAAACCAAATCGTCCCAGTCTCTATGAAAATTATTTTCCTATATATTTATTACTGTTGACCGATGAAGAATTGACTCAAACTGACCAATGAGAGATCTCTTAATGCTTTCTCTTTTGAGTACAAACTTGCACAACTCATTATTTTGGATATTACTTTGTAGTTTGGTCAAGCTTTTTTTTTTTCTCGTTTAATGTTTCAAATCTTTCCTATCAGATCTACTTGAGATTATTGGATTCTGGCCCCCTTTTTGTTTCAGGTTAAGGGGTCTTTATGTTGAATGTGCCTCCTGCAGTATGTTATGACCATTGCAAAGTATATATTTTTACTACAAGTGATTTAGTTTTATGATCTTAATCCTTTGTATTTAATGTTATCTCATATTTTTCTATATTGTGTCATGTGTTACTTATCCATTTGCAATACTCGTTGCCTTATGCTGTGCTGTATTTATGTAGCAGCATTCCAAAACTACATGGGCACTGTCATATCCTGTAAATACTCACTTAAGTGTTCATATAGAAACATGACCACCTACACATAAGGCTTGTTGGCTAAGGTACATAAATGTTCTTGTTATTGCACTGTGTGTCTCTGAGTAGCCCAACATTCTCCTATGTATTGAACTGATTGGAAGATTCTCGGGTTTCCTTGAATCATTCGGTCAATCATTTATTTGCCGTATTACATAACTTATCTTCGTAGTCTTGTGCTTTCTTTAGTAATAGCATTTATATATTCTGTCTTGTCAGATATTATTAGTACTAGTATTCTTTTTGACTTTTTATGTTTTGGTGGCAGTTTAGTATAACATGCTGAGAACTTTCTCTATCTAATGTAGTATTGCTCATACTCTTCCCTCATAATCCTTACTCTCTGCTGCACTTTAGTAATTCCTATCTGTCAATAGCATTGTCATCTTTGCAAGACCACCAGCTCCTGTGAGGCAGTTCTATGGGGGGCGCTAACCCCTGTATTAGGGGAATAAAATATTGCCCTTATTCCTCTGACACAGTGACCTTTTTTAAGCAAACTTTTACTGAGCAAAGAAAACAAAGTAATTTTTAAATTCTTTTGATTGCACCGTTCTAAGTTCACCCCACTTCCTTGTGGAATTCCTACCACTGCTATACAATTTTAAAATCAAACAAATAGCATGTCTAGTATGAAAGAATCTGACGCGTTGCAACCCTTCTCCTATTTTTCACAGTACTAGGGCAAGCACAAACAGTCTTTCATATAGTAATGCTGCCATGTTCAACATTTGCAAAATCTGCAAGTACAGAGACAGTGTAATTAAAGCCCTTAGAGTTCATGTCTTGCACTATCGAGCAAATCAGAAAAACAAAAGGCAGTATCAAGTAATATCAAAGATGTTTTGCTCCTTGACAACATCTGGTGCAAATACTAGGAAAAGCTGAAGAATAAATTCATAAAAAAATTTCCTGAATAATTTAATGGTACCTCATGTTTTAACTTAATGATATTGCCTTTCAAATTATACTAGAAACTTGCATTACTTCTTCCCATGATGAAGAACTTGTCATTTCCTTGACAGTGACATAGTACCCTACCCCTGCTTTGGCTCTCACAGATTCGATTTCTCCTCCCCATCTTTTGTGCCTATTACAGAGAGCAACATCCAAATCCTAGAAACTGACTTACATGTGTGTGGTCTCTCTGACTTCATTATTCCAGCACCTTCGTTCATACATTACTGACATGAATGATGTCCTTAATAGCCCTCATTGATAATTTGACTGAGAGCCCCATACTAAGCAGCTTGGTGATGCCATCTCGGTAGGTTTTTCTAACCCAGAGCTCCCAAACTTTATCTCATAGACCCTTTGCTATGTTTTTCGGTTTGGGGTAGACCCTTTTTACCTATTATTGAACTTTTGCAAATTTATCTACTTAAGGGTCTTTTTGACAGTTAGTACTACTACTTATTTAAAAGAAGCAAATTTCTAACTACAATGAAGAATTGTGTTTAAAACTTAAAAAGCACATGTTAATTAAATTAAAATTTAATTAATACATAAAATTACTGTTGCATAAAACTACCGAAAAACGAACAAATGCTTTTAATGGGAGGGATAAGTCTGGTGCTTCAATAACAAATTTTCAACATTTGGCATCAATCTTGTAAGGTTTAACCCTAAATCTCTTTAGTTAGCAGTGTCCAGTTTATTTTCTTTCTTTTTTATTTTGGAAACTGGAAACCAAGCTGGAACTCCTTCTTACTAGGAAAAGCAATTAAAAATTTTCTCACGATAGTGCATAATTCGGTACAAATTACATGTATGTCTTTTTAAAGCTAAAATTGCTGCCATTCATTGCCCATCATCATAGACCCCCATTTACTCCTTATGGATCCCCAAATTATTTTTTGGTCGACGTGGACCCCTAGCAGGTCGTCATACACCCCTAGGAGTCGATATAGACCACTTTCGGAATGAATGTTCTAACCACTCATCTACTCTTCCACATTTGTTAGGGAAAAAGGTTTATGTGACAAAGCAATCAGCCCTAGAAGATAATCCTTTCACCAAACATCTTATAAGGTGCAATACCTCTGCTCACAGTACTAGATCCACCACACCTCTTCTCAGAGTTAAAATGGTTAATGTCCAGCAGCAGCTCCTATACACCCATCACTTGGTTTTCAACCAGATTCAGTGACTTGCTCCAATCTCAGACCAACAAAACAGAGATCCTAATTGAAAACTCTTCAAAAGATCCTGGGGACTTTTCCCAAATCCATCATCACTGATCAAGACTCATCAAAATCATATCTATCCGCCAAGCTTATTCCATCCCAAATTTCACCGCCAAGTATGGATGAGCCTCCTTTGAAGAACGAAACTGATCTTCATTTACCTACCGTCCTCGAATCTTTCAGCGTCCCACTTAACATACACTGGTGTGCAAAACTTAAGCAACAGGTGGGTTTATTGCCATAACTTCACGAAAAATCATCTGAGAGACGTGAAATTCTGAAATGAGGGAGAGTATTATGTACGTAAGGGATGACGAAAGCATCGGTGCTGAAAAAGGAATACAACGCATACGGTATGGAATCAAACAAAAACAAGTTTTATTGAACGCATAGTATCGTGACTCATGATTGTCTATCCAACAGGAAGAACAACAAGCAGATGTTCCTTAATATGGTATATGCCCTCCCCTTACTACAATAGTTGCTTCGGATCGTCTCCGCATACTCAGAACCAGCTGGTGCAACATTTCTTGAGGTAGGAGTGCCCATTCCTCAATCAACATCTGTTTGAGTTGTTGGTTGTTCTCCGGATGATGTAAGCGTGTGGCAATACATCTCCCTAAAGCATCCCACACATGTTCGATGGGATTTAAATCTGGGGAACACGCTGGCCAATCCATTCGAGTGATATCTTCACTTTCCAGCAGCTCCTCAACAGCAAGAGTGCGATGTGGCCGTGCATTGTCATCCATAAAAAGGAAGTCTGGCCAATGGCACCTCGGAAAAGACGCACATGGGAAGCAGTACCTCCTCACAATAGCGATCCCCGGTTACAGACCCTCTGTCGAAAATGTGAAGCTCAGTTCGCCCGTTCAGCATAATGCCTTCCCAGAAAAGAACTCCAGGACCACCATAACGGTGTCTTTCCTTGATATTACTGGGATAAAACCGGGTCCCGATCTCTCTCCAAATCAAAACGCGTTGAGAATCACTTCTGGTACTGAACCGACTCTCATCCGTAAAGAAGACACGACTTCATTAATTAGTTGTCCAGTTTTTGTGCTCTCTGGCCCACTGTAAACGGTGGCTTCGGTGGCCAACTTTCAACGGGAGGCAGCGTTCAGGACGGCGGGCGAACAGGCCCCCTTTGTGAAGGCGTCTGGCCACAGTAAACCGCTACACTTGTCGACCTGTTGCTGTAGAGAGTTTTTGAACAATGGCGCTTGCTGACTTCTGTCGATCTTTTTTCGCTTGCAGGATGATATATCGGTCATCCCCTGCAGTTGTCGTCCTCGGGCGGCCACACCAACCTTTCTAACAACTGTACCTGTGGTTTGGAACGCTTTCCAAGCGCGCGAAATGACACTTTTGTTGATTCCGAACTCTGCAGCTACACTGGTGACAGTACGCCCCTCCTCCAGCATTCCGATCATTCTTCCACGTGTGAAGTCGTCCAGGTGATTTCTTCTAGCCATATTTCACGAACTGACTCACTGGCACTTGCAGAGAATATGGTGAATTGCGTCTCCGTCCTTCATTTCATTCTACTGTTGAGCAGCGAGCGCCGACATCACGCGTTTTGCGTACGCTCAGATCGCTTCTGACGTTTTGTTCCTGATATTTGCATACGCATGACGTTTCTACTGACTTACGTGTTCCCTGTACTGATCTCCAGACCTCCTTTTCTGCAATTTCATGGCTGTCTGCTAAATTTTTACATTGTTGCTTAAGTTTTGCACACCAGTGTATTTTGTAGTAAGAGGAAAGTCGTGTAAAAGTTTTAATCCCTTCAATGCTTAAAAAAAGGAAGCGAGATTCATTCATTCTCTCTCTCTCATTAAAGGGGTATCTGTCATATGTAATGTCTCTAAAGAACAGATTACATCTTACTTCAAAGTTTTCTGAGAGAACTCTCCATTTCCCCACATCAGGTCCTGCAGGCCATCAGTTAGGCCTCCAAAGAAGGGCCGAATGCTTTGAAAATAGATGGCTGTATGGTTAATCTCTTACCATCCGTGGTAGGAATTCAATTCCAATTGTACTACTTATAACAAAAGTTTTCAACATCTGTTTGAAACTATTGAACATCCCCACTTAATCGAACTTTTCGAACACCATCTCAATGAGCAAAAGCAGTTAGACAATTTGTTTGACTTAATGAAAATCTGTCTCGGTTTTGGACATGACATACAAGCACTTTACTAAGTTCCTCTCAAGAGACTGGTGTGAGAACTTCAAAATCCTTTCCCCTGTCCAGAAAGGCCACACTCTTCACAGTGGCAATGGGATGATAAAACACAATTTCCTAATTACACAATACCTTGAGTGGATACCAGGTGGAACCATATTGAAAAATTCCTACTTTACATGGATATTTGCATTGCCTTTGAGTCTATTTTGCATCAAGTCGTCCTAGAAACCTTCACTTTCTATAGTGCTGACCAAGAATCTATCGCACTAATAAGCATATACTCAGTCTCCACCTTTTATTTCTTCATAGAAATACCCACTGATCTTTTTGAAATACAGTGTCAAGCAAGGCTTGCTACTAAGTGATATTCTTTTTCAACATCTCGATTAACCATATCCTGATGTCAATACAAGAAAGTAGAGATAAAAAAAAAGTCATTCTCTCTCTAGCTTTCGCTGATGACCAATTCTACTAGTGGACCAGGAGGAAGATCTCCAGAATTTTTTCATAGCGAGATTGTCTCCTGCAATTTTACTTCACCACATTCGTAACAAATGTGCTACCCCTTTCATCTCTCTGGAAATTGAACTCAAATCTTAACGAAATGGTTAACATTATGTGGGCATACCTGTGGGGCTCTCTCTAGCAAAGAACTTTTCTTCTGTCCTCTAAGCATTCCTGTAGTTGAAAAGATCTCCTACTCTCATCTTGCTCCTTGATAGAAATTAATGACCTTTTCCCTTTCCTTGTGTTTCTTGATGGGAAATGTGCAACTTTGTACCATGAGTTGGCATAAAATGAATCAAACGGTAATCAAGGAAATTAAGAACATTCTCCACGTCACCTCCTTTTTAGGAACCTAACAAGTAAAACTTGGTCAGTTTCAATAGCGGAAACATGAAGGCAAAATTTTTTATGTTGATTAATGCTGGTTCCGGTATTTGGAACCTTACATGACTCATGTCTTCCAGGCAACATCTGATTTTGTCATTCATACATCTAAAATTCTTCATTGCTTTTGGTGATGCAACGTTCGACACAATTAGTAGAAATAGAGTTATGCAACAGCTCCACTACATCTTCAAACAGTTAAAAGTTCCCAAATTTATGTCTATCGCCTTATGGAAAGGTAATTAATAGTGGAGCCATGGTATTGGCCAGTTCAGTGAAGTCATTGCATTGGCTGAAGGCTTTTACACCTGCCTCGGGTTCTATGGATTTCGCCTCTAATAAGAACTGTTGAAGGAATTGATTGGAAAACTACATGTAATGAACCATTGCCCTGTTATATAACTCAGCCATCCGTCAAATGTTCCGCAACGCTATCTTTATGAGGATCTAGACCCAGATCTACCATGGTATCGATTGGTCGCTGTCCATCATGGATGTCACTATCCTATTTGAGAATTTAAGACAAGCCTTTTGCAAAGCAAAAGGAAAAACCCTGAAAAATCTCAAAATATCTGTTTTTCAATCCTTTGGTTACGAACATGTGGAGATTACTCCAATTCTGGTCTGTTCCTGGAATCACCGAAACAATTTCTCCAATAGACATTTCAACACCCTTGTTTAACTCTGTATATCTTCTGCCATCCATCAGATGAAATCCGGACATGTTAATTCAACACCTGACAAGTGCTCAGTAATACTCCAAAAACATGAATGGAACCTCGGTAGACTAGTATTTATGAACAGAACTCGTGTGTTTTGAGTTCGAGCCCTAATACGTCTGAAAACCCGCTGTGTAGAGGAACTGATGCATGTTAAATCTATCGTGGAGTGGAAGTTAGATGAGTTAGATGCCAGCTCACGTATCGTCACTTGACCGTTGCTCAAAATTACGAGGTCTGCTGCCAATAGCCCTCGTGTTACTTTATAGAGCGATCTCATTCACCCCCGCGTGAAACATGAATGCCCCCACTGCTACTGAAGCGGTGCTATCTACCAAAGGTAGGGGCCACAACAAAGGACGTAATATTTCTACTTCCTCATTGCTCTGTACTTTCTATAACTTTGTCCCATTTTTTTGCTGATTTTTTTTAATCCCATATCTTGTAGTTAAGTTTATTCTTAACTTTCCTCTTGGTTAACTCGCTCCTCATTAGTTTAGAATATTTTATTGAATATTCTGGTGCTTTGTTGCTCCTAATGTCTGTTATATTTTAAGGTTTGTAGATGTGGTTTCACTTTTCTCTTCTTGGATTGGTTCTCTTACTCTTGAGGGACATGAGTAAATTTGTTATTTTAATTACCTCAAACTCATATAACCTCCAACCTTTTTGGTTGTTGTGTATGTGAACATGAAAAAAATGTACACAAACTACTGATAGTAGTCTAAAGAAAATACAAGTATAATGTTATGCTTTAGATCTGGGATGGGCATTAAGTCGATCACGATCGACCTGTGGACCGCCAAGACTTTTGGGGTTGACCGCCTTCACGTAAGAACTAAGACTCGCAAATTAAAAGATATATATTTATGGTACAACGACGCCAGCTAGACTGGAGTATGGGCTCCTCACAACGCATGTGACTATGTGTAGACTAGGAGTCTTCAACCCGTGGTGCAAGAATGACCCTCTGAAGGCATTTTAGTGTCCATTCATTTGAATTTGAGGCAATTAAAAAAATGGCTTTGTCTGTTTTTGTCGTAAGAAGCTCCATTTATTATGCTGTTCTTGATATTTAAAACATTTCACTGATGTGTTTGATATCCATTTGGGATAAAATTTTCTGACAATTACAAATTTTTAAAAAATTCTACTGTATCTTAAATACAAAAAAAAATCTAACTATGCATAAAATATCAGAAATTTTCGGAAAATGATTAACTCTTATCTGTAACAGGTTTGTTAAGCATTTTAATTCGACTTCCATTTAACTTTCTTGAAATTCTTTTTATATAAATTTCTTGACCAATATTTTTTGGCAGTCGTGTGGTCCACGGATTACTAATTTATTGATGTGGTCCACTAATTATTCAAAATGTATTAATTTGGCCCTCGAGCGTGAAAGGTTGAAGACTCCTTAATGTAGACGACACATGTACCATTATTGTGGAAGCGCACGATGACGTTTAACACATTTTCTGCAACTATAGGCGTAAATACGATCACCACAATGCCAACCGCAGAAATAGGTTTTTCCCCACACACTGATTAAATAGGAAAATAAACGTTGAGCAACTTTTCCCGAGTTAATACGGAATTGACTACTGAAACATCACCTGAGATATTCAAAATTGGAAAGGACATTTTGCACACTAAGTCTTCTACTGAGGCTATAGTTACAAGAACTAACTTTAAATGAAAATGATTTATTTTTTAATGTATTTTGAATTGTTTGATAATAAATGCATCATTTGATATCATTAAATTTGCGGGTAAAATTATTATGTTTTTATCTTGCGTTTTGCTTAAAACGTCGTTAAAAAGTGTAAGTTTTTTTTATTGTAGTTATGTATGCAAGTACATATTCTGTATTTATTATTGTTATAATATAAATATTGTTGAGCTTTCTTTAGCTCACCACACCTATGCCACTCGGTGGACCGCGACAGTTTGAAAAAATTAGAAGTAGACAGTATCATGTAAAAGTCTGCCCACCTCTGCTTTAGATGTTCCCAAATTATTTTATCATTTTGCTTAGGTAGTAACTAAGAATTCAAATAAAGATGTTTGAAATGTGATAGATTTCATTAGTATGCGGCCGTGGACTTGGTAATATCATTTTTTCCTCCTGGTAAATCTGCTACATCTCTTTTGTGACAAATATAGTAAAGATTAATTATTGTGTTAAATGTCATCTATTTTTTTAAAATTTCAGCATTGAAAGATGAACTGCTAATTTATGAAAACGATAAATACATCATTTTACAAAATAAATTTGTATAATTTTTTATGTTCTTTTCAGAATTAAATGACAAAACCATTAATGCTTCATTTTGGTTATTTCTGGGATGGGCATTGCATTATCTGCCATTTTTCGCCATGAGTCGTGTGTTATATTTTCATCACTATTTTCCTGCACTTATTTTTAACTCCATGTTATCAGGTACACATTGCATTTTCATTATTTTTTAATTTATCAGAAAGCACTTTCAATAATGGTACATAAAATAAATATTTTTTTCCCTCTTAGCTGTAATTCTAAACTATCTGCTAAATGTTCTTGGTCATATTCTTCCTGAAATTTTGGCAAAATTTATTCAACACTTGGTTCTTGGCTTAACATTAGCATGCGTTGTGTATAGGTAAGAATTTATTTATTTTTACTTTTATAAATTTTGTTTTATTTACTTATTTATTAAGTTTCAAAATACAAAGATACATGTAATTTAAACATTTTAATGCAGTAATAACTTTCTATTAATTACATTCAATCTATTTTTCCATAATGAACACATTTGGAATAAAACATATGCAACGTTTGTAACTGCTTTAAATTCACTTGGCATAATTAATTAGGTGTAACTATCTAATGTAATTAAATTAAGCAAGTAGAGTAGAGATAACTTAGTCAATAAATCTGTGTCATTTCAGTTTAGTTACTCTCATTAAAGAGTTTTCATTAATTGATTACTTCAGAAAAAGAGACATCTAACTGTTTGGAAAATTTTTAGTGGATAAAATGAATGAAGTTTCCTCTTTTGTTTTGAATGGCTCTTTGCAGTTGTCTTGATGGCTTCTGTTGCTACAGATTTGTTCTTTTCCACCTTTGTCACGAGCATTGGTTTGCTACATCATTAATGTACAACAATATAACTCAAAGTTTTCACCACTTCTTACTTTTCAGCAGCTTGATCAAAAGCCTTAGAAAACCTCTTAAATTGTTTTAAAGTGAACATATAATCTCATTTAAGCACAAGTCAAGATTATACTGTGGTAAAATTCAGAATACATTGACTATTTTAAGCATTCCCCCCCCCCTTTTTTTTTATGTTTTAGGTGTTGCAATTATTTATTAACAGTCTAATCAAATGCTTGGAATATAGTAGAGGTTACAACAAGAGTATCCCTGTTCTGTGTACTTGAGTGAAAAAGGAGTGTTCACAACAATGTTAAATTTGCACACTGTTGGATAACTTCTACTTTTTACTCAGAGTATCATCCTTGCATTTGCTTTAAAAACTTTTGACTACTTACCAGTTTGAAATTTTGTAAGCTTATTGCATTAGACCATATATTATCTGGCTTAGTAGAAAATTCGCTCACTTTTGTCAAACAGCTCATTTTATCATTACGTTTTGTTGGTATGGTGACAACTATGGCATTATTGAGTTATCAAAAGAGCATTAATATGCCCCTATATCGCTTAGTACCGTGAAAGACGTTAACGAATACCCATCTTTATTCAGCATTGCTCAATAACTATATAACTGTCCCAAAATTATATATTTTTCTTTTTATATATAGTTGTGTTTTAGTGTGATTGATTTTTTTAGTACAATTAACTGGATCATTAAAACAACAACCTAATGGTGTGTTAGTATTTTTTGTTAAGTTGTTCAAATTTGATAATGACACATCAAGTTTTTTTTTTTTTTTTGTAAAGATATTTTTGACAGTATAGAGGACTGTATAATTGGGCAATATGCAGAATAGCTGCATTGTTGGAAGTTATTTCAAAGATGAACTTCTCAAACTATGAAAAAGCAAATACAAAAGATTAAATACAACAATGCGATTTAAAACCATGGACTAATCAACTATAGGAAAAATTATCTGTAAAATTTCAAATTCAAATAATCCCCTCGCCCTCAAAATTATTTTGAAAATACAATGCAATGAGTGGGCAAAAATGTCTTAATTTTTAAGAAAAAGGTAATAAGAATCCTGTTATAGTAATAATTCTTGGTAAAGAATGCTTTAGCACATTTCTTCAGCATTACTCTTTTCTAGACATAGCAGATAAGTTACAATGGTGTTTTGATTGAAAAATTTTGTTCGACTATCAATTGAAATTTTCATATCCCTTACAGTTTATCCCTTACTTCATTACCCTTTCCTTCCCCCTCCAAAAAATCCACAATGCAGCTTTTTTATTATTATTCATCCAGTTGGATCGAATTATTACTTACTCTTTAAGTTACTTAAAATTTTACATAAATTATTGCCAAAACACTGCCTCAGCCTCTGAAAGAAATGTTTATTTCAGTAACACTTGTTACAAAAGAAAAATAGTAACACAACATCAAAAAGCTCACAAAGCAGAGAGAACAGCAGGGAAAAATGATTGAAATCAGTGAAATTGATTGCAGTAGGATACAACAATGATTTAAATGTCTCAAAGTAGACAGTAATCTTTCAGATTATCTAAACAATTTTAACATGGAAAATGTTTACCAAATAACAATACATATTAGTATTAAAACATAGTTTGCTAGATGTGATTTTCACACACACACGCAGATTTCTAGTGCACAAATTCTTATATATATTTTCTTGGATGTTTGTACTTGTTCATGAAGTTGTAGTTAGGGATTGCATATTGGACCAAAAGTTCAATACTGGTATTCTGTATTTCGTAGAAATTTTAGAAAAAGACTGAATACACTGGGTGCTTCTTTGTTTTACTTACCAGTTTTATTAAAGAGTGTAAATATCACAAAAAAATAATGTGTAACTTATAAACTATACCAGTATATAAAGATTCATGAAAAAATTAAAGGAACATCTTATTTATTTAAATCACAAAAAAAGTGTAAATATGACCATTAAGTCTGTGTTCTGTAGTTTTCATTGTATAAATAATGAAACCAAACAAAAGTATTATCAACTGATTTTTTATGTTCTTTAAAGTTATTCTTATTCATTTTTATGAGTATATATTAGGTTGGGGAAAAAGAAATCCATTATTTTTACGGTAGATGGCTGTAGTGTTAATATCTCGTGAAGTATTGAACAAACAATTTCAAATTTATGCTCGTTGTCAAGGTAACATTTCACACTAAAAAAATTATTTTGGTGTTTTTTGTTTGGTCCTCTCAGTTGTGAGTTACATGGTGTTAAAAATGGAAATCAACAAAGAGAAAATTCGGTACATTTTACAATTTTTCTTTGATAAAGGCGAAAATGCAAGCCAGGCAGCTGAAATATTGAATTGTTTACTGTGCCGATACTGTAACAGCTAATTACGTGCAATTTTGGTTTCGTCGATTCCGTTCAGGCATTTTTAAAGTTAAAGATGCACCTCGCACAGGCTGGCCCGTCGTCGAAAATGTCGAACAGAAATAATCGAAATTGACTGGCATGTTAGTTGCCGTAGCATCACCCAGGAGCTACGACCATTAAACAGTTTTAAACTATTTGCGTATTTTATTCAAAAAGAAGCTCGATGTTTGGGTGCGACCCTAATCAACACCAAAAAACATGATGGAAATTCGACCCATTTCTTAAACGGACGGTGAATGGGGATGAGAAATGGGTCACATACGACAATACTGCGCGAAAACGATTGTGGTCAAAGCGAGGTGAAGCAGCTCAAATGGTGGCCAAACCAGGACTAACATCCAGCAAGGTTCTACTGCATATTTGGAGAGACTGGAAAAAAATAATTTATTATGAGTGGCTTCCGTAGGGCCAAATACTAATTTCAGATCTCTATTATCAACAACTGGACCGTTTGAAGCTAGCGACTGACCAGAAATGGCCGACAGAAGAGGTGTAGTGTTCCATCAGGACAATGCTAGGCCACACACGTCTGTAGTGACTCGCCAGAAACTCTGGGAACTTGGTTGGGCAGTTTTAATGCATCCACCATATAATCCAGACTTAGCACCAAGCGATTACCACCTTTTTTTCGCATTGCAAAACTTCCTGAGTGATAAGAAATTGGAATCAAGAGAAGATTGTGAAAATCACAAGTTTTTCGTTAATAAGGACCAATACTTCTATGAGAAAAGAATTATGAAGTAACCTTTAAAATGGCAACAAATTATACAACAAAACGGTGCATGTTTGTCCTAAATCGGACAATCCGAAACATGTTAAATGAAGTCTTGAATTTCATGCAAAAATAATGGATTTCTTTTCCCCCAACCTAATATGTAATGAATCTGAAAAATATTATGAAACCTAAAGTATGATATGCAAATAAAATGTGAATAACAAACTCACCAATTTAAAAAAATATCAAAATATTACACATTTTCTTCACAAGTACAACCTTGGTTTCTCAGATACGAATATCACACTACGAAACCTGCGCGAGTGCAGTATCGTTCTGAGCTGTAATATGATAGTTTTGGCCTTGGATGATTCACATATTTTAAGACTTCTCTTTATCGTACGATACAACTTTGTATTCGCAGTCTAATTAATTTCGCCCGTTAAGGAGACATTGTTGTAACAGGTGTTGAAGGAAGGCAGATGAGTTTGGATATATTATTACTCTTTCAACGAGAACTTAGTTTAGAGTATAGTGTATTTAGTTCTATTTATCAGAGAAATAATTTGTCTATATTTTTAAGTTCAGATTAGTAGTCTTTTATCCTGCAATTCAAGCAATGATTTAACGAGTTGCTTGAGAACTGTAGAATCAGCTAGGAAAAATAAATTAAGAACAACTGAATGAGCGAAATATAGACGTTTAATATCTTCACCCTCTGAAATGGATGTAAAATTATTTCATTTATAATATATTTTAATCATCATGCAAGAATTAAAACAATAACATAAAAACATATACTATTTTGCTTTGTTGGAAATCCCTGAACATATAGTGGAAACAATTTTAAAAATTTCTGGTAAATACCGAAAAACGGTATTCAAACTTGTGAATACCGGTATTCGGTATTGCAATCCCTAGTTGTAGTAAATGAATCAAAATTTTAGGGCCAAGGATACACTGCAAATTATTTCTATAAAAAAAATGCCCATGTTTAAGACAAATCAATGTTCTCCATATGAAAGAAGCCTAATAGATACCAGAACAAGTCAGGAGCAGTTTACAGTAACAATATGTGTGTTTTTTAAAAATCAGTGCCAATAAATATTCAGTAGTGAAACTTGAAAGTTTTTTTTTTTTTTTAAAATTTGAAAATGCTACAGATAAAATAATGAACTTATGTCAGTAAAAGAATTACTAAAATAAATTACATGCACTTATCTAGGAAATGTACCAAAAATTTAAAGTTTTACTAAAAAAGAAAACTTTAGAGCTGATCCAGTAAGTATTATAAGCAATTTGACTTATTTACATGGTTATTTGAATAACAAGTCATAACTTGGTTTCATGGCACCAAATGATCCCACATTTTCTTAACATTCATGAACATTCTGTTTTTAGGGCTTTTCCAGCACAATCTGCACATTTTTATACGAGTTCAATGTAAAGAATTTCACCATTATTTGTGGATTTGGCACCAACACATCCATTTAAAGACAAGTGCCCTTCGCTGTCATGTTCCTTCAACTGACACATCACACTGAACATCAAAATAAATCTCCTTCTTTTACATGCAAAATTCCTGGAAACACGTTCTTACCTTTTTTTCAAAACACCAGGAAACTGTCATAGAAGGAATGTTCGCTTTTATAGCTGAATACATTAATCTAAAAAACAAATGAGAAAAGTTTCTACTGTGCATTTTATTTATTATGGAAGTTCAAAAGGAGCTGAAATACTTACATTTTGTACATTTTTAGCTTCATATTAGATGCTAAGCCAAACCCAAATTCTATTATCAAAACACTCAACCTTGCTTAAAAATTTTAAATTAAGTATGATCTTAGTTTTCTAAAGAATTTATTGATTTGAAACAAACTAAAGTTTTGATTCACTTAGTATTTTGGGGACAAATTAATCATCATTGATCTCATCAAGCTTATTGCTACATCTGTGTTTCCTTTCAACTTATATTTACGAGCAGAACTTTGATTCTTTCTGTTACCCATGCCATCAGCAAATATAAACAATGAAATCAAAATGTTAGCAAAATCAATCGAGCCCAGAGATAGTTCTTATGAAAATCAACATAAAACTTTGTAAACACGATATTGTTTCGGAAATTTCGGACTTTGCTTCCTTCCGAAATGGTATTAAAGAGGGAAAGATCGTTTGTGGGTAAAGGGAGATTATTCTTTTCATGAAAGTATGGTCGAACTCGCTTATGAAGAGACCGCGGTTTTGCTCAATATAACGAAGTGCTTGTAATAAATGGGTTCGTGAAAAAAATCATAAAAATCCATACATTCTTTATATTTTTTTTTCATTTTTGTATAGTACAAAAGAAGTTAATCTGCTTTAAACTGTCATATTGCCTCGTTTTGTGACTCGAAAAAAATCATCATCTGAATTCCTGGCTTCGGAAAAAGTTTGAAGTTTTTCTGCGCACTCAAAGCAGTTGAGTAGACTCTAGCTTAAAATTCCTCACATTTCGCCGTTATCATTATTTTTTCATCTGCTTTAACTTGAATTTCAGCTACAAGATCCTCGAGAGTAACGTATAACTTCAAGTACGTTTACATTAGCATTTGAGGTTCTTATTTTTTTTAATCTTCTATCGAGATACATGAAAATCAATTGTTTACAAAAGTTTGATTTAAAATTTGAAGACCCCTTTGACCATAGGCTGGATAACATTTGTGGAATTGGATGATAAAACATTTCAGTCGTAATGTTTGTAAGTTCAATGATTTCGGGATGCACTTTGCTATTATCAATTAAAAGAAGAATTTTACGTTTTTCGTTCCTCAGTTGACTATACCATTTTGAAATTAATTCCATGAATATATCCAAAGTTATCTAGGCTTTCTTACTGTGGTCAAAAACAACAGAAATCCTTCTACATGCTTAAAACACCCAAGGTTTTTGGACTTGCCTAAAACAAACAGTATTTTTTTTTGTCAGTGCCATACATATTAGTACACACTAAAGCTGTCAATTGATTTTTGGAGAGCTTGCCTCCGACACACTTTTCAACCTTTTAATGTAAGTCTGCTGTGGGGTTACTACCCCTAGTCGTACCATAAGTTCTGATACAGTTATAAAGGAGTACTTTGTAACTCTCTCTCTTTAAAATAATAAAAACTTTTTAAAAAGATTTAGTTTTAAATTTCATTACAGTTTTAATTTGAATTTAACATTATGCATCTTTTATTCGGATTGATCACTTTAACTTCACATGAGTAAATATTCCATCGAGACATGCACTACCTCCATGGAAATAGCCATCGTTGCTTTCCTTCAAGGACGTTTAAGGCAGTTCAAATCGGGAAGCCATTTTTGGAACACCATCGCCTCCAAAACTGACCACAATTGATAGTCAAATAGTTTTTAAATCTCAACAACTGGAAGGCAAAACATTGTGCTCAGTGAAGTCCGAGGCATTTTCTTTCAAACACCGCTGGGTCGTCTTCGCCTTATGAGCAGGAGCAGAGTCCCGTTGTGGAAAGTCAAATCGTATCCATTGAACAGGTCTAATCACGGCAGGTTCTAAAATACTGTCTTGACAACCTTTACTATTGTTTTCACACCTTTCTCGGAAAAGTGAATCTGTGAGACGCCTTCACTCCTGATACCCCTCCAAACCATTACAGAAGCCAGATGAAGAGCTCTCTTTTTTCTTCTCTTAACTTTTTGGGTATTCCTTGGTTATTCTAATGATTGAAAGACTCTTGAACATCAAAATTTGTTGTTGGTAAACAGAATTCGTTTGTGGTCATTATGAGCATGCCATCGTAAAAGTGCTTTTGCTTTAATTATTTTGTATGAAAACGGCCAATTATTCTTTTAAAACCTCTTACTCTTAAGATCTTCGTTTATTATGCAATACATTGTTCTTTTTGACATGTTCATTTAATACATTGCACTTTCACTTATTAACTTGACTCTTATAAATCTGACAATATGCCTTATGTAATACGCTTAACAAATCTTGCCCAGTATAGGGTTAACAAGAAGATTCTTCTTTTTTTGAAAAGGATTTCAACGAATTCTGTCCCTGACTACTTTGACAGGCGCTGGTGTTCTTGCCGAGCCCAGCTGACCCCGTTTAATATGGTCTGGAATGCTATTGGTCTCGGAAAGTTTCGTATCTGTTCAGTATAAGTGAATAACCTTCTGATGTGCTTTTTTTCTTGAAGCAGAGAATTATCTGCTTCGCGCTTCTGTTAGGAAAGACCTTGTCGACAAAAATAGATATCTCTACAAAAGGTTCCACGTTGATTATATATACTTGTCTCCAGATGCTTCTAAGCTTCTCTGAAGTCTTTCCAGTAAGTTTCGAATACGTGCTGTTGTGGATTTTACGATTTACTCCAAAGAACCTGCCTGTTTATTACGTTGACCTTTTCTGTGTCTGAAGGATGATACACCACGTATCAATATTATTGCCAAATTTGGGTGAAAAAAATTGAACTGTCACAAATAATTTTTTCTTTTAAAATTGTGTATTATTCTGTAAAAGGAATTTTTTAAAAATTTATTTCTGAGAAAATGATGCTTAAACCAATTTTTGACCATTTTGCTCTCTTTTGATTTTATTTTATAAAATTCATTGTAATTGAGCATCTAGGTAACATAGACACAAAATGGAAACTGTTTTCTAAATCCAAAAGAAATAAATTATCTCTTTTTATCCCTCTTTAAATAAAATGTGTGTTTGGACTAAAATTTGTCATTTCAACATGTTTGGATACCCTAAATTTTTAAGTTCGTCTCCTTTTAATACGTTGTTTGTTGGAATTATTGCACGAAAATTATTTGATAATTAGAATTTTCTATATAATGGTTGTTGAGCACAGGACTTTTTGCTAAAGGGAGTACTTAAAAATAACATTAACAGATTGTTATTACTGAAATAAGCTTACAAAAGGAGGGCACGACCTGGTGTAATAGTAGTACTCCTTTAGGGTGTTCAACCCTCAATGTAATTTCGCCGAATGGCCAGTCAATTCCGAGAAAATAGCCTTCGAAATTCATGCTTGGCTTTTAAACAATTAAGTTTTAATTACCTCCAGTGACTCAGTGGCATAGTTGGTAGCATGCCTGCTTTCTACGCCGGTGGATAGGGTTCAAATCACGCGATCAATTTTTTTTTCAATTCATTTAATTGTTTTTTAAAATTAAATAAATTTATTTAAGAAGGACTTATTATAAATATTTTATATAATTATAAAATAATTAATTTAATAACATATTTCATAAATTATTTCATATTATATTAGATTTATAGTACATTGTATTGCACACACATTATAAAACTATTGGTAACTAATATTTATTATAATATCTTTTATTATTAATATATTTATATAATTACAGTAAATTTTTTACTTTATAAAATACAAAATAATTACATAAAATATTATTTAATATTTAATAAACCTTTCATATAAATTAATTTAGTTTTAAAAAATAATTAAATGAATTGAAAAAAAAAGTTGATCGTGTGATTCGAACCCTATCCGCCAGCATAGAAAACAGGCATGCTACCAACTATGCCACTGAGTCACTGGAGGTAATTAAAACTTAATTGTATAAAAGCTAAGCATGAATTTTGAAGGCTATTTTCTCCAAATTGACTGGCCATTCGGCAGAATTACATTGAGGGTTGAATACCCTAAAAGAGTACTACTATTACACCAAGTCTCGTCCAAAAATTAATTTCCTTAGTCGTGCCCTTCCCTTGTTAGAAGAAACCAGTCTGTTAATTTTCTAACTAGTTTAAATGTGTCTAATGCTACAATTCGTCTATGGCATGTATTTTAAGACACAGAGAAACAAATAGCGAAAGAAAAAGTTTACCAAATGGTCAATTTGATACTTTAGCTATATAAGGTGTTGACGAATTTGACTGACAAATTCAGAAGGGTGATGGTAGTTAGCATGAGGACGACAAATCACCATAGAACATGGTGTCACAAACCACATTTAGTCGGAGTAATTCACAAAAACAGTCATGTCGAGTGGAATGAAAAGAGGTAACAAGTGGTATGGAATACATTCATTACACATTAAAGCATGCTTACGTCAGAAATGCAACAAGTAACTGTCACAGGAATTGTTCGAAGCTGAAGCCGTGCAGGTCATAGTACAACCGACACCGACGGACGAAGGATTGTTGGACGCATTCAAACAAATCCGGTTGTATTTAGGATGTCGAGCTGTGATGCATGTAAACATGCTTTACATCTAATAAATGTATTTCTTACCTCTTATTGCCCTTTTTCATTCTACTCGACCACACCCTTAATAACTATTTTTGCGAATGACTCCGCCTAAATGTGGTTTGCAACCCCATGTTCTATGGTGATTTGTCATCCCCATGCTGCCTACTATCACTCCTCTGAACTTGTCGAATTCGGCAACACCCTGTATAACTGCTACTTATGTTTAAAAGGATTGAAACATTGCATAGTGGCCATCAGCCTTTCTCTCGAAGTTTTTGGGATGGATGTCATTTAAAAGGTGATTTTCAACATGGCACCATAAGATACAATTTTAACTATATTTGTTTCTCCTCTTTCAACAATCTGAAAAGATAGATTAGTGTACAAAAAAGAAATTTCCCAGATTGTGTGATGTAATTCCGAGAAAAATCAACTGGGTGATATAAAATAAACACTTAAGACATAATGAACGCACAGCACTCAAAAAATAAACTGTATGCATACATTTTAAAAAAATGGCATCAATAAAAAGCATTGTCTGGCCTTGAGGAAGAATAACACCAAAATATCTTAGTAAGTGATATAACCTCCCTAACGTGACATACCGTCTGTTCATACTCAGTGCCAAATTATCCAGCTGTTTAGTTTTCTCTGGAGGATATAATTTTGCTGCCAAGTGAGCATGCTGTGGCCAATCCATTCTGCGGATACCCTCACTTTCTAGAAGCTTCTAAACAGAGGACCTGTGTGGATGTGCACAATAATAAATTCTGGATCAATGGCACTTCGGAGCAGACGTATGTGTAAGGGGATAGTTTTATCTCAATAATGATCTCCGTTAAGTGAACCACTGTCAGAAATTTGAAGCTCCGTTCATCCATTCAACATCATGCCACGACGCACAAGCACTTCATAACCACCTCTTTCCCTGATAATGAGATGTAACTGTGTCCCTCCCTCCACATCAACAAATGCTGAGAATCGTTGCTCAGATTGAAACGACTCTCGTCAGTAAAACAGAACATGATTCCTTTGGTGAGATGTCCAGTCTTTCTGTTCTTGACATCACAGTATACGGTACCACTGCAAATTTTATGTGGCATTCAGGACGACAGGAAAATAGGCCGTGTTAACACAGAAGTTTGGTCCCAGTAAACCATGATACTTGTCGTCCAGTTGCTGGATAGCAAGCAATGTTATCTGATGCTTCGGTCTCTGTCTCTTCACCTGCAGAACAAAGTTCTGGTTATTACTTGCCATTAATTTACTCAACTGACCACCGCCAACAACTGTCATTTGAAGACTTCAGATTTATATCATAATGAATAACCCCCTCTTTAATATCTACATTAATGTGCCTTTTATCAGTGTTATTACTTTATATTGATGTAGGAAAAAGCTATTAAAACTAGTTGATCATTTACACTACAAGAAGAAACATTTTTTTCATGTTTACTTTAACTATAATTTCTATTAAACTTAATTATATTAGCTATTATAATGAAGGAATACATTTAATATGTGGAATTAAGAGCTCCACAAATATTATGCCATTTGCCAGTAAAATTTTACATCTAATGGAGAATTCCCTTTTAGTAATCCCATTAGCAACTGGTACTATGCCCATGTTGCATATCCACCACTACATTTTGAGAAGTTACTAAATGAATAAAAGGTTATTCAATTGAATATCAAATTCACAGAGCTTCTACTAAAAAAAGCCAAATCCGTATTCATTTAGATTTCCACATTATATTACTTTGAAAAATCTGCTCTCTTTAAAAGTTTAAGAACTGTTCAAACTAATTTTATATTTCCCTTTATAACGCTAATTTCAAGCATATAAATGTAGGAAATAATACACTTATGCTCTAATATAATTAGAAAGAAAAGTTGATAAATGTTAAGTATCTGCCTTACTGTTTCAAACACATGTAAACACGTTCTTGAATTAAAGATTTTAAGTGAAAAGGAATTGTTACAAACTTAGTATTTCAAAACGGTTTTCATGATGTAAATTAATTCAATTTTTCATGCAAGCTCTAGGTTTTTACCCGTATTTTAGCCAAAATTAAGAATTACTTAACCTGTAGGATTTAAATAGAATAGAGTTAACTTTATAGACCTGGGAATAATCAGATTTTTATGTAACAAATTTCATGTCAATATTTTTCAGCCAATTTGATATAGTTATTCTTGATATTTAAAATTTGATCTGAGTCAGAAAGATAATTATTGAATGGATAGTATTTCCCTGAACTGTTATATACACAAATTAAAGGTACAGCTTGCCTTTTCATTGAGTTAATATTCAGTTCAAGAAAGATACTAACTTAAACAAGTTTGGTTTCAAATCTGATAGATCCCTTCATATAAAAAACATTCTCATCATCTGAGTTTCATTCCTAAAAAGCAAACATAACATAAACATGACAGCTATTATTCTGGAGGCCCAGCTATAGAAATTTTTATATTTCTAAAATAACTAATGGTCTGGGAATGATTATCCTTTCATTATTATAAATAAATTTGTTTTTATTAAGAGATTAATAACACAAGAGATGCAGAACCAGAATTTAAATTTTTATTAACGTTTTTTCTGCATTCAATATATAAAGATGTAGATTCAACACAATGTTGCCCAATGATTCAGACACATCATAGATTTATTCATATACATATCTAAGTATTCTTTTAGTTAGTTTCACCTAAAATTAGAATGTAAACAAGCATTAAAATGCTTCACAGGAAACAATAAAATCAAAATGTATGGATAAAGCTGAATAGGAAACATACTACTTGATGTTAATTCTGTCTTAGAACACGAATATTGTTGAAATAAAGAGTGCTTCACAACAATGATAGAGTTCATTTACTCTGCATTACAATTCTTGCTAATAAGTTTTTTCTTTACAGTTTCATTTTGTTTAGTCCACTGGCATATGGAATGGACAACTCTGCTGCTGCTAACAGTTCAACCAGCAGGATAAAGTGGTTGGATTCCTGGGAATTTTAAAAGAAGATATTGAAATCAAATGTAATTATCAAAACAAAAAAAAAACTGCAATGAAATCTATTGGAGTATTTCTCAGTTGTACTAATTCATATAATATTCAGACCTGTCAACACCTTAACTAATATATGTAGTAATATCACATTCAAGTTTTTCATGGGGTAACTATTTACATTCTTTGAAGCAACTGCAATGTTCCAGATATATCGTGATGCACCACTTAAAACAAAAAGGGTTAATAAATCTTTGCTGCTGAAAAAGTCTCATGGACAAGCATTCAGTGTTTTTTTTACAGTTTTTCTCACTTTGAGAAAGCTCTCATGAGTTTTTGGAGGACTAGGGGAGGCAGACTTTCCTCTTGTTTCTCAGTAAACAATTCTTGAGACTTTAAGCAGTTTTTTGTACATTAAAAAAATGTACCTGAAGCTGCAAAAGTCTGTAAACGCTGTAACAGTCAATTTTTGTATTAACACACATTCAATTTAAATGAAATCCCTTTTCTCTTGTAGCCGCAAGTAATCTTTCCTTCATTATTTCTTCTGACGAATAATCCGGTAATTTTAAATAATGGGCACAAGTATTCACCGATGGGTAGCTACCATCTGTGGCATCCACTTTACGAACAACGGTCAATCTTGGATGAAGATTTGCTAATCCTCCAGGAGGTAAAGATGAGCAACCTGTTGCAAATTGGAGAAAAGATTTTCTTTCCTTCCCATCCATTTTAACCAATACATTCACGAAATTCTGAAATCCAGGGCTGCAATATACAAAAAATTTTAATATCAGTAAAAGTTATAATTAGCAACACATTTATAGATTATAAAAAGAGTGTTATAAAGAAATCCAAATAAGAGCTTTGATTTATTTGTACATCATCTCAAATTAAAGCATAAAAATGAACATTCAAATTAAACTGCAGTGAGACACTCATATTGTACATATAAAAAATTAATTTCAATCAAACGTTTAGTATAGGGAACATTGAAGTTAGTTACATTTCCCTTATCTTTTCAAAGAAGAAAACTTGAAAATTATTCACTTTTATCAAAGTTTAAATAGTATGCAATATAAATATATGCATTAGAAAAATAAATTTTTCATAAAATTGAATAGTAAAAGAAAATATTTTAGAGGTTAATATTTCATATTCCTTTATATAAAAACGAATTTTAAAAAATATGATGCAGACAAATTGCTTAACACTAACTCATTTCAATCAAGTATTTCTATTTTAACAAAAGTTTGGAATTGATTTATAGTAAATTTAGCTTAACATTTAATGATTCAATTGTTAATGCATATCAAACTGCACGAGGTCCATTACTATGTACAATATAATGCAAATCATTGCTGATTTTAAAATGAAGTTCAATATTCTTTTTGGCAAGTTTTATTCATTTATACCTAAAATATACACTGTTGCAAAAAAAATCTGCACTCATAAGAAATCATGAAACCCTACACATAGTGTATGAAGAGATACAAACATGAATACACTAATTAAGAAATTATAGCATAAAAAAGATTACATATTAGTAAGTAGTAAAGAAACCCATGCCAACTATACAATCCATAACATAAAGCAATCAGGTCATATACGACCCTTGGCAACAGGCAGTTAAATTTAATAGTATTCCAGAAAGACTACAATGTTCTTCCAAGCATATTTCATATGTGGTGTATTGGAAAGATTGTGGTAACATTTTGTATTATCCAAAATATTAGTGCAGCATAAATGGCTGAGTAGTCTCACTGATGAATAGCATATGAGCTATTTTATAGTAGAACAATGGGTAGAATGGTCATTAGGGCACATGATCTCCAAAGAGGTCTCAATCCCCTATCTTCAAAATTTGTGGTTGACATTGACCTAGAGCTTGCCATGATAAATTTAAAGTTGGAAAAAATCAGGAAGAAGTTAACTAATAAAATTAAGATTGAAAATAAAATAAGATATAAAAATTTTAGAAGAGAATATCAATAACCTGTGTCAGCCAATATTCAATCTCAAAATAGAATTGAAATCAGCCGACTTAACCTGGATTGAAAAAATAGCTTGGTCAATGAGTTCGGTAGCCGGGAGAACCCAGCACCTCACTGGCCGACCAGCCAACACTGACGGGGGCCGGAAAACGGCGGGTATATAACTACATTTGGGTGACAGACACTTGTCCAATCAGGGAGTAGCTACTTGGGGGGGGGGGGCGCCGCCCATGCAGGTTGGGAGAGAAAAGTTGAGTGTGGAAAGCCTCACTCACTATTGGTCGAGCAGCTCGCCTACGATTGGAGGATTGAGTTGCTCAGAGAGATTGTGCGAAAGCAAGGGATGAAAAATGAAGTTCTTTAGAATGGTAAGATTGAATTATATAGCCGAAAATAGGAAAAATTTAGAGTGGGTTAGAGAAAAATATTTTGAGGCCTATTGAAAGAGGCATCGGGGTCGTAGTTGAAATGACATAAGTGAAAGCTGTCAGATGCTTTGTAGGCCAACTGGAAGTGATCGAGTATCACAGCCAATCGTTCCCTTCACTATCACACCTTATTTAATGGCTGGTGAATCGATGCTAGACATTGTTGGTGCAGACAAGCATTCACACAATTCTGATTCTCACTCATTTCCTGATTCACATCCTGTACCTTCCTCTGATGGTTATAACTCTTCCTTCCCTCATCCATAATCTCAACACCAAACAATTACCATAAAACTCAGACAAAGATTGTAGCCGATTTTCCAATTAGACCAATCTGCTTCAGTGAGATCTACTTTACAACCCTCTGTAAGTCATTCAGATGTTTATACTATCACTGAATATGTCTGAGGCATCTCGTGAATCAAAGCAGACAGCTCTTGTTGAAGGGCAAAATTTCAGGCCCTTAAACGGTCCCTATCATCAATCTTATCACTTCTGTATGCCTCATTGGTGCTGAGAGTTTAAAAAATCATTAAAGTATTATCCCCTACACAGTTCTGACTTGATTTCGTCATGATATATATTTACTACAATGTATTATCAATATTCATTGTATAAATGAAATCAATTTCATATAATTTACTTTAAATTAACTTATGTTATTGAAGACTAACTAAAAGTAGTACTAATTTATATAGAGAACATTAATTCTTTTTAAAAGTATTACTATAAATTCATTTCATTTATTTTTTAACAAGGGTAAAAGTATGTCTCTGAAAAAAATAAACTGTGTAGCAGGAAAACCATTAAACCTATCAAAATAAACACCTTTAGCAACAAAAAAAATTGTACATTATGCTATTATAGCATTTTCAGCACAAAAAAAAAAAAAAAATGGAAGAAAACTAAACAAAACATTCAGAGAATAAATTTTAAATAAGCTTTAATTCTGCAAACATTAAAAATGAATGCAAAAGGAATAATCTGGAGTTTTATAAAAATATGACTACTAAGAATAAAAAAAATGTGATTTTTTTTAAAGAAAAATAGTTTTTTCTCTTTCAAAAGTTTAATGTATAAATTTGAAGTTCAAAGAGAATGCACTATTTTAATATTTACATAGCAATCAAGACTATTTTGCATGCATAGAATAACTTAGTATAATTTATAAGAGTGCATTTTTTACTAACTACATATAACACATACATTAAATATATTAAATAAAAAAAAACTATATGCATTTTTCTTTTTTTTTTTCAAAAATATACCTTTCTCTTGTAAAACCCAGTTTTGGTTCTGTATAAGCAAGAATATCTTCTTTTGTCCAAGTTGGATTTTGATCACCACAAAGCATTAGTCTTACTTCTTCTGGACTAAAAGCTCCCAATTTCTCCATGGGAAAGACAACGTTAAATCCAGCTATTTTATTGAAAATAAGAACATAAAATTTTAGGTAGTAAATTCATTTTATTGATAAAAATTATAATGAGTAAAAACTTCTGGTACATCCACATACAATCTGTATTCATAAAAACCAATGTCAAAACAAATTTTATTGGCAGATCATTTAAATTAGTTTTACCAGTATACATTATAACTAAAAAATAATGAAGTAAAATTTTAATTCTTTTGATTTTGTTTCCAACAGTTAACATATAAAAACTGCATTATTAGCATAAATGTAATCAGGAGAAGAGAAACAGTGATATTTCTGTTTCTTTTCATTAGCTAGAAAATTATATTTGTAAAATGTTTACACAGGAAAGACCTAACACAGCCCTCCTTGAAACAATTTTTAGATTCAAGCCGATTCCTGACTTGTTGTGGATCACACTAAACAAAACATTAAGTTGCCTAGTGCCAATGAGTGGTTATTGATCTTCTTAACAGAGCATGTAAGTGGTTTGTACTTGACATAGCAACAATGTGCTTTTAATCCTACAAACCATGAGTAATTTCTTTAAATATAAAATTGTAGAATATTTGTGATCTCATTTATATATAACATAATATAGTGCCTCACAAAATTGAACAGGAAAATTAAATCTAATATTTACATTACCCACCATAGGAAGATTAATTAAATAACAGAATGAACTTATTAAAATATTACTTTCAAAGGAAGTCATCACAAAGAAACTCCTAAGATTTTTTTTAAACATAAATAAACAATTACTTCACACCAAAAAGTGGCCGAAGAAAAAAAAAATTCAGTTTATATTATTTTATGCATTTTTTATCATCTCTTCATAAGAACTCATTTTACTAATTTTAAAGGCATTTTCATTCAAAAACTGAAAAAAAAATGCTGTACCTTAACTTATCAAGTTCTGATATAATTCAGTTCAGAATGAACGAAAAAAAACACACACAAATTAAAATGAAACACTAACCTTTAAATGCTTCCATTTGTTTACGAATACCAGTATGAAGACAAAAGTCTGTCATTAATTCAACATATTCTTCAACATTGTCTAAAGATACTTCCTGTAAGAAAGCAAAAAATTAAGCTAAAAATATTTTTCAAGTAGCAATTTTGTGAATTCAAATTAATTGCTTAACATTTCATTAGTCATTTATTTAACCAAAGCATTTTTATATTCTGTACAAAAGGAAATTCAGTGATGAGATACAGAAAAGATATGAAGAATAGGATTTAATGTAAAAATCCATAAAAAATGCATTTTGATTACTAAATTATCTTTCTTAAATGACACCCCTTAATTCATTTCTTTAAATGTATCTTTCTATTTATCCATACTCTTTGTAGAAACAAGAAATTAAATGCTCATTAAAATATGCAATGGAAGAAAGGAAAGGAAGAGGAAATATCAATTCGATATATTGGACCAAAAAATTCTTTATCTAAAGATAAGTCTCTGAGGGACGACATTTTTAGAATTTTTTGGTAGCATATAAACCGATATAAAAAATAATAATTTTCAACCAAAATAATACTTACTATATTCTCACCACCTGGCTTTAAATCAACAGCTGTGAAACCATATATTTTGGATGGTGGAAAATACTGGAAAGTTAGGCTGAAAAATAAAATTCCAAACAAATAGAAAATTGTTCAGTTAAAAATATATACATTTAAAAAATAAAATTTTTAAACTTAAAAAGAATACCCATCAAATTTTATAATTCTTATAGTTCAACAAAGTAATATAATTTTTAATGAATAAAAGTTAACTACAGTAGAATGTCGTTTATCCGAATGTTTATTATCCGGAGCATCAAATATCTGGACCAGTTTTTTTTTTGTCAATTACATGTACTGTGTATGAATACGTTTTCGAACAGTGCAATGCTCCACAGTTGTTTCTCGTAAGGCCAAAAGTGGCGGAAAACCCCTCAGGGATATTTGGGGTATTTCATTTGTGTGATTAGGTCAGTTTGTTTGCAAGTGAGGGGGTGTATACGTGCTCTTTTGTTGAGTTGTGAACTGCTATGACTTCGAATTCAAAATGGAAGCGCAACGTCTAGAACATAGAAACAAAACTTGAAACATTGAACCATCTTGCGAAGGGAGAAAGAAGAGTTCCTTTAGCACAGTTTTATAATGTTGGAAAGACAACAATTTCTGACATAAAAAAAAGCCGAGAAACCATTTTAAATTTTGAGTCAAAACTTGACTCAGAAGATGGCTGGAAGAAAAGGAAAACCATGTGGAAAGCAAACGATGTTGTTCTTGATCATGCCCTCTACTTGTGAATTTCACAAAGAAGGAGCAAAGGGGACTCGATATCGGGCACTTGGTTATTGGAAAAAGCTATGGAACTTAACGAGAAATTAGGTGGTTTGGCTGATTTCAAAGCTAGCACTTGTAGGTTAAAGACCTGTAAATCAGGATTTCAAGAATGCAACAAAGATGTAGAAACCTGTACGGCATGCGATGCTGAAGACTGTGGATTTCAAATGCTAAATGATGATGAGATTTTGATTTCTGTTAAAGAAAAATTCAACACTGTCGACGATGAAAGGGGTGAAGGCGACGACAACAACGAAAGTAGCAAGGGGCCAACAAATGCTATCGCATTTTCTGCATTAGAGACAGCTATGGAATGGTACGAACAACAATCATAGTGCTGTCGTACTCAACTACTGCTTCTCAAGAGAATCGGAGACCTTGCAGTGAAAAAACGAAGGTGTACAATCGTACAATGAAAAATAAGTGATTATTTTTCACAATAAAGGTAAAATTGCGACATTTTGCCTTTTCTTCCAGCACGTTTTCAGCATGTGATGATTTTCAATATTTGTATAGTGTCTGGTTTCATATACTGCATGGATCGCATTTGGTTTGGTTATCCGTACAATCACGTATCCAAATGGTATCCGGTCCTAATTGATTCAGATAAATAACATTCTACTGTACTTACAAATCATATATATGATGCTGATAGATTAATTAGAAAACAATCTAAAATGAATTTTTCTTGACATATGACAAATTTCCCCCTACATTTACGAAAGAATAGCTAAAAATGGTCTTTGGTTCAAATTCATTATTAGTTTTAGAGATATTTGCTAAGAAAACCTTTTCCAGAATCATATACTTGATAACTTCATGCAAACTATTTAATCTGCAATATATTAAGCATTTTTCAGATAAAATCTTTTAACTTTTTCCCTTAATGAATGTTTACATTATAAAACAAAAAAAAATCTAATTAATTTTGTTAGCACAAAAGATGGTTCCATTTTTTAAAATTTTCAAACAGGTAATTAAACCAGCTAACTTCCAAATGATAGTTTGCATTTTTTAGTTTGATTTCTTTTAATTTTTCAAAATAGCATGCAATTGTGGATTTAAGACAAATAATCCCAACAATGTAAAATCTTAACCATAACACAATTAACTTTTTCCACACAATTAAGTAACAATAAACATATATTCATAAATTTCATTTTTTTTTTTTAAATAAAAAAACAAATTACTGATTGGTGTGCAAAATCATTTCAAATTTTGAACAGAAAATATTATACCAACAAAAGTTAGACTCTTTCACTTTAATGAACTCATTGTTATAAAAAAAATACACAATAAGAAAATTTTTTATAGATTACAATTAACTGTCCATTATCTATTAACATAATTTAATTTTTAGAATGCTTAAAAGTGATTTTGATTTCTTTTCAGCTGCTAAATGATTGAATGTTAAAGGGTTTTCTTTTCTTTTTGATAATTATACACGCAAGTAAACTTAAATTACAAGTAACAAAATATATCAGGAAATATTTAAAATTACGTTAAATCTTCAATCTTCACTGCCATTCCAGGATTTTGGCAGTTTGGCATAGGTATACTTAAATTCTTTAATTGATTGATACGATCCTCTTTAGAAAGACCTCTTTCAGCTAAAATGAAGTGTTTTTTTGCAGCCAGCTCCTGTAATTGACCCAAAAATTTGGCTTGAAGTTCATTAACCTGTATAAAAAAATGGACAAGTTTAATGATATTCTAAAGTAGTTATTAAAAAAAAATGGTATAATAATCGAGAAGAATAGAATATAATTTTATAACTATCTATCTTTAAGAAATGCAATAATTCCAGTATTCTGAAAATAAATCCTTATAGTAACCAAAAAATTTTCTGAATAAGTTTATATGTGCATGATTATGCATCAAAACATGTACTGTACCCCATAAGATGAATTACCAACATTTTTGAAAGAAAGGTTAAGAAAACAACAGTTTTTAAGTTATCAGTTATCTTCCTGCTGACCACCACGTATAGCTGTCAGCAACAAATTCACAGAACTACCGGCCATCACATTGGCGTGAAAGAGCATTTTCCCTTTCCCCAAGTTGTCACATATTTGTGCTAGCATTTTTAAAATGTAAAACGTTTGATACAAGGTGGCACTATATATCTGTAGAATTTGAGATGCATGTAGATTTTGATTACATAAACATAAGGGGAAAGGAATGATCTCAAATAGCCTGCTTTATGACAGCTCTTTAAATGAACATATGGTACTGCTTTATAATAAGTAAGGTAGTTTCATTTTCGGGTGGAGCGTTGGATATTTGGGTTTGCAATCCAGTTTTCAATGGATAATTAGTTTTTGTAGAAGATATTTTTCTATTACAAATATTAACTGAAGTCGAACTATCAGAAGTGATGCAAAGTATTTCAGATATTTCTTCTGAAAGTAGTGATAGTGACATTATAATACATATATTCTGATTGTTCTATTTATAAAGAATCAAACAAATCTATTGATGATGATATCTGGGATACCTGTATGCTGAGAACATCGAAAATACTTTGTCATGTTCTTCCACAACAGAAAATTTAGTTTTCATTCATTCGCATTCCCACAAAACCCTTCCAAGATGGCAAACGAATTATTACAAGTGCAAAACTTATAAAGTAGGTCTACATGTAGATCCCCATTTTTAAATATTTCATACTAAAAAGTAATATTAAGTTTTCAAATGTATGTTAAAAGTCACTAAATAGTAAGCAAATACAGAACATAAAATGAGAAAAAAAATTTTAAAAAAAGAAAAAAATATATAAACCAATGTAAATTCAAAATACATAAATCGATATGCCGCTCACATACTCTACACAGCATTATTAAACGTGTTCACATTTCAGAATTTTCATGGATTTAGGCTTAACAGCAAAAGACCCTCCTGCTCACAAGGCACTTATGAAAGAAACTTCCGGCCTCCAGGCTACATGGGGGCTTGTGCCTTTCATCCCAAAAAGGTTGACGGTATAGAGATTTAACAAATATTTTAATTGAAAGTAACTGAAATGAATCATAAATATGAATAGAAAAATTTAACAATAGAAAAATCATTCATATAAATATATGCACCCAACAAAATTTTTTTAACACCGTCTTTTTTAACATAATTTTGAAATAACATAGTACACGAGTTAAACAAATATTTTATGCAAATTTTTTTGTTCTAGCATGAATCCCAAAAAAATGTGGAAATTCATGCCCTTTGGATGAGGATGATTTATTCAAATTTATGTCAGTTTACAATAATAAAAAAGTCAATAAAGACAAAATAGTAGGTGAAATTCGGCTATTAACAGTAGATTTAATTCGTGAAGGCTTGAAATTTGTAGCCAGTATGAAGCAACACTTTCTTACTCATGACCCTGACATAGAGTGTGCATTAAAATTTCAACATAATCATAAGTTTTGTGTAGCAGGATATCAAGAATTTAACTCAAGAAAAAAAAAGCTACTTATAACAGACTTTGTAACAAAAAAAATCCAAGCGAAATTCTTCATTTGTGCAAGTCACATCTGACACATCCACTGTTACCATATTCGATCCAGTCTGTAACAAACATGCACACTTGTTCTCAAGTAGCGATGAATAGTTGTTAGTAGCTTTATTTCTAATTTCAATTTTTATATGTTGTATGCTATATACTGAATTTGCACTGTACAATAATTTTAATTTTTTGTAATAAAAATAAATTGTTTTTGTTTTACAAATATATAACATGGATTTCATTGTTGCTTCTTTTGCACAATTTTTTTGGAAAATATTTAGGGAATTTTCATCTTGCACAATTTTTTAAAATTGTGGAACAAATCCCCAAACTTTGCATATGTTGCATGTATTTTTTTCACAGGATTTTTTTTTCACGGTTTTCTAAGGAACATATCTACTATGTAAGAAAATGATTTGGGTGTATTTATAAAGATATATGGAAGATTATAATTATAAATAATTATTAGATCCTAAAAAAAAAAGATCAGAAACTACCAAGTTCCTTCAAAGTGAAATGAATTAACTCATTATGTCAGCTTCTTGACAATGTTTTAAAATTGCTCGAGATTTTACACATTTGTACCATCTGTGCTTCTTGTTTACAGCATATGTGTTACATGATTGCTATGATGTTAATAAACTTGTAAGGAGCTTTTGGAATTTTAATCAGACTAACAGGAAACATTGAATTTATTTTTTTTAAATAAATAAATGTAGTAAGTTAGAATAATACATGAATAAGATTCTAAACTGGAAAAAAAAATATTCCAGAAGATGTATAATTGAAGCAAAGTTTAGTTTTATGATACATTTAAAAAGTGAGTTTTGACTTAGCATAACATATTTTACTCTACTACTTGAAGTAAAAGACATTTTTAGAGTAAACAGGAATTTAGAAGTTTTATGAATTTTTCAAACACTCCCCCCCCACACACACAAAAAAAAATTTTTGTTAATGATGTAGAATAATAATCCAAAATAAGCTTTAAAATTATTTATCAAATTATTTTCTGGACTTTTCCCCATAGTTAAAAAATGCATGGACATGTCACATACCACAACTAGAATGAATGATTTAGGAGCTCATTTTTTATTAAATGCTCATTCTTTCCCACCCCCTCACCACATGCAAGAAAAAATAAAAATTAAAGAGTTTTTAGCTAAAAATTATTCTACATTTTATTCACACAATGAAACAATATGAAAAGAAAAATTACTTCTAAGAAATCTTCATAACCCAGAATATCATAAAACCAGGAATAAGAAGGTTCTGGTGGAGATTTTTTATATTTTTTGTTCTTCTTGTGCTGTTCTTCAGTAAGAACAACATATAAATCATCTTCAGTAAATGAAGATACCATTGCAGCTACAGATGGACTAGATACTGCCTCTCTGGAAAATTAATAGAAAGTTATGCGAGAAGTCACCAAAAACAACCAAATAATTTTAGAAGCATGAAAGAATATCTTTTCTCACATCTAATGATTAGGTGAATTCTATCGTGAACTTTATTTTACTCCCTTTATAACCTTTTACAATGAGAATGAAAACATAATTAAGTCATTATGTAATATATCCCATTCTGAAGTTTACGTAATCGCATAAAATTAGAAAATTGATATTCTTTCACAACTGTTACATATGAAAAAAAAATATTTAAAAAAATCCATTTAAAACAAACAAAAAAAAAAAAGGCAAAATCTTCACTTTCATAAAATCAAGTTAAACAGAATATAAATTAATTTAATCTATAAATGAGAAGATTTTAATTTATATAAAACTGCAAAGCCTCACTAAAGGTTAAGAATCATTGATACATATTAGCATACAAAACTTCAGCAGCAAATGCATTTTTCAACATACAACTATGAAAGTGGTGAAAAGGGCAGTTCACTGCAGGAGAAAGGTTTCATTGTAATGGTTACAAAAAGCCTTTTCAAGTTTCGTAGAAAGGTAATGCATATGCAAATATCATGGCTATAATATAAGAGGGGACGTCACTGCACACAAATGTGTTGAATGTATGAACTCAGTGGCAAGGCAAGTCAAAAAAGAGGAAGGACGCATTTCCTGACATTTCTTCAGCAAGTTTTTTTTCTTTTACTTGATTTAATTTAGTGTGAAAAACTGAATTTATATACATCAAATGTATCAAAGTGTCTAATTATTAGTATTCCTTCAAGAAACTAATTAATATTCAAAGAAATTTTGGGACGATTAAGCTTTTAACTTCTTAACTGCAGAGGAAAAGTTATGAAATTCACCTCCCAGTGCCGCTTTCCCCACAGGCACGCTTTGTTACGTGGTTTATTGGAGGGTGGGTGAAGAGATATGTTTTGCAATATAAATACTGTTTACTTTCACTTTAAAAAAGTAAAAATACAAAATTTTATGTATAGAATTGCAGTATGATAAATGATATAACTTAGTTGTTGTGTGATGTATCCTGAAACATGATTGAACAGGTAAAACAGTATCACCTCAGTGGAATAGTGGGATTCACAGCGAATATTTTTCCCTGAACAAACACATTTTCTCGATGAACTTTCTTCAAAAATGAGAGCAAAAGGAGGTTAAAAAAGAGCATGACCACCTCAGATGGGAAAACAAGCAATACTGTGAAGCTATAAATTTAAGCATTACTGGAATATAGCCTTTTCATAATTCCCCCTTTTCCCTGTAATTTAGGTAAATTTTTTGCACTGTCATTGTATTTTTTCCCCCACAGCCATAGGACTAGTTTTAAACAAAGCGGCACAATGCACACAAAGAGTCATATTTTGGAAGGGCTGATATACACGTCAGGGGCACTTAACACAGCTGCTGAGTGAGACAGATATACAAACCAGTGGTGCTTAAGGAGTTAAATAAAAATAAGAAAATATTCCTCACTAATAAACAGAATTAGAACACAAAATAAAATAAAGACAAGATGTTTCTTTAATAAAATTACTTATGCAAATGAACAATCCTCAGAAACTTACCTATCTTTCATTTTGCTCAAAACTTCACCATGGCACATTAATTTTAAAAATGGACGAGAAAGTGGCAAATCAACCAAACGATTATCTTGTAGTGCTTTTGCAAGGAACATTCCAAGAAAATGAAAATAGCATATGACACTTTCAATTATTTCACTGTCTTGAGGCAATGGAGCTGGGAAAAGTCCATATGTATTGCTGATGTAATAACCAGGAGGTTTTACAGGTCCACTTTCAATTTTCTATAAGCAGTGAAAAATATAGCAAATTATATAAAATTAATATAAATATTTTCAGAGTTCTTTGTATCATTGAAAAGAAATAATAAAAAAGCTTCAAAAATGGACACTTCTCATAAACTATTATTTTTAGATGAAAAAAAAATACAAATACTTAACATTTTGTGAATCTAGTATTCTATCCATCTAAATTTGGAAAAAATATATTTTTACAAGCATGTTTAATACTAAACTGATAAATAAACACTTTGTCTTTCCTTATGAGAAATTTTTATCAACTGTAAATTACATTCAATTTTCATGTCATAACATATGAAGCAAGATAAATGTTCCATTGTAGAATAACGAACATTTATTTCAAATCATTAAATCTTTCTTATGAACAATTAGCTAAATATTTCAATTTTTATAAGTTAACTTCCAAAAATCGAATAGAAAGCAATTCCATAATAGAGTAAAAACAATCTGTAAAAGAATGCATAAATAAATGATGCCTACCGAAACAAAAGCATCTCTGACATCATCACTGCAAAGCCACAATCTTAAATCTCTTCGTTGTAATTCTCCAGCAACCAAAGTAAAAAATTCTAAAGTAGGCCCTAAGCCAGTGCCTTCTTCATCTTTAAACTCAACCTGTACAAAACAAATAATTAGAAATTAAACTGGTTATGCTGATCTACAAAAAAAGTAATAAATACTTTAGATGTTTAAATTTTTGAAGATTGAATAAAATTTTAAGAAGCAAAGATGAAATTAATGTTCTATTGAATAACCTTTCGTTAATTACATAAAAATACACAAAAAATTAACAATATATGTAAAACATAGTCTTTTAAGATTTAATATGCTTATAAAATAACCTTAATCTCAGTGAACATGAATTATAAGCTAAATAAAAAAAAATTTTGATCAATCATCTCTCAGAAAACTTTCCTTTTTTTAATACACACACAACAGTATAGCCAATTTCACAAATGCATCATAAATCAATATAAAAACATTTAAAAGAATGACACCTATTTTCAAATATAACTATAACCTATGCAAGCATTTTAAAAGCATTAACTGATTATATAATGAGATAATCTAAATAGCTTATGTAAAATTAAAAGTAAGAAAATTGATTGGTACTTTAAACAAGTTATCAAGAATCTTAAAACAGCAAGCAGTTATTTCAGAAATACAACAGAAATATTTATGCAAATCAATATTCAATTGTAAAGCTCCAATCAAATTACTAGTCTAATAGCTAACACACTGTTATGTATACAATTACTATTTATGCATTAAACCACTGGTTAATTTTTAAAAACATAGCAACAACTTTACTAGAAAAGTAATACATACACAAAAATACATTTGTTATTCATAATAACTTAAAAACAAATATATTTAAAAAATTAAATAGGAATAAAAAAAACTAAACACAGCAAATTATTTAAAAGATTGTGGAATAAAATAACCCTTTAACTGCTGTGGAAATGTTGCACAATTCACTCCCCAGTGACACCATTTTTCACACAGATGTGCAGTTATGTGGTGTAAAGGGGGAAAAGAAAAACCATAAATAAGTAGATCTGTTGAAAAAACTGTCATGGCCATTGTATTGCATTCCAAAACCTTCAGAGTAGTTTTATAGATAGCAGCACAATACAAGTTTATGTAATTCGGAAAAGCATACACATAGGCCAAGGGTTGAACAAAATAAATATGTCCAAGGCAGTAAAAGGGTTAAATTATTAACAAGCTTCCTCTTTCCACCTCTTAGTACATTAATGTCCGACATACCTCTAAAATGCTTTTGCGAGGTGCATGAACTTTCAGAACTTGCATTGCCCAGTCTAACAAACGCTCTCCTCTAGGAACTTTAACACGTTCATGTTTCAACCTGCCAATTCTATATTCATGCGGATCATCTCGTCTAGGAGATGGCCCACGATTCCTCTCCAGCGCCATATCTCTTTGATTTTGAAGCCAAACAATTGATCTAAGAGAATGTGAAAGATGAAGTGAAAAACTAACAAACATACTAATGCAAACTCTTTAACCCTCCAAGCGGTCTGCACGTAAAATTCCTTCATTCCAGAGATGCTTTTTTTTGCCTTCAAGCAAGATTCACAAAAGTAGCCAAGCTGCATTCTTAAAAATACGGCTCAATCGCTTTTGAGAACCCCACCTGACGGCAAAAAAATATGTGCGATGCATTTTTGAAGCATCTCCAGAATGGCAAGACTTTACGTGCAGACCGCTTAGAGGGTTAAAATGAATCACCTTTTTCAATTCATACACATTTAAAAATACAATCCTAAATTATTCAATTTAAAAAATAATTATTTTACTTTTACATAGATATTTATTAGCTTATAGATAGTCAAAGCAAATTAATTATCAAGATAGCATTTTAAACATCCAATATTTTCTGGACTTTTAAATCCTTAAAACCCCATTCAGAGTAATTTTTAAGATCAGCCTAGAAGTTAAATAACACCATGCTTTGAAGTAACACAATCATTATTGGCAATGGACCTTATAATTTTGAACAAAGTGACAGTAAGACCATACTCTTCAAACTTCCATATCACACCAATATAAGAGACTTGAGTCAATACATTTAACATGCATCAGCCCCTCTACATAGCCACTTTTCAGCAAAACTAGGAACTAAATGACTTGATTTTTTTTAATAGTGTTGCCTTTGGAAATTGGCTAAACAATTTAGTTGACAGAAACAACATCAACTATGAGTACACAGCAATTCCACTCCACAACCAAGAGTAGGGGAATTTGATTTTTTTAAAATTGCACTCTAAAGCAACAATTATTTGCATCAATCCTCATAATTTTGAGCCTTGATCAAGGTACAAGGTCAACACCAGAGCTGAAACTTCTACTTTCCAAATTCCCATATCATGCCAATGTATGAGCCAAATCAGATTTATGTGCATCAGCCCTTCTACATGACTCTGATCATAATCACTTGACACTTGACATAGTCAGAGAAAGGGTAAAACTAGCAAAATTCAAAAATGTGTTTGATCATTTACACCAGTGCTTTACGATGTGTCTTTGGGCATATGGGTTGAAATCAGCCCTCCATCCATATCTGAGAGTCTTTGATGGGGAAGCGATGAAAGTGAAGTTTTTTTTCTTCAGAATACTTCATGGCTATTGGTGGAGAGAAGTGATCTGGAGGTGTGGCTTATCTTTGCTTCTTCCTGATGTTCAGGAAGTTAGGAATTTTACTTGGGAGAGCTGGGTGGCTGCTCTCTGATTGGATGCTGAGTGGAGAGGTGGCTGCCCAAGGGGTTAAAAAAGTTACAAAATGGAAAATGGGAGGTGCTTGTCTAGTTGGGAAATAGAATTTAAAATAGAAATAAACTAAGTGAGAAACATATGAAAACTAATAAAGAAATAAAAAGGAGAACTTAAAATTTAGCAGGCATGCAATAATGATATTGCATGATAAAAGTGATGCTATGGTGGGTTATAGGAATCAAGGAGAATTCTCCTTGGCCTTTTAGTTTTATTCACACCAGTGATTCCCAAAGTGGTCTGTATAGACTGCAAGGGGCCTACGACAGATGGCAAGCAGTCTATGTGATTGTGACTATCATTTAAACAGTTCGTAGCTTTAATTTTAACTTTTAATGAATGGAATAAATATTCCACACACACCGAGGTGTTACTTATATAACATTTTATTATCATATAAAGGAGGAGGCTACTAATAGAGGAAATTAGGGATTCAACATAGCAAAATTGATGTCAAATTTTTAAAATTTTTTAAAAAGCATCATATTTATCTCTTTCTTTAAAACCATTTGTTTGTTGCTCAGTTACTTTGTGTAACAGGTACTGAATTTTAATTAATAAATGATTAAAATTAAGATGTGTTTGTTTTTCTTAAGTTTTTCACCCTACAGTTAAAAATTTAAATCTTTTGAAGTAAGTAGCTCTGTACCAGCTATCAGAAACACATTTACTTTTAGATTTAGCAAAAATTTAATACTAAGCAGGGGTCTACCCCAAACCGGAAAACATTGCAAGGGATCCGAGACAAAATAGTTTGGATTTACACCATCATAACATGCACGTGTGTTATGGGTTCACACTAACTTTAAATGAATAAAATTTTACCGCATTATAATAAACAAATCTGCCTCTCTAATTCATAAAAGATCTCAAAATACTTTTCATCATTCTTAAGAATTCAAAGGCTACTCCATAAAGAGTATCAAGTTGCAAAAAGGGACACAAATTATTCCAAATTTTTCAGGGTCGAAAGATCACCATTCATGTATCATGCTCCTTTTGATTTTGTCGATTTTCGGGAGCAAAACACAGTAAAAACCTAATTATTGAATAAATAATTAGCATTAATTAATATAATTAATCATTAATAACAAATACAAATTAAATTTTACATACTATATACTTAGCATTACAATCAATTGGAAAAAAATCAAGGGCTTTGCGGGGGGGGGGGGGGCCGGACAACCCGGACCCCCCCTTGTGTGCGCCACTGATAACAGATAAACAGTGTAAGAATCTGTGTGCAAGATATTTTATTATTTTTTTTAATTTTTTATTTATGAGTTTAGTCATAGGCCCCCGTAAAGAATTGTGGATAATTTCAGATTAAAAACAGACCATGATTGCTTCAAGAAATATCACAGCAGAATAGGAATACTGATAAACAGCCCATGCCTTGTTTGTAAAATGAACATTATGAATAAAAAGCACGTGCTTGTCTGCCAAGACCTTGATCCCAAGTCATAACCCATTTATGTTTGCCTGGTGTATTGGATGGAGAGGACACTAATGCCTGATCACAAGATAGTTTTCCCCCTTTTGATTCGTATGGATGTTATTGAGCAATTTGTGCATTTTTAACTTTTGGTCTTATCGTTTTCAGTTTAGATGCACTATTGTTCAATGGCAAGTGGCCTGTTTTAAATAGATTGATTTTTGATTTTGATATAAGGAACAATATTTTACTAAAAATTTAAAATTTTCTGAGAAACAATTTTTAAGAATTGTTTTTTAAAAAAAAAATTAAAAAGAGAAGAGAGCACATTTAACGAAAAAAATTAATATTTAGTGAATATGAAATGAAAATTACCACACAAATAACATAATGACAGTTGAATAACACAGAATAATCTATTAATTTCTATAGATCTTTTCTTTATTACCTTTCACAATAAAGTATAAATATGATTGGAAATTTATATCTCCATTTTAAGAAAAAGGAGAGCTATTTTTAATGATTGAAAGAGAAATGAATGAAACATGAAGTAAAGAATGAACAGCAATTGCTGCCTATCAAATAGGGTGATTTCGAATATTTTCCTTAGGAGATGAAATGTTCTGCATTTTTATGTTTTAAAAAATAATTTTATAACTCAGGTGGATCATTAAAACTTTCTGGCATAACTTTCAAACAATTTCTCTCTTTCATCAAACACTTTACAATTTACACTATTAATAGTACAGAACTGAAATTTATGTATTTCATAAAGAATCTTAATTATCTACACACTAATTACACATAACTTTCCAACATGTTTTCTTTCAATATTCAATGCTTTTTCATTTATGAGTAGTACATTATATGAACGAAGTTTAACTGCTTGAATTTTGTGATGATTAGTAAAAAATTATTTCTTACCTTAGTTATAATAACTAATGATCAATATATAAGAAATTAATTTTCCCATATATACGTCCTATCTACCTAATTAATTTAAAGCCATTTGTTTCACTTCAAATTACATACTTTTTAATCGTTATTCTATTAATTTAAATACTTTTAAAAATAATAATTCATTTTTCTAAATATATGCAATGAATAAATTCATCATACTTTTTCATGCTTCCTATACATATTTTCATAATATAAAGGTGTTGCAGCAAGAATAAATGTCATACATTATGAGAGTAATCATAGATATAAATCTGATAAACTTAATCATATATTTGAATATTTACTTACAACTTTCAAAATGCTTTACTGATTTCGCATTTTCTTTGCTAGTTCAGATAATTAAAATTTTAAAATATTATGTCTAATGAGTGATATTTTCACTAGAAAAAGAATAAAATACTTCAAAAAAATTAATCAAAGTATACATACAGCAAGAAACGAAAATAATTGAAAGTAACATACATAGTTAAAATAAATAAAATGCTTATTGTGCTTTGTTTCAATTTAAAACTTTATTATGATTGCATACATTAAATTATATAAGTTGCCCATCCGGTATAGTGGTTAGTGACGCTGACTGCTATGCCGTAGGGTCTGGGTTTGAATCCCAGTAAAGACATGGATGTTTGTAAATGTATAGTGCCTTTGTGGCATGGGGTACTATAAATAGACATAGAGCTGCAAGTCCTCTCGTGAGGTTGGTGGAAGAGGAAGAGAAGTGTGAGGCCCCTGACCACCTCCAGGTGTCCTCCCTCAAAGTTGGGGTGGAAACGAGCCAAATTGTAATGTCACCCATATGGTGCTCAAAGATACAGCTAATGACAGGTGTTCCTTTGCCATGATGAATTTTGTGGGCCTCAATCTGGCCTTTGTCGATCAGGTGGCATTAGTAACAACAAATTATATAAGATAATTAGGATAAAGTAATTTTCACATAAAATATTTAGCAATTAAAAAGTTCAAAATGAAAAACAAAATTATAACTATCAAAAACCAAATATTTTTTACCTAGATGCACCAAATGCGGTACATGTGAAATACAAGCTTCTTGTTTCAAATGGAAATATCATCGGACATGAATAAGTAAGGTATTCACACCAATCAGGTTGACCTCCTGATGATAACACTAACGGATCCTAAAATAAACATTGATATATTTTCAAAACAAAGTACTTATCAATACCTAATAAATATTTTTAATATTAAGATATGCAACACACAGTTGAATACTAGAAATCAATGCATGTTAACAGTTCATACAACTTTGAAAAACTAAGAATTTCATGCATTTAATAAAGTAAAAATCTATTAAAAATTTATCTAAAATAAGTAATAAAGGAAAATTGTCACTCACATTTAATTAAAATGACCCATTTAATGCTTATAAAGGATAAACTTTACAAAATATACCACTCTTATATAAATCAATAGGATAAGGCTTACCCACAAAAACATGAATAATAGTGAAATAAGATAGTTCTAAATAACATGAAAAACTTAGCAAACACAAGAGCATCAAGAATTTTCAAGAAATTTTAAAGTCAAATAGAAGTAAATATTTTTAAAAAATTGTAGTTTAGCAACAGCAAACATTGAAAATACATATAAGCAGTAAAACTTTAACTTCAATTCAAAATAAAAAAGTGTTACTCCTTAAAATAAGCTAATAATAAATGATGAAAATCCTTAAAAAAAATAATTCAGAAAAATGTTTGATTATTTACTTGTAACTGTTGAACTAGTTTAGTAGTTATCTTCTTGCTAATAAATTCATTAACCGGAACTTCAAAAGAAGAGTCTTCCCAGTCTGCAAAAAATATAACAAATGAATACATTTTCTGATGCATACTATAAAAAGTAAGATTTCTTTCTAATCAGAAAAGAAAAATATGTTTAATAAAAGAATGAATGAAGTAGCTGATTATAAAATTTGCAACAAAAATTGAGAATACTCTTTATTTAACATGCATTAAATAAAGAAAGAGAAACCTTTTGAAGAACTTTCACATAATATAACATTGGGTAAAAAAATAATTGCAATATAAATAAAGTTGATATTTCATGTTCATTAACCTATTATCAAATAAGTAAAAATTTTACAACAGCTATAATTTACTTTGAGAATATGCATACTCAATAGCTTAAAAGATACAAAATAAATACTAAATGCAGAAAAATAAAGTCGAAAAATTAATTTCATAATCTTTTATGAGATGGAAATCCAGTAATCTTAATTTATATACATTAGCCTCCTACATTGTTTTTGAAAACTACATCTTTTGTGAAGTGGTAACTATTAGTTTTCATAACTAGAAAAATGAAAACAATGTTGTTCATTTCTTCCTGTTATCAGTTCTCTAATCCTTTATTTGTTTAAATGATTAAAAGGTAGTTCAAGGTAGAACTAAACGTTTCTTCATTCTTTTCATCGGCATATACTGAGTTTACAAAAAACCTTACCTATCTCATATAATAAATAATTAGATACTCAAAATTAAAAATGAACAAAAAAAATTATTTTTTGATAAAACTTTTTCTATAAAACTAAATTTACATATTTCTTAAATTAATTCATCAAGTTTCTTTTTGCATCTAAAGTTTGGATTTTTATAAAAAAAATTAAGTACATTTTCCAATTTGAAGCAAAATGTTTTTTAAATACAGACTTGTTGGGACATGAACACATATAAATATATTTCAATAAACATTTATACACAAACATATAATAATATTCTTAAATTGTAAAATAATATTCAATTGTACTAATATGTCTGCAATTCATGAACAAAATGTATACAGCAAAAATAAAAAAATTATGTAAATAAAAGAGTATACAAGTATGTTAACTATCAAAAAGTTAAAATACAACCATTTTTAAATAATTTTAATTTATGAGGCACAATCAAGTGATTAAAAATATAATTAAACATACTATGCGAGGTTTCCTTTGAAAGCACATATATCAATCTCAAAACTTGTAACACTTCCTCTACAGTACACCCAGTAGGTTCCATGGACACAGATGGCAAATTACAAGAAGAGATACTACCAAATGCCTGATCCCATGACTTCGCTGAATCTTTAGACGTCTGCAGCTTACCATTAAGTTTTAAGTCCTGAAAATACAACAAAAACATAAAAGCAAACATTATACAAGATTGTAAGAAAATATTAGTATGGATAACAACTATATGTTTCACAAATATGCATATAAGGGCAGTAAATAACATGGCTCCTATTCACTTTTAAAATTATAACACTTCTAGAAACCCTAATTTTAACTATGCATAAAAAATAAATACAAATATTCAAAATAGGATACATCATTTTGTTAAGAGTTTGAGCCCCAGAAAGTTCTTGGGAGTTTTACTGAACACAATTTTATCCAAAAACTACAAGTTAAGGAAAACTTCCCAAATTTTCATTAGAAACCTATTTAAATATTACACAAACTTAATTTTAAAAAAATTGCAGGGTTTTTCAAAGCTGTAAATACATTTTTCTCAAGGCTCTCTTTAAAATAACTTGATGCAGCAGGAGAAAATAGTACTTTGTCAAAAAACACATTGCACAAATATTTCTCAAGTTGTATTTCATTACTCTAGTTGAAAAAAAATACATTCAATATTTTAAATTTACAGCTAGATTTAGAGATACTGAGGGGAGTCAAGCCTCATGATTCTGATAAGATTAAATAAGTTCTACAAAGCAAACTGAAATCTCGATATTGACTTGATTTCAACTCGCAAACAATGACATTTAACTAATAAAAAGAATTATGCCACTACTTTTTGAATGTCAGCTACATATTATTTGATCATCAATATGATTCAAATTTTAAAACAACTTATTCATAGTACTTTTATAACAATGTATTTTACTTAACACCAGAAAAAATATATATAACAAACAGGAGAAAATAAAATAATGTACAAAATTACACACAAAATTTAAATGATGAACAAAAAAATGGAAGATCCCTAATAATATTTCACTCTCATCACAGAACAGAACAAAAATAACAGGTATGTTAATTCACAGCAGAAATATAGCATAAATCAGAAGAAAAAATATATAAAAATTAGTTTTCTAAGTTAAAAGAACTGATAAATAAAAATAGTGCATTTTTAAGTTACACTATACCCAATAAGACAAAAAAAAATTACCTTTATTCTCTTTTCTTTAGCTTCTTTATAAATGATGCTGAAAAAGAGTAAGAAAAAGCACATCTTAATTACATGTCAAATTTTCTGGGAAAACTTGCATTTTCATAATGTAAATTACAAATCCTCATTACACATTTATTTATGCCCAAGATGAAATCTAAAGCCACATTATGCTAAAAAAATGACACAACATAAAATAAAAGCATTGAGAATAATTTGTACTTAAGATTCAACTCACATCCCCACACACACATGCATTAATTACATTCATAACACTTTATGTTAAGTGATTATAAATATATAGTAAAAGACAGGCTATATTGTATTTACGAAATGCTATATAATATTTACGTATAGGTTGGTTCCCATATACGTCTAATTTTGTCTTGACGTGTTCCCATCATAGAATCCTGTACAACCTGTTGCACAGCATGGAATATTGTCCACTCAGGATTTGATAATTCTAGAACTACATCAGGCACCTACAAAATATAATGCAAAAAATGTATCAAGATATGGAAAAAAGAAATTTGAGTATTCTAACAAAAATAAAATAGTATACACCTATAAAAGCAGAAATAAGTACGCAAAATTATCTAAATACAATGTATCGTTTTCCTACATTTTAAAATAGAATCTCAATTTTCATTTTTAACTGATAAAAAAATAACTTTAGCATAAGCCATATCATGAGTAGAGGGTACAATTCTAGATAGAAAATTTTAGCAAAATCGTAAATTTAATAATTATAAATAATAATGATTGAAACAAAAGAGAAATTGAAGAAATTTTTTTTATTGCATAATTTTATTCTACTGCATATTAAAATTTACATCTATACCACAAAAACTTCGTCCACATTAATATCAATAAACCACAAATGTAATTCATAGTTCAAATTGAAATAATTTCTGTAAGTTTTTTTAACAATACCCAGAATCTACTATTATTTTAATTAGTTTCCATTATCAAAGCAGCTACAATATGAGAAAGGATATTGTGCCAAGAAGTAGCCACTGAATTCAAACACACATTGGGGGGGCGCGGCGCATAATCATTAAGAAATTAAAAAAGAGAATTTGAGATTCTATCATTGAACATCTTGATACCGAAGGTATATTAACAATAAAGACTGCAGTATTCTACACAAAAACGTCATAAGAAGTAAATTCTTAATTGATAAAAAAATAATAAATATATTGAAATAAATTTAATACAGAAGTTAGGGAAAAAAATCTTCCATCTAAAAAACAAATATTTTGTAATCACATTTTATTTGATTAGATTAAAATTTGAATGTAATTTTTGTGATAAGTGCAGCTTCAACAATAATTAGGTTAATGATTAACTAAACTACAATTGATGTAAAAATGATTAAATAACTCAAATAATAAAATATTAAATTTTACGAAAATCACAAATACACAATTAAGACAAATTCCTATTAAACCATAACTATCATTTAAACAATATTTTGAAAATAAATTAGTACAGAAGGATTCTACAAACTTCCTACAAAAACATGAAACCCTAAAATATTTAAAAATTATGCAATAACTTTACTGGTATATGTTAATTCCCTTAAAACATAAAACTTCAAAATTTGATAAAACAAGCCACTTTTAATTTTTTAAGTACAAAAAAATGACTAGTTTCTTTTACATACTCCAGGTATATTAGGACCCTTGAGATGCAATGACAATTTTGGCTGAGTAGGAGATAACTGTTTGTCATCTGTTTCTAAGATGTCTGATCCTGAAAAAATTCATAAATATAGCAAATGAAAAATTTCTAGAAGAAACTATTAAATGTATTAAAATATGACTACTTATTAACTCAACTAATTTTCAATCACAAAATGTAAAAGATTGACTCACAAATCAAAATTAAACATTAAAAATAAACTAAAAATTAAACTCAGTGGCCCAACAGCCCATAAGGGTCAAGTCCTACTGTGCCTATCTGAGTTTTCGTGACCTTAGGCACTGAGGTGAATCAGCAGATGTCCCGGTCAGGCGGTCAATTTAATGTGAAAGCCTCAATCTTTAGTTCCTAAGCAAGCTGGGTAGTCATTTTATTGACCCACTGAAGGGATAACAGACTAAGTCAACCTTGTCCATCCTGGGGTTTGAACCCTGGACTAGTGGCATGGAAGCGTGATATGCTACCACTGAACCACCGGACTTCAATACATTAAAAATACTAATCAAGAAATTAACAATATATGAAGGAAGCAAATTTATTACTGGAACAAACACATTTAAAAACAAATGGATAGTGAATAAATTTATATATTTTTAAGGTTTCAACCAAAACACTTTCAAAAGAAAAAGGTCAAGAACATTTCACGATTTCCTTCATAAAATAATCTCCCAATAGCGAAGTGCATTTTCTGTATAACGAACCTTTTCACTTGAGATTTAATTTTTTTTCATCCTTTTTTTAAAGTATTTCTGGACATTTCAAGTTGTTCTTTCTTTTAACTCATTTTATGGCAGTCAGAAATCTTGAACTGGTTTTATTAGGACTTAGCTCGTCGAGAGCAATAGAATTCTGGGCATTTCATTCAAGTGGAACATTTAAACTCCATCGTCCAGTTCGCTAGAAACATCTTCGATATCCCCTTTCATCTTCAGTGGAGTTGTTTTTTGTCCCCGTGTCCTTGAACTAGTCTCCGTTCATTTGTAGTGATCAGTCATTCTGGTAATTTCGTTTCTTGTAGCTCGAAAATCTCAAAACTTAAGTGCTTGAGCATCAAAGAAAAAAAGTTAATTCTTCAGGAAATGGATTAAGGCATCGATTAACTTTCTTTGCAGTTTTTCCTTCTTTTTGATAGGTAAGGTAAATAAAATAAATATTATTAGCTTACATAAAGGTGTGAACAATTATTATTTTTAATATATAGTGTTTAAGAATTTAAAATTTGTTTTATGTGGTATATAAAGAAAATTGAAAGATGAGCCTCTGTACAATGAATTTTCCCATATAACGAACTTTTTTCAGGATTTAGCAACTTCGTAAAATAAAGGTCAGACTGTATTTAAGTACAAACCTGGAGCTGGTATATCCAAATCAGAAATTTGATTAACATTTGTTCTTCCAGGTCTAGGGTCGAATGCAGGTATTAGGGCTGAAAACTGTCTTTTTAGAACAAAATCATCATCCCAGCTTCTAGGTTTACCATTTTCTGTATCAGCTTCATCATCCTAAACAGAAAAATTGAGTTTTAATATTTTTCTTAAATAAAAATTCACTATCATTATTAGCATTTCAAAACTCATGAAAATCAATTTTTTTTTCAAATTTCTATATTCTTAAAATTCTATTAGTATAACAATAGAATTAAATAAGTGTACATAATAAATAAAAACAAAAACAATTACATTTTTCAAGAATTCTTATAAAAGATTAAACAGTTAAAACAAAGATAAAATTATTACAATATGAATAATTCTGTGCTTTAAATGAATGAAATGACTGCATACAGGTAATTTTACTCAAAAAAATGTAAAAGAATTCAAATAAAAAAAATTTTAATAAAAAGGCAGAATTAAGCGGCATTACATCCAACAAGTAATGTGCACTTGAAGTTGATTCAAACATACAATAAATCTTGCCAAAAAACTAGATTAATAATAGGCTTTTGGGGAGGGGGTGTTAGAGGAACATTTTACTGAATTATCCTGCATTTACACATTTAAAAAAAGGTGTATATATTTTAGTTCTCAAAAACATAACAAATATTAAAAAAATAATCCTGATTTTTTCCATACATTTTTGTATAAAATCCAGGGGAAATTTTTTTTAACAAAGCACATAGAAAACAGCACAACTCGGCATCATCAAGAGTTTAAAATAACAAAAATCTAAATATGATTGAAATTAGGTAGTAAAATTTGTGTTGACTTATCAAGAAGTTCATATATATTATTCAATAAAATTAAATGATTTAAGGTAAAAGATAATAAAATTTACAGATAATTTATTGAAATAAAAAGCATCCATAGTTTTAATTAAAAGCTCTGCAGTACAGAAATCCCTTTAATTATATTTAATATACTCCAACAGGAAAAATACAATGTAATTATGGAATAAAAAGTTAACAGTACAGATGTTAAATATTTACATTCTTACAGATCATGGTAGTAAAAACATTAGCAATTATTTCTAACATTAGTATGAAATTTCTAAAAAAACAATAAAATTTCCATACAGTAATATCTTCAAAGCCATTGTCATCTTCATTTTCATCATCATCCTCATTTTCATCATCTTCTGGATCTGGTAACTCTTCATCATCCTCAAGATCTACCAATAATGTTGTAGCACGACAACTATCCAAAAAGTCTTGCTCACTTTCACTTGATGTGGAAGTAAGACTAACTGTCAGAGATTGACCAAAGGAACCAGCAGAAGCTGCTCCACTTGCAGATTGACTCCCAGGTAATGCTGATGTTGTTGTAGTTGTTAGACTAGGATAACTTTGTGCAGTGGTTAATGGGCCTCCTTTTGAAATGAAAAAGTAAAATTATTGAACTAAATTGAATACTTCAAAATTCAAAAAAGATAAATAATGAGAATAGGGATACTGTAATTAAATTTTAAAATACATAACTATAAAGTTAGTAATAAAAGAAAGCTGCAACTATTTTTAACGTAAATAGTACTAAAATACAATAAAATAATCAAGCTATCAAGAAAAAAGCTAACTGCAGAGCAATAAATTAAAATTTCAAAAGACTTAACATTTTTTCCTAATATTAATACTAAGAATAAAATTTATTCTAATATTTCTTCCTCATAAATATTATATGAAAAGAAAAACGTTTTTAAATAAATTTTGTGAATTATTCTAAAGAGAGTATAGAATATAGGACAAGTTTTGTAAAGACCTTTCATAAAAGACGACTTCTCAAAAAGTAAGCTATTTCAAGAAATTTAAAACCATTCTCAAAAAAAGGAATTTTATCATCTATCAAGAAAACTTTATGATACAGAATTGTTACAAACAATTCACAAATTATTTCAACATATAATAATGAAAAAGAGAATGGTTTAATTGAGCATAATATTAATGCAAACAAATTTCAGAAGACTTTTTTTTCATCAAAGACAGAACTCTTAGAAAAATTAGAAATTTAAAAATTAGTGGGAACAGAATCATTATTCTAAAAAAATTATATATTGAAGAAAAAGATGCAACTAAAATCCCAAAATAAGTACAAGCAAAATAAAAATTGATAAACAAGTATTAAATTGATTTTGAAACAGAATAATGGAATTTCTTTTAATAAATATATTTTCAGTGGTTTAATAAAAATGGAAAAAAAAACAAAACAAAAAACCTGAAGCAGCGAGATTCACAATGGTTGCACTTTCTGATGGAGTTTCAATCACAGGCAACTCACCAAGGAGGTCAGCAAGTATTTCTAAAATGATTGGAATTACCATTTCAGTAATAAATTATAAAAATTATTATATAACAGTAAATAACCTTGCTGTTTTCTTACAATTTTGAACTAATCACTGGAACAAACAATGGGCAGTCCAGTGGTGCCTGGATCACATTGCCAAGTTTGAAATCAAATAATGTTCTTTTTGAAAAATAGAATCAAAATCACACGAATTGGACATATTTTTTTTACATAGGAGTGTTTTAAAACCAAGGGAAATGAATTTTTAAAACAATTTAAAATTTTCATTTAATTGAATTTAACTTAAACTTTAACATTCATTTAAAACTACAAAATAAATCGATCAGTAAACTAAGCTATCATTTTCAATAAACTGCATTTAAAAATGAAAATTTATCTAATTTTCATTTACAATGCAGTATAAGTTTTATTGCTAAACACACAATACAACTAAATATATGCATATGTATTATTTTTACAAATAAAAACAGCATAAGCTTTATTCTTACCACAAAAAGATTAAATTCTTAATTCTTTACATAATATTCAATGGGATCTATTTCAATTATATAATCATGTAGGCTATAACATATAAACATGGTCTACTTTAAAAATGTAACTATATAGGCTATATTTAAAAACAAGAAAATGGACTAAATACATAAGCATGGCCATTATATATAACATGAATTGATTTAATAAAAATATGAAGCATAGAAATAAAGAAAAATAACAAAGAGCAATTACATGGGAGGTAGCACTAATCACAATACAGTAAATTCATATTGGGAATATTTTTTGTTCAATCTCTTCTTCAAAAGTTTTCAATACTATACAATTTAAACAAGATGCTGTAGCCAATTCTTTTTTTTTTATCAATGTTTATATTAGTTCAATAAAATGTACTAATTTACTTTATTAAGAAATTAAAAGAATTAAGACAAAATCTATGAGTATTGCAGAGCTTAATAAACTGATGAATAGTCTCTAATGGCATTAAGAATATTATACTAATGACAAATCCAAATAATTTGTGAGAAAAAGTTCCAGAACACATCAGAATGTTTTAAAAATGCAAAACTTTTTAGCATTTATAAAATAAAAATGTGCCTATTACGCATGAAAGGTACACAAGAGTAATTAAATCCGACAATCAATTGAATTACAGCTGACTAAAGGGGTCCTTGAGATGCTACCTCATTTTCAAAGAGTCGCAAGAAACAATGCAAGGATTTTGGAATTAATATGCAAAGGTTCCATAATTCCACATAAATATTTGAGAGGAAGGTCTCTAATATATAATATTGTCATCATGCTTTAAACTTTCACATGCTTTAAACTTTCATTTGTGAACAAACTCTGGTCTAAATCCTATCAAAACAATGCAAGAAAATTTTATTCCATGGTAAATTTTTCAAGGTAAAATTCATGTGCAACAGCTTTATAGGATAAGATATTTGAACATCAACTTCACCCATGTAATTACTAGCAAATAAAGGAATTTTCAATCTTTTTTATTTTGTTTTGTATTTTAATAAAAAAAATATATTAAATGAGTGAAATCATAAATTTATTACAAGCTATTACGAATCTGCATGTTAATCGAGAAGGGGGGAAAAAACAATTTATAGTCTTCCATATGTATTTCTAGGAGGAAACAGATTTGAAAAGTATCTCAGCAATATTTTAAGACATCAATTGTTGTCCTTAATATTTTTCAATAAGATATTCTGAATAAATACATGTTTATAAGATCTTTCCTTTTTAAATATATATACAACTTCTGCATTCATAAAAAATGAAGATTCAAGACAAGAAATAAGCCAATTTCCAATTGAAACACGACTTTCAAAAAATACTATAATACTCCACTAATACCCCTCATTACAAAGTAACCTTAACTATAAATAATAATAAAAAAGGCAAGAATTACCTAAATCTAACAATACATCAAAAATGCATATTATTTATAATATTTAAGGGGACATGGTAAGATTCACACAAAAATTTTTAATCTAATAATTTTCATACTTTTTATGTGTACATATGATGTAAAACAGATTGTGCTCAAAATTTCATAAAAAGCTAATAATTTAATTTTTTAAGAAAAAAACTTGAAACTTATTAAGTGATTTTAAAATGCTACTGCTCCTACAAAAATTGATGTACATATATGAAATTTGATTAACAAGTATGTTAAACTATGTATAACAAGAGTTGGTATGGGTTTAGTGATAACATTATTGGTATTCGTACAATACTTTTTTTTATGAATGCTTATTAAAAATTCCTTAAAAAATGCGTAAATTCTAAACTCAATTATTTTTTAAAAAATAAGTATTGCTTTGATTGAAAAATGCATATCAACTTTTGTTCCATTTACTACTAGCAAGAAGTGAAAAACATTTCCAAGTATTAAGCACAATAAAAAAAAAAGCCTTAGCATTTTAAATGAAGACAAACTAGTTATTCCTGAGATAAGTCAGTTTAAAACTTTGATTTGCCATTCGAATGTGAATAAAAACAAATGTAAGAATTATCATAACTCTGCGTTTTTTAAACTTAGGAGGTATCAAATTTTGTGAGTTTGTAGAAAACCATATAAAAAACTATTTAGACTAAAAAAATTAAATTCAATTTTTTTACCGATTTTTGTCAATTAAATCGTACTGTGTCCCCCTTAACTAATATTAAACACAGAAAGAGAATGAAACACTTCTGGAAAAGAGAACAAAAACTTGTCTTCAAAACTAAAAAATTTAATTAAACTTTTAAAAGCAAATTTAATAAAATAATTATCTAATGGTCTTGCTATACTGATGTCTTAATCACGCACATTTTGAAACAGAAGTTCATAAAGGAGTAAAGAACACACATAACTTAAATCCGCTGATACAGGTAAACCATAGAAGAAAAGTGGCAGTAAAAAATTATTCAGAAAAAAAATTGGTGATTTTTTCATAAAAATTCTGATTACATCTGAAAGCCCCAGTTATATTATTCTACATTTCACTTAACATTATAGAATCTTTTCACCAGCCATCTATTATCTTTTTTTTTCAAGTATTACATTGCTTGCAAAATTACTCAAGAGAAAAAGTTTTCTTAATGCTTACTACCTAAAAATTGCATAATTTAATAAAAAGATATTTTTTTTATTCTACATACTAACAATTTTGGAGAAATCTTTATATGAAGTATCATATTGAACATAATAGATATTCATCCCCATTGAAGTTTTAATGTTCATTTCAAATCCCTTTGCTTACATTTGTCATAAACAGTCATCAAAAAATTTTTTTATAAAACCTTTAAAAATGTTTGTAGTTTTCATTGCAGTTGGGTAAATTCACATGATTTATAGCAGTTCAAAGAAAACAAAATAATTATTTTAACCCCTCCATGCAAGTATGTATGTACTTATGTCAAGTATGTGAAATATATGTTCAATTTCTGTTTAGCAAATTGTAAAATTACATTATCATCATGAATAAAAAATGTACAATAAAATTACAGAGATCTCTTATTTTAACACCTAGAATCAGATTCTGTTGCAATCATGATATGTAAAATATATATTTATACAAAAATATAATTTGAATTAAATTGTACATCAAAAGATGGTTTTGTGAATATTACCTTTTTACACATTTTTAAAATGTAAAAAAATCTGTCTTTTGGAGTAAAGCGTTTTGCAAAATATCAAATAGAGAAAAAAAATTTCATCTTCAAATGTTTGAGACAATTTAACAACAGACGATTTATTTTTTAAAATTCGTACAACTCAGAAAAACAGTTGAGCAAAACTTTATAAAATTTTAAATAAAGCAAATTTCGAACATAAAAAAATCAGATATGGAAAAAAAACCCCATTTATACTTAAAAATTCTTCTTTAGAAATTATCAATTTAAACTAAGCTAACTGATTAATCTATCAATATCACACACGATACAACTTTCTCTGAACCATTAACATTGATATCTAATTTATCCTGCTGCCATCAGTTTTGCAAAAAAATCATTAAAGGATGTCTTCTTCCCTTTTAGAAAACCCATAAGAATCAAGATTGAAAAATGAGTACATGTATCTACAACGATTAAAACAAATTTAAACATTTTGGCACCTGATCAATGATTTGAAATTACTTTAAATTGACAATATTTTCAAAGAATACCTTTAAAATGACTTGCTACACTTAAAACAATGCAAGGTGAGAAAATCACCGACCTAGACTTGCATTCTTAGAAATCTGACAACAGACACAGAAAATCATCTTTGAACTTCTTTAAAAAAAAAATGTGTTTCATTTCATTTTTACAAAAATAATTAGAAATAAAATTTTTTCTCTTAATTGGTAGTAAAATTTCCACTTTGTCTCCCATCTGCAGAGCTGATGCTTTTTATTCTATAAAGAATCTATTTGATATCACTTAAATGTTTAAGGAGTAAAAATTTTATATCTATTACTCTTACAGTATTATTTCTCCCTTCCAGTTCATAATTTCCAAAACATATGTGTGAATTTTCAAAATTTTACACATGAGTGATTGAATATTAAAGTCACACCATTCAACTAATCAAGGGCTTTTGGCGATGAACATCGTAATTTTGAACCATGGTCAAGTGACGAGGACGACACCTGACTGGGAACATCCTCTCCTAACTTCCGCACCACATCAATGAGAGGATATGGGTGTTCAGTGGTGCTAGGCTCGAATTCATGAAATGCCAGCGATAAGCCTGTGACCTTGATTACTGGGCTACCACAGCCCCTTAAATTCTGCTCTGGGGGCAATGATATCACTTTTTTTTGGATAACAATTTTTTAGTTGGAAACTAACCTGAAATTTTTCTCTTATTTTATGCATATACATATATTACCATTTCTAATTCATAACCTTTTTCAACAAAAATACCTTAATCTACATTTTATTAGTAAATATCTTGTACATCCCAACATTCCTCTGGATATATGCAATTCTATACACATTAACACAGTACTCAAAATCAAAACAATGCTAAAGTCCTTTTTTTAAACAAATATTACCAAAACGTTAATACTATAATTATAAATCTGAAAGTTGTTTACATTAATATTTAACATTAACTGTGACTAAACAATATCATTTTACAAACCATACAAATAAATGTTCAACATAATACATGTCATAAAACCTATGATCAAAATTAATACCAACAATCACAAACTTACCTGAAAAATTTGAAGAAAGAGCTAAACGCACTAAGCTTCCAACATTATTATGGCCTCTATTGAAAATGGAATGTGCTGCTTGAGTATTTGCAGAATTCCCATTGGCTCTTCTACGAGCAATTGCAGCAAATGTTTCCAAGAGGCTAACAGTTGAGTCACTCACATTTGTGTTAGACAAATTAGGTGCACTTACACTCATAGCATTACCAGTAGAAGTCGAGTCTCTAGAATTTTGATGCTGATTATCCATACAATTTTTCTCATTAGGAGAAGGTCTTTGTGAAGTTTCAGATAAATGCAAGTTCTCAATAGAGTCCCTAATAGATGATGAATCTTCAGATTCTTCTTTTGTAGACGACAAACCAATTCCCATGGAAGCTGAAGAATACTCATTATGCATCAACAATGTTTTACATGATTGCATTCTAACAGAAGTAGCATTATTTTCTGAGTCAGGAGGTTCAGCACTGGCTACAGCAGCTTCAGCACTTGCACTAGTCAAAACATTTTCAGCTAACATTTCAGCAGCTTGCTGTAAAGGTAAACACACTCATGAACTTAATTATCTTTTACATATAACATGCTACACATTAAGTTACTTTTAATATGCTTTGAGGTATTTAAATACAGAAGGTAATTCTAAAACGCTAGGGAAAACTTTGAAAAAGTTGGTATAGCCGTCCCAAACAAACTTTATGCATAACATATTGGCAAAAGCGACGAGCATAAGCATAAACTGAAAAATAATGCATGAAATGAGAAAGATGTTTCCTGAAACATCATTGCTAAGTTCTTCACAGTACAATGTTTACAGTAAATAATTAAAATTAAAACCATAAACAGCAACTGGTAGATATTATAGTATTTTGAGAAAAAAAAAAAGGTTTTACAATAATTGCTACAAAAGTTTTGAAATCAAATGTAGATTCAGATGTTGATGTACAAATCCATTCCAATATGTGGATGCCACTTTAAAGTTCACATGGATTTAACATAAGAGTATATACCAGCATTCCTCAAACTGTTGGGCGCATCCCCTTGGACGGCGTGACAACTCCATGAGGGGGGCGCGAGCACATAGAAAAGTAGAAAACTAAAGATTTTAAAAAATTATTAATTTATTGAACGTAAACGAACAAAATACATTGTGATATAATAAAAATAAAATACATATTTACACTGATATATTACACTTATTAATGTATCAGTGCTGCACACACAATGTATTTTATATTTAATAATACAATATTAAGAACATGTTTATTAATTATCAGTGACCCTATGGGCTTGTCATATATATATAATTTAAAACAAAAATTAACACTTATCTTGATAATTTGTACAGTTTACATTTAATACCTTAACTGCCGATTAAAAGTAACGCGATTCGCTTCAAAATACCAACTGTTTTCCATGTAGGTACGTGCATGTGATGTATATGTGTGGGGAAGGAAAAGAGAAGCAAATAATCTGAAATAAGTAAATCCTTCGTAAACATTATCAATGTCCTTTTACTGAATTCCAAACCTTTGGAATAATTTTATAGATAGCAGTTGCAGAAAAGATTGTACAACGAAAAGACGTATATATACGTTCGGGGAAATAAATGCTTTGGTTTAGTGAGACTTTTATATACGCCGGGGGCACTATAGGGGCTAAAGTCGTATTGTAGTTTTAGCTTCAATGTATAGTATTATTGAATTCAATACATTGTTATCGTATGAGGGGAGCGGGATGAAAATTATGATTGAAGATTGGGACGTGAATACTGCAACTTTGAGAGAGAAGCACTGGTATATACTATAACAACCTCTAAAGAGAGTAATTAACTTCTGCAATTATAAGATTATTGCAGATAAACTTCAATTTCAGAATTTCAGGTCATAAGGAATTCAATAACCTAAAATATTTCATATGTTGCAATTTATTTTTTCACAACTGTATTTGATATATTTCACACTATTTGTACTTATTTTAAAAATATTCTAATGAAATAATAAGAAAATTTCCTGAACATTGTAAACACATATAAAAGAGTCGAATATAAAACCTTGCATAACTAAAATTAAGAAATTCTCTTTGGAAAACTTAGAATCCAAAAACATTGTGAAATTTAAGTTACTATCATACATGATAGGAAAGGCATCTATAATGGTATAATTCTCAGCAGAAATCAATGAAGGGCTAATTAAGAGAATTACTCAATACAATATTTCAATTTTATGAACCATTAACAAATCCATTAGTATCCAACACCCCTAATAATCCAATGCTGTTTGACACAAGGAAATGGGTTCTTGGTGATCCTGCCAAAATATGAACTATGCCCCATGCTATTATCCATCTAGTTTATGGAAATTTAATTCTGTGTGAACACTGATATAATTAACATAATACATGTTATTCTGTGTTCTTGTTGACTGTGAAGTAGGTTTTGTAATTTTAGTGAAAAAGAAATTCATGTCACAGAACCAGATAAAAACACAACCATAATTTATTCTTATGATAAGTGGGACATAAAAAATCTATCATACAAATAAATTAACAATTAAAGACTCATAAAAACACAGGAGAAAATTCAAATATGTATGAGCAATGACTTTTATACTAAAATACAATAATTGACTATTTAAAACCTTGAGTTTGTATTAAAAGTGAGTTATAAGTGGAGTTGGAGTGAATTGATTGGGTTGTATTGCTCTTAAATTGAAACACACTGATTAAATATCTCATTATTTAAGAATGATGCAGCTTATGTAATGTTATATTAATGCAATATATTTATTAATTATGCATTTCATTTTGCAAAGATGCACATTTTTATAATGATTCTCTGTAAACTGGACACTCAGTAATCCAGAGGGGGAGATCAATGACGTCAGGGTTAGTGAGAGTGTATTGTAACACTAATTTTGTCCAACAGTTATGAGATTTGAGAAAGTAAGAGTGTTCTTTCAAATGAATTACATGGATTCATTAATAATGTTCTTGATATACATTAGTTTTCAAAACACTTTGATATACTAAATTATTAGCAATGCCTAAGGCATTATTGATTAATCAAACTCATAGGTTTTATATTTTTAACAACATACATTTAAAAAATCAATAGCTTCAAATAATTTTCCCATTAGCTTTTGCCTCTATTTTATTTGATTTTGATTAATAATGAATTTGCCGTAATTATGTAAATATTTGAAAATTGATACAGTAGGAGTCCCAAAAACTCGGCAGTCCAGATAACTCAGCTACACCCTTGCAATTAAAAAAAACTACATACCAACCGAGTCAAATAGCTTTTATATAATAAATGTATTCTAGGACTTCATAAAGCATATGGTTTAAGAGTATTTGGATAGTTTATTTTCTGCTGTATTCTCAATTAATCAATACATACAAGTGCACAATATTTTCCGAGGAAATACTCTCGTACTTATTCTTTTTTTTAATCCCATTCTCAATAACCTTGCATTTTCACAAACTAGGTCACCCTTTGGTCCGTATTAGGCCGAGTTTTCCATACTCTACAGTAACATGAAATATATATTTATAGTATTTTAAAAGCAGTATTCAGTGTTAAATTATATAATAAAAAAGGGATACATTATCACAGAAATTATCTGAAGGAAAGAATTACATATTGCTAATTTAAACTGCAATTAGATTTCTTTTGTTTCAATATTTCCATGAGTAATTTACAAGCAAGTTTTTAAATATCAGGTTTTTTAAAAAGAATTTAAAAAATAATGTATCAAATTAAAATAATGCATCACAATATTTTAACAGAGCATTACCTTCACAGACATATGTTCAGATGCATTAGATTGATCTGCAGCTCCTGCTGAAGATGAAACCATTCCAAGAGATGATGTTTCACAAGTTCCAAAAGTGCTTCAGGAAATTTACAAAAATTAGTGCTATTAATTCAATCAAATTTGAGATGGCTACAAAACATACACAAAATAGCCAACATAGTTTAAATTTGAGTTAAACAAATTTTGAAAATTTCAGATGAAACAATGAGAAATAATTTTAAAAAGCAAACATTTTTTGAGAAATCTCATTTATAAAGATAATTAGCCTTGAAATATTTTAACAGAACTTTTGGTAAAATACTTTTAAAAAATTGAATCATTTGTTAAACATAACAGCTAAAAATAATACATCTACATACGCTGACATACCAAAATGTTATGAACACCAAGTCAATAACACATTGCACCACTTTTTTGCCTGCAAAACAGCTACAACTCGCCTTGGCGTGGATACCACAAGTTCATGGTAAATGACTGGAGACATGTTGCAACAACTGTCTAAGCAGGGATCATGTAAATTCGAAATATTCCAACAAAGATATTTGATTACTGAGCTGCATTTCTATGAAAACACTACTGTGCCCTTCAGATTAAGATTCACAGAGTTAGATGGACATGGGATGCTGTGCCACTGGAAGATCTAGATTCCAGTTGGGAAAACAGATGCAATATAAGGGTGTAACTGATCCGCAATTATGTTCAGATAGTCTACAACTTTCATAGTTCCTTTTACCAGAACTAAAGGTCCCAGATTCAATCATGAGAAGGTTCTGTGTACATGGAAGGAGCAATTGTTCGATTGTGGAACACAGCATGCCCGACATAACCATCGATGTGATGATTGACAAATCGTGTGATTCAACCAACCAGGAAACTCTCTTCAACTTATTTATGATCAAGTCTCAATGTTTCTGAGCCCACTCTAGTTGTAGTTGATAATGATGCTTGGTTAAAAGAGGCCCACGAGTGGGACATCTGCTGTACTGTCCCATATTCAATAGTGTCCACTGAGCTGTGTGTTCCAAAGCACTTGTACTTGGACCTGCATCATATTGGGCTGTCAACTAACCTACTGCCAGTTTTGCTTTACTAAGTGTGCCAATTTCGGACATCTTTTTCTTTGATGATGTGTGGACATCCAACAGCTGGATTAGTTCTGGTTTCACCTTTACTTATCCACTCAGTACAAATACTAAAAACAGCAGAACACGAAACACCTAATGGTCATGCTGTTTCCTAGGTACTCATACTGAGTCTTCAGGCCATTACAATCTGCCTTCTTTGAAATTCGCCTGGACCAGCTATCTTTCCCCTAATTTGCAAAAGTAAGAGCAACAATGATAGCTTGCCTTTTCCATCAGCAGTTAAATACCATTCTCTCTAAATCCTGTGGCTTCCACATCATCCAGGCAAGTTAATTGAAAACAGAGCTACCAGACAGCACCTCAACTACTTTACTAGGAAGGGGGGGGGTATAATTCAACTTATAACAATGATAAACAAATGGCCAGGTTTTCATATGGCCACAATGTTTCAACTCAGTCACATGCTTTAGTCCCATTCCATTTAAGATCTTGTCTTCTGCAGTCCATAAAGAGGATGATGTACATTAATTTTTATGGAGCTAAAAATCCTAGAGTAAAAGAGGAGAATGAAGTGACATTAGATGTAGATCTTGTCTTCTGCTTATCATTCCAAAAATATGAAACAAATCTCCATTTACTGGACCTTAAGGTTGGGCAGAAGAAATATGTACCCAAAAGCATTTCTAGAACAAACCATTCCCTTTTATGTTATTGTAGAGTTATCAGTAAAAATAATTTTCATCTTTACAAAAAAAATTTTTTCCTACAATTTACATCTTTCAAAAGATCGAAAAAGATAGTCCTTGCATTTCTGCTAAATTATCTATTTAAATTATCTTTCATTGCCTTTATTTTTTCATATCTTAACTATTTATGGAGTTCATTTTTTATTTTAATATTTCCTGCATTATCCTAGAAAGTAAACAATGCCATTGGTCCAGAAACAAAAAGCCACAATTGCTCACTTACAATCTCTTAACCCAACCCTCATGTTGAAATTAATATATGAGAACCAAGTTCTGAATAAACATCAGCTAAAATGTGGTTTTCAAGTGAGATAGATAGTTTAACTGAAATACAAATTAAGTTTTCAAAAGGCAAAAGAAAAAAAAATAGTTTTATTTAAGTGCACTAATTTACCTGCTTGAGACACTTCCTCTAGCTGAAGATGTATCAGTTGTTATAGTTCTAGCAACTTTAATTCCTGCTGAAGTAAGGGATGATCCTAGAGTTGATGTCACTGCCTTAGCTCGCTGTTTTAAGCTAGCAATGGTAGATGCTGAGCTAGCAGCAGCCGCAGCTGCAAGATGAGCTTCAGCATCAAAACCTGGGGCAAGTTTTAAATCATATTTTCCTTCTGCTCCCATTCGATATGAATTTGCACCACCCTGTTCCCATGCTACATCAATCCAACCTGAAATGTTTTCAGTACAAATTATAAAATGTAAAATACAATATATTTCAGACAACTCTAAAATAGTAAGGAATTTATTCCCCATGATTTTTGTATTGTAGCAAATGGTTTGAAAAATGAAGAAAACATCCGATTATGTAATATAAATAAATTTTAAATCTTTTTATATAATTAATGTTTATTATTAGGATAAACTGCAAGTGCAAAATTTTTTTGAAAAAAAAATCCATCTAACCTCTTCTGAGTGTGAAGAGTTGGACAGTGTTTTGTCTTCCTTGAAAAAAAATGTTTTTATTTTTTAGATTTTCTAATCAAACAGTATTAATATGGTAAACAGGAAATATTAACATTGACTGCAGAAGCTTCATACTTCCAAAATTTAGATATTGCATTAATGCAACTGAAAAAACGTATCTCAAATTCTTTGGACTAGAGAACATTTCACATTCTTAGCAAACTGTGTTCTATTCGTTAACCCTTTTTCTACCGAAGGTACTCGTAAGTACCACTCACTTTAAAATTACATAGAATAACCATTTTTAAGAATATTCTGACGATACTTAGCAGTAATAGTCTTTTAAATCCACTCTTCTAAGATATATGGCAGCACAAGTTCTATGATGAGTATTTTAGCAGGGAAGGCAAATAGTTTTATAGCAGAAATTGCGTTTAAGCTAACATTTTGATCGGATTGCTATGATTGTCATTTTTCTTCCAAAAAAGTAGTTATTGTCAAAAGGTATGTATCACTTTTTTTCTATGTTAATGAATGCCATAGAAAACGATTTGACTATTTGTTTTAAGTGGACAGAGTAGATAATTAATTTTACAGTTGAAAAAAATTGTGGTACTTATAAGTACTGACAGCACACTGGGTGTTAGAGCAAGAACTTAGTTTTTTTTCTGTCCGTGTAGCTTGTGTTGTTTTTTGTTATGTTGTAGAGTCATCAATATAGTGCAATAGACTTATGCTTTTTTGGCATTTCTTTTTAGCTTAACTTATTTTGCTTTTTTATTGTTTTATTTTAACGTTTTCAAAAAATTTTGAACTTTGAATCCAAGTTTGTATTTTTTGCCACAAAAAATTAAATGAAATATCTACTCTTACTGTGAAAATTAACAACATTTAATTTTTTTATGCGTAAGTGAGATTTAATAATAATATAGTAGATTTTCAAGCTGCTATTATTATTATTATTATTATTATTATTCATTTCTTAGAATGTCTGGAAAAAAGCAGCTGTCTTCAAGAGGCTTTGGATTCATTACAGAGCTTACCATCAGAAATCAGTGAACTAGCAGATATTTTTCAGATGAAGAAGTCTCAGCAAATAATCTGCTGAAGAATTTTCGTTACATTCTTAAGATGACGATCAAGAGATTGGACAAGACTAAAGGTGCAGCAGTTCATATGTTAAGAAAATACATCATTTCTAACCCCAGCATACATTGCTTTAAAAAACATTCATTTGAAACCTCACTAAAAATGCACAACATGTAATGAATTTTTATGTATTAATGAAAAGAAAACTGTTACTTTGAATATCATCAAATTAAGTGTAAAACCTGCTTTTATGTGAAAAAAAGTAATAAATTTTAAAAATTTCATTATTTTTAAAAATAAATATTTTGCCTAATGAAACACTAGTGCTCTTTGGTTATGTAGCATTTTTAAGAGTTAAAACTCCGATAAAAAGACCATTCGATCTTTTTGTATTATGAGAATATTTTGGAACTTTGTGGACTGACCGTACTTTAAAGTACCAATTTAATTAATTAACTCTAAAGGATTAAATTTCCTAAAGCTGAGTATTTTATTTATGTATATCCCTTGATTTTCAATGTAGTGATAGAAAAAAAAAATTCTATGAAAAATTGCAGTAAAGCATAATGCGGTAGATAAAGGGGTTAAACTGTCCAATAATGAAAGTAAATACAACTTCAACAGTTAACAAAGTTGCGTTTCAACTACATAGTTTTTCTAGGCCAATATTTACTGGCTTCAAGCCTGCTATACACAATTGTAGTCAGAGTACAAAAGCCAAAATTTGGTGTACTTTAATATCAATCAATGCTTTTGAATTGCTGATTTTATCTCTAAAAATATTTCAAGCCACAAGTGACCCCTGGGTTCTTGGGAAAGAAATCCTAATCACAAGTAGAATTATTACATTTATTGACTGAATCAATAAAACAAAAGTAGAAATTAACAATAAAATTTTATTGTATTAAATCAGATAAAATTCTTCAATATATCAATTCCACAACAAATTAGCTACACTAAAAACAGTTAAAATATTTAAGTATGGTATATCTTTCTGTAAAATTTTTTGTTTCATACAGATTCAAAAGGAAACGGGTGGCATAACTTTTGTAACCTTAACCAAATAAAAAAAATTGATAAAATATATAATTAATCATTTAAAACTGTACCTATTAAAGAAACTCTTCAAATTTCAATTGAATACAAGACTTAGTAGTTTTTACAAAAAAAAGTGTGTGTTGGCTCCAATGCACAAATAGAGTTTACTCCTTAGGTACGGTTGTCTTTGATTATATAGTAGGCAAAAACAGGTTAAATAAATGTATCTCATATAATACTGAAATCATACATGTATTTTCCTTATTCTATTTACATTTTTCATATTAATTTGGTAAAATAATATACATGTATACATAGATATATTATTTATATTACTGAGTATTAATTACATTCTCTCGCCATTATTAATCACTGTGACAAGAGGCTTGTAGTAACTAAAGTATGATATGTGAACGTTGGTAGATACGTGATTTACGAATCGTGAAAACATCGCATCAATGGCTGTAACATACCTAGTCGTCCCCAGTGATTTACCAGAAAGGAAACCTAAATTAAGTTACGATTTTAAAAATTGTACTAATCTGAACCCTTCATCTTTATCAAAATAAATATTGAAGCGCCACCAGGTACCAGTGGAAGTGCATGATACTATTTCCCCAGTAGTTTAGAAACACCTTCTGTATATGCTAGCAATGTCTCATGGATATAATCTATAATGTCAGTAACATTCTGATTGACAGAAATATAAACTGTGACAACAACAATGGGTTTACCGTTAGGTAAAGTGCACCTTGCGGCACATATATCTCCCAAATTAGATTTAATTTGATTAAGGTACTGGGTATTTCTCATAAAATCTCATCTATAGTGTGTTATGCATTTAAAATTTTAAATTTCAACTAATTACTCATTGCGAAGCCATGTTTCTGATAACATCGAAATGTGTACTTTTTGCACAATATTACTACGGAGATAACATACATATGCTCGAAGACTTTGGCAGTTGAGAGAAAAGAGAACCATATCTCCTCCATTCATTTAAATGATCATAATTTGATCAATTGTAGTAAGATGAACAGTAGAAGGCCAGGTTAACTCATTTCATAATGGAAGCATTGCTTCGTTGTTTTATCTGCATTGGTAAAAACGTTGACGCCCATCAATAGGTACAATATGAAGTTCTTGAGTCAGTGACCCTGGATAAAGCTACATAGACCAAAGGTTGTGAATGCACCTAGCTGTATTTGTAAACATATTCATCAAATGTCCCTCCTTGCGATTTGTGAACTGTCAAGGAGCAGGCTGGTTTCAGTGAGAAATGATTCCTTTTAACATGAATCGATCTATTTCAGTTGAGAGCAACTGTTGCAGATCTATGGTTGATAGGAGCCATTCCTCTACCAATTCCTTTTTGCATTTGCATAACCAGCCACTTTTCCTTACGCTTTAACACCAACGCCGTTTGGAAATATGAGCCAAACCCGCAGAACTCTATTTTGATCATCCAATTCAAAGTGTGACAATTTACCTTCAGCCCCCTTGGCTAAGCCATCAGCAATGTCGATGTTTACAGTTATCACATAGGGTTTATCCAGAACTAAAATTATTGTGTATGGTAGCCCTCCAGTGTCAATCGTACTGAGTTTATGAAGCTTCTCTCTAGCAGCTCTTTCTTTTGGGCGATCAGCTTCACATCCCACCAAATTTGGTGATTTTCAGTTGTTATAGTCAGAACAGTTAAGGCATGAAGTGTCCCTGAAAATTACGCTAAAATGCTACTAAATGTAGTTTGCGAATTTTTTATGAAGTTTTAATTTTTTTGAGGGCTTAGTTTTTAAAATACACTTTCCAAATTTCCCACATAGATAACAAATAAGGCTAATTTTTAAACAAAAAATGTAAGAAAAAAACGGCTATAATGATTTTTTGTAAAAACAAAGAACACAAAAAAACTTTTTGTGAATCTAATTTTTTAAGCAATTTTTTAAATCTTTGAACAAAACACGGATAACAACTTTTGACATTTGGAAAAAAAAGTTACATGTGATTTATTTATTTTTTTTTTTTTTTTGTAAATAATGAAGTTATTAATTGCTTAGTTACAATTTCGAGTATTTTTTAAAGAATCGCAAAAAAAAAAAATTTTGATATTTTATATTTTAAATCACAGATTTTAGAAGAACAAAGTATAAACTTTTTTAGTACAGAATTTCGATATATTACAATGGTAAGAAATCAGTACAGAAGGATTGAAAAACTCTTTTTATAAAAGTGCATCGATATTGACTCATTTAAAAAAAATTCATAAAAAATACACAATTTCGTTATTTTGTAAAAAAATTTATACCGCATCGTGGCGAAATAAGTTATGTTTTTGATTCTGTAATTATTTTTTATCTGATTTTGATTAGAAAAGAACGATCGCAATTTTAAAAATGAAGAAAAAGTAGAAACTCTTTATATTTCTCCTGACAGATTTAGTGCATGCGCAGAAGCGCATAATGCATTTTGTTAACGTTTTTTTTAAAATTTCAATCCTCATAATATTTTCATACCAGGGGCTTTATATGAAAATCGGTTCCTAAGGAATAAACTAAAAAAAGAAAAGAAAAAAGGAATATATATTCAAAAATATTTCCCAACATTTTGAAATAACTACAAGTTAAAAATCTTACCATTGTGCAATTCTCCAGATATTGCACCTTCACCAGGTGGATTACCATCTTGATCTCTCCATTTCCAATCAGGACCTCGAACAATTCGTGCACCTAGAGTCATATATTTAAGCTGTTGTTTCACAGACTTTCGCTGACGTCTCAAGTTGGCTTCAGCTTCTTTAGCAGCCTTACCTATATGTTGCAATTATTCTCATTGTAGATAATTCTTTGGCATTTAAAAACTAAAATGCATCTTTAGAGATTTACGGAGCAAATTCTTCTTCTTCAAAATGTGTTTTAAGTTTCAAATGAACAATGAAAAGTGAAAACTTCACAAATTTACTTAAAAGATAAATTAGCTCAAAGATTTTAAAAATAAAATTCACTGAAGAATAAATAAAATAGGCTCCCATAAATTAGTGCTTAATGAACATTAACAGTGCAATACTATTGAAATTTCAAATTATAATACATCAGATACATTGATTGAATTTTGATACTATTCCAATTTTCTAAATTTACAGAATAACACGTTTCTCATTTCAAATATTTCTAAAAGAAAAGCACAAAAATTTGGGAAGGTCTAGGTATCCTAAAAATATAAAATGTTCATGCTCACCTAAATCATCACAAACTCCAGTAACAATCCCATAAATTTCAAAACCAGAGAGAGAGAGATAATGTGTTTGACCACTAGCATTTTTTCCTGTTTGCTGAAGTCTTATATGACGCCAACCTTGTTCTTCATCAGTTGGTGATTCTATAGGCCAAGATGCAGTTGATCCTGGTTCATTTAATGCACAATCATCCACATGTGTAAACAATGTCAACCAATTAGAACCATCTTTAGACACTTGAAAGAGCCAATTCCTTAAAGCAGATCTATAAAAATTTATATACATTTAAAAGCAGGAGACTTGCAAAAAATATGTAAAAGTGTAACAATTAAAATGAAAAAATGAAATACAGATAGTTAAGTAGCACATAATTTATATTGATAAACCATCATATAAAAATATTTTTAATATGAATACATAATAAAAGGTCTATTTCAAAGTTATCTTTGACACAAAATGGTATACAACTTCAGAGTGAATACAATTCTTTTTAAAAAAATTTAAATGTCAACTTGCCATTTTTGAAATAAATGACATTTCACAAGAAATTAGGAACACATTTTTTCACTTCAGTGCAATTAAATGTCGAAAAATGTATTTCTTAAAATTTTTGCCATTCATCAATTCATGTGGATTAAAGGGAAAAAATGGCATTCAAGCCCTTACACTTTTAATTGCAACTTAGTTTCATTTTCACTGCTATTTTCTATAAAGCATTTAAATGAATGATGAGATATGAGTAACACTCATTTCATTTATTTAAAAAAATTCAGAGTTTACAAATATGTTAAATGAAACAGTTGAGAAGTAATACAGTATAATTTAACAGGTTTTCCAGAATCTTTAACACAAACGGCCTCTTAATATGAAAAAAGGAAACATACAGCATTAGTTTAATTACCCTACCTTCCATAGCCTCTAGCATGACGTAATGTATATCGGTTAGGTATTAACCAGAGTCCAAGATCTATTGCAAACCAAGCTCTCCTGATGAAAAGAAAAGGGGAAGGAAAACACTTAATACAAGAATTTTAGCAAATGCAAGTACGACATAACAAAAGACATTTTTGAATTTATACAATATAATCTGAACTTAAAATTAATCTTATTCACAAATCCATTCCATAAAAAGTTAAAATGAAATCTATACCAATTTTAAATCTATAAATGCAATTGTTTTACTTTAAATTACAAATTCAGAAAAACAAGCATTCTAAAGAAATTTATTTTTTCTTTCTTCTCATGCAAATTTCTTTTTACTCCCTACTTTAAAATTAATGTATATATGAGAAAAACACATTTTGATAAAGAAAATAATTTAAATTCTGTTTTATGAAACTTTAAAAACACGAATTAAAAGGCTTATGAAAGGATACAGAAAATTTAATGTCACATGAAAAGAAAATAGAATGAATTCAGCTATTTATGTACATTATAAATGCTTGAAAACTTCTAAAAGTAGAACCATTAGAAAAGTAAAATTATTCTTTCATATATTTTGACTCTTACTTGTCATCATTAGTATGGCAATTCAACGCAGATGCTTCTCGACTCAAAATATCTTCAAGTCTACCATATGGCAAATTCCTACCTTCTGATGCAGTTACCATGACAAGACCAACCTGAGCAGGATTTACCCATTCAGCCACAGTTCTATGAAAATAATTTTGTTAAACAAGCATGACTTAAAACTATAATAAGTTTTTAAAATTTTGTTTTGTTACATGTATAATTTTATAATAAAATTTATAAAAAATTCATACATATCCAAAAATGACATTCTTACCTTCCATTTGTACCTATCCAGTATATCACACCATTGTCATCAAAATCTTTTTGATGAGTGAAAGTAATTTTTACACCAGGCTCTTTCAAACGTTTAACAAAAGCAAATGTTAAGCGATCATAATCATACCACTGCTTAGCCACCTATAAATATATATTTGTAAAAAAAAGGGGCCAAGTAACAATATTTTTTTTAAAAATATTAAAATTTAATAAGATTTGGGACATTTGTCAGTAAGAAGCTATTCAACATGCAGCACAATCAACACAGTTCTTCAAAAACTTGACCAGGTATTAATTTATGACATGAAATAAATTAATACCTGGTCAAAAAATGTTTTTAAAAAAAAATATTTAATATTAAATAAATATTGCATCTTTTGCAAGAAAAAATTCTTTTTGCAATTTTTTTTCCACAGAAGTAAACATTTATACATAATACACCAAACAAATTTTACATGTACCTTTTCTTTAATTAAATATTAATACCAAGATGCTTGTTGGGATAAAACTTTTATAATTAATTTTTTCAATATATGTACACATTTTTTTTTAAAAAAAACACCTTTAAAAATTTTTTAATGATCATTCGAGCGTATCAATATTTTTTACTTCATTTGAAATTTGTATCATTCAATTTTCCACTTAAATGCAATTTATTCTAAAATTTTAACTAAGACTCATTATTTTAATGACAAACTGATCAATAGATAATTATAATGAAAGATAAATGTTATTAATATTTATTAATTAATACTATCAGGGTTAGAAAGAAGTTTTAGTGTTTCTGAGAAATGCATATATAATTGAGAGCTGAATATACCTTTACCCCATCAAAATATTTTTCATCATTTACTTCGCCTTTTGCCATCAATTGGGCACATAAAGGATGCCAGTAGTGTGTGAAATGTCTCCTCCGTTGTGTGATGAAGTCATCAATACATCTTTGTGCTTCGTCAATTACCCCAAAGCATACAGCATACAAAGCACTGCACACCGACTGTAAAAGCTGATTATCTAAAGGGGGCTATGGTGGGACTATACTCAAGGAATTCCAAAACTTTCTAGCCACAAGTGTTACTGACATGACCGACCAGTTTTGTAACACGCCTTGTGTCCTCATGTTGTAAATTCAAAGGACACACATTAGTAAATGGACATTTTTAATTTAATTGTTCACTCACAACGATTTTTTTATTGTAGTGTTCAGCAGCTACACTTACCTCGAGCTCCAACAATTTGCAATAGCATACACCCTTCATATCCTACCAAATATACGTGAAACTTTTTTGCAGTGAAGGTTAATTTAAAAATTGATGTAGTAGCTTAGCCAGAATTCATCCAATATTCTTTGCATTTTAGACTGTCATAACATTAACTTTTCATCTACCATCATGATTTTCTACTAGAAAACTTATATGTTGCCTGTTAAGCAGATTCATGAACCTTTAGGACAGGCTTATCTTAGTTCCTGACTCAATGTATGCGACACCTAATTTTCTCCCATCTAAATCTTTTTCACTGCATGTAAACGATTGAAACGATTCTAATAGTTGAACTAATTCTTTTTGTGACTGAGATGCATTTTCATGAAGCCTCATGTCTAGCTTCAGTGGAGCACTGTTACGTTCTTTATCACTAATGTCAAAACTAAAATTCACATGTGCTTTTTGATATGGTTTCCTCCCCAAGAACAGAGCAGATTGACTGAAATGCTTTTGCACAATACTTTTCACAGGGGAAACTTGTAATAAATGCAGTGACAGATATATGACATTCACCTTCGAAATTTCAATTTTTACTACACTCCCAGCTTCTGTGTCAATTTGGTCATTCTAAAATGATTCATATCACATAACACAAATACAGTGTAATGATTTGCATGTTATTTTGGAGTAGAGATTACACTAAACTTGCTAGGCAACTTTTAATACACTCAATACAAAACAGTAAATTCAATTATATAATTCTTATTAAAACATTAATAAAATTTTTCACAAATTATTTAAGTACAAAATTAAAAAAACTCATTACAGACATACTAAAACTTTAAAGATTTATACAGTAACTTTAAATCAGTGGTCGCCAAAGTGGTGGTCTGTGGACCACTAGTGGTCTACAAGAAAATTTTACTGGTCCCCAGAAAAATGTGTGGAATATACCTACTCATCACGTTATGTTTTAAGATGCATTGAAACATAATTCAATTCATAACAATATGTGAAGAGTTATAAAAACGCTTCTTCATAGAATGTTATTTCATAGAATAACTACAGTAAATAAGTCGTACTGCTGTAGCTACACCGTTTTAGCTACATTTTGTCTCATCTCGTTTCATACTCTTCTGATGTTTCACTCTCCTGTATGTTGCATATATATATCAGCTGAAGAATTTAAAGGTGGGCTTACGGACGTATTGAATCTAATACAAAAAAATAATCAGTGGGGTTATTAAGGAAGTTTTCATGTATTTTCTTTTGTACATTGGTGTTTTTTAAGACGGGTATGATCTTAAATCTTTAAAATGTGTACATTTTCTTTTATTTGATATTTATTGGGTTAGAATTCATTTGACTTTTCTAAATTTCTTCTTTTTTATTTTAGCTTTCATATAATTTTGTTACAATTAATAGTTTCATTTTATTAACAAGGTATATTTTAAGTGTTCTTGGATCCCAATTTTTTTTTTATTAACTTAAAAATTCTATTAGTGGTCCGCGGGATTTAAATTTTGAATTTACTGGTTCATAAGGTCAAAAAGTTTGGCGACCACTGCTTTAAATAATCATAGCAATAGTTTTTTGAACACTTGTAAGCAATTCTAGAAAGAAATACTCAGCAAAAAAAATATTATATGCGTTCATTCTGAAAAACCCATGGAGTACACACAAATGATTGTTAGTAACTAATATAATATAAAATTTGTGTATTTTCATTATGTAAAACCATTAAAGTACACACATGAACACAAATAGAATATAAAACTGTTTAAGAATTTACTAAATATCAATAAAAATGTAATCGGTTTAAAATATCTTTGTAACCTAATAAATCTATATGTTTCATTATATATGCTGAATACTTGCCATTTTTACCAAGTGCTTTTCTAATTGACCCACAGTCGTTAATGGTTCCATTTTTAGTCCTCTTCCACTTCTGTCTATCAAAGCAATTTCTCCAGGAGCTCTCTCCAACCGAAATCGAAGTCTTCGGGTCAATATCTAAATCATATCCAAATTACAACTAATTACATGCAGGAAATTAAAAGACAACTTTTTCTTTATATTGCAATGGTTAACAAAAATTTGTTTGAAAAACTAAGATAAAGTGAATATTTTTTTTAAAAACTGAAATTAAATAAATTCGAATTACATAAAGCAAGATTTAATATAGAATTGTAACTTAAGACAAACAGATCTAAACTTGCACATTAAAAAAAATTTATTCATAAAGCCACAACTTAATATGAAAAAGAGACATTCATTGCTCACATCATGTTTTAAATTCATGAAAAAGTATTTATATGTCAAAATCTCTAAACGTAAAAATACATTATGATTTTTAGAAACAAAATATACTGTCCCTCTAATATACTTTGCAAAATAAATAAATACGTAAATAAAATAATAATTCAAAATCTTAAGTATGAGATTAATAGCACTAACAAAACTAATAATTTTAATCTTTTGAAGAAAAAAAAACATGATAAAGTAATAATAATAAAGCTTAAATGAATTTAGCAAAAAAATATATTGCATTGAAGATATTTAAAAAAAATTACATTAGAATAAATATTAAATATTTGAGAATAATATTTATTTTCTGAAATCAAAATCGCAGAATCAATGAATTCATTAAGTTAATATGCTTTTTAAATATATAAGTGTCATTCATATAATAATGTTAGGATCAATTTTTAAAAAATACCTGCAAACCATTGCCACTTCCATTTGTATCATACAAATAAACTGGTAATTTCTCAATAGATTCTAAAACAGCTACAAGTTTTCGTACAAGAGCAACAGATGATAGCATAGTGCTTTAAAAATAAAAAAAGCATATATAAATTAACTCTAATACTATTAAAACATTCTGTACATTAAATTGCTACAACTGTTTTACAAAAAGTATAAATTCAGAATTGTGTTTATTCACTGTAATTCACCAGGAAAAATAGAAAAAAAAAAGAAATTCCATCTAGTTTTAATTAATCAATTTCAATTTGTTAAGCAGCTATTCGTTAAATCATTCTACATTCAATTGTTCTCTGCCACACTTCAGTTAATTATCCCTTCATTCCTGTTAAGTTTTATTCGCAGCTCTTTAAACTATTTTTTCTACATTAATAATGTGAATTAGTCACAAAAATAAAAACATCAATTCTACTCTTCTCTTCCTACTCACATTAAATGATTTCAGGTTTATAAATTCAATTTACATAAAGAGTTTAATAAGATAAAATTAAATCATTTGAGAGACATACCAATTAGGAATTTAGGAAAAAAAAAGTCATATTTATTACATAAAACACATGAAATATTCATATTTCCGAGTTATACAACAAACAATCAAGACCACTATGGAAAAAATCTTGAGGATTTCAAAGTCAAAAATTTTTTTTAAACTTTCAGACACAGAATCTATTAAACTTGTCTAATTAATGATCTCTAATCAAATGAAGGTGAGTGTGCACTGTTTAATATATAACATGCATAATTATAATGTTCTAAAGATTACTCTTTTAATTTAATGTTTAAAATTAGATCCATAATTTGTTTCAGAGTCCAATTGTATCTTACAACTTAACGTCCATATACCAAACTTGAGCTAAAATAACAATTTGCATAATGCAATATCAAACTTTTAGATACACAATGGTATTCCTGCTGGTATAATTGTTTTAAAAATTCAAGAGATAATGAATAAGAGAGGTAATAAATACTTGAAAACCATCAAAATTTTCTAGGAAGAAACTGCAACTATGCTAAATATAAAGTCACTATCTCATAAAGCAGTCACTCATGCATTACATAACAGAGATGACAAGAGAAATTTGTAGAAAGTTAATATTCCAAAAAAGGAATATTGTTATTTCTCCTTCATTATATTGAATAATTTTGTAAGTTGATTACATCTTTGTGTTGCATTTGTTTAATGTTTTAAAATGGGGTTTTTTTTTAGAACTGATTTTTATACAAAATAGCTCATTTACATGGAATAAAGAGTAAAATTTACATCTATTGTCTTCAAAATTTAATATAACATTTTGATCTATTTGGAAAGATATTTCTATTCCTGACAAATTTTGCTTTTTTTAAATGAAGCAATAATTATCATATGAGGTTAAGTTTTACCACATACTCAAAGTGTATATTTATACCTATAAATTACTTCAAATCTATTTAGTACACACAAAACTTTTCCATATAAAGGAAAAAGTTACAACAAATTTTACACAAATAAATAAAACTCACCTATCTAAATTTGCTTGTTCTGTAAAACACTTTTTGAAAATAGCAATTCTGTCCTTTTGTAACTTATTTGAATGACATAAAACAGCGTTTCCATCTTCAAATTTCTAAAACAAAATTTACAATACAAGAACAGAAAAATAATTATAATTTTATTTCAAACTTAAATTAAGATAGATAAGAAGTACTCATAAAAAAAATTAAAGGTTACTCCACTTAGTACAGAGAGAGAACCCTTTATTACTTTAGTTATATTTCATTAATAGCATACAATACTTGGATATTCCAAGCTCTAAGACCAAAAATTCAATTAATACCATGGTGATAAGAGAAATGATCACCACATTTCAAGAAAATCAAAGGGAACAAAAAGAATTTGAGACCTAATTTATTAACTCACAATTTGATCACCAGGCAATAATAAAACATTTGTAGTTTGTCAAAATGACATATATAATATATAAGTGCTATAACAAAGAAAACTTTTTCTAAGCAAATCTCTTCTTTTTTTAAAAATTTTAATGTTTAAAATCAATTCATTTTTGACTGCTCCAAGTATCAATGAGTACAAAATGATTAAAATCTAAGCCTTAAGTAGAAATTTCCAAGCACCAAGATTCATAACTATAAAATCATTTCAACATTCAACACACCTATGTTCCCTAAGAGAAAACGTCATTTAAAATTTTCTGAAATATACAATTTTATTCATATTCCTCTATAAAAGTTATGTAGAAAGACAACATAAATTATTTTTTAGTATCAAGGAAATGTTGCTAAAAAAATATAAAAATTCATCTTTTTAAAACTTTATGTCACTTAAAACTCAAAATTTAACTAATGTTTTAATAATTCAACAAGGGTAACACAAAATTATTCTAATGATAGACTATAAACTATCTTTAAAAAAAAGAAATATTTTTCTCTAACAGTTCAAAAATTAGGATGCTTCATAAGTATATAAATGGGAAGCAAAGCTACTGTTTTAATACAATAAAGTTAATTTGATTACATAGAAGATTAGGGAAATATTTAAAATGCTAAAATTTCTAGTATTGACAAAAATGTTTATGACTCTTCATATAATTCTCGATTTTTCTATATACCCATTCTCTCTCCCTCTCTTTCATACATTTTTGAGAGACTTGATGTGGATTACTCATAGCTACTGCAAAAAAGCTAACATATTTGCTGATAATTGAATGTTATAAATAAATGAATACTTGGAGAGGCACTAACAGTGGAGAATCAGATAAAAACCTCCAACTTTCCCTGGCCTCCACATGTTACTACAGTCAATTAAGGTACATAAAGTTGATCAAATATATAATTCAAAACCACTCCAGAGTAAAGAAGCACTGGATTATTTTTATACAATATTAGATGAAGATAGTATTGATATTTTCCAACCATCTCCAAAAGAAAGTATGTTTGACAGATGAGGAAGATGTAATTGAGCACACTTTTTAACCTGTTCTGCCAAAAAATGTTTGTAATAAAATAGAAATTTCTAGAAAAACTAATGATGCAAAAATATTTCATTAAATTTCATTTGACCCTTAAAAGCCTTCAATTTCACAGGGAAAGGCAGAGTTTGAAGAAAACACTCAAGACAAACAAAACGAAATATAGAACACTTAAGAAAAAATTAAATCGTAAGAAATCCTAAAAACTGATGCAGCATTGAAAATATAAACATGTTTCTTGAACTAGTTACTTTATCTCCAGTTAAAGTTTTTTTTACACACTTCAAGCCAACAGAATATCTGCTGCATTTATTAAATACTGCAGAATTACATGCAATATAAAAGGGAGAAATTTTTACTGCAGATGAAACTGGTAATGGACAGTATTCTAGATTACTATTGTTTAGTTGGTATCACCAAGTACCTGGTGAAAATTTATACTGGAACACACAAGATCTACAGGTCTAGATTATATCTTCTATAAAGCCCAAAAATAAATTTAAAAGATGTAATTTTTTCTTATAACAGATAATACTACATTGGCAGTATGAGATAAAAACAGGAGAAGTTTCTCCCCTTCATTGAGATGGGGGGGGGACTATGAACAGTTTGGCATTTTCCTTTCTAAACTGAGTATAGATAAATCAATGGTTCCTCATCAGTCTTTATTCAGCTAAAGTGTTCATAAAAGGAGAAACCATAATATAAAAATTATGTTAGAGCAATGACAATCAATACGATATGAAGATCTATCAAAGAAATTATCAGAAACAATTGACTCACCAGTTGAAACTGGAGTTGTGTGTGCAGGAAATTTTATCCAAATGAAATTTATCCTGACAACTGTTTTTCATCACATTAACTATCTGACATGGTGCTATCACAAATTATTTTTAAAAATGAAGCTTGCAAAGAGTTCTGGACTTCCATATAGAAAGATACCCTCTGAAATCTCCAAAAGAAGCTTCAAAATAGCAAAGAAGAAATCTCGATTATGAAAGTGAATGACATTTGCCATTGGACAAACAATGCCGTAGCAAATATAGCATCCAATTATTCAATACATAAGTCTGCCAATAAAATCTAAAAATTTTGCCAAAGAAAAAAGTTGATGCTTCTCAGTTGATAATTATAAAGGAATGAGACGAGTGTTTGCTGGAATGTATAGTAAGGGAAAGTGAGGCATCTAATATCTTCTATAATATTGACTTTCATTTGGAAGAAAAAATGGTACCGAAATCTATCGAGTAATGTGTTTAATATGATTTTTGTTTCTGGATTTTATATTCACATTTGTGAAAGAGAATTAAGTAGAACAATCACAGAATATGTAGAGAAGTAACTTTATGAATCGCATGAAATCGAAAGTCCATTTTGTTTCTAGGCCCCAAGCAAAAAGCTTTAAATCTTTTATATTTAAGGCAATTGGATGCAGATTATTGTGCACTTTTAATACAAGGACAATGAGCAAGAGAAGAATATAAACAATACTTTCATAAAAAGTGTTTCCAAGTGCAAAAGATTGCATGAGAGTAACTTTTAAATAATAGACAGGAGAAAAAATACAACAAATAAACATTTTGTCTTTAAGAATTTTAAGCAACTTTGGTATTTCCAAGTATATTTTAGCTTTACATCCATATAAATATGGATTTGTGAATTTTTATATAAATATTATTTGCTAGTTCCTTTATCCTACTGCTGCATTTCTTATTTAATAAAATTCTTTGCAAGGCAAGTATAGATTCCAGCTTATCAATTAAGTAATGTATTTTCGATTTAATCTGTGTTATTTTTGAATAAAGGGTAAAAAAGTTCACTTACTTCTAAAAAAACTGTGCATGCAAACAGAGTTGTGAAGATAAATATCGATCTACTTTTTAAAACCATGTGAAAAACTAAGCATTTAACAACAATGTTCAATTTGTGGAACATGTTTTAAGTATTTTTTTTAAGAAATCAGAATTTTTTCCCCACATTATTCAGTTTTAATCAAGCCATGTTTTGTGTTACCTTTCAATCATAGTGCAATGTTTATAAGGTTAACATGAGGTTTTTAAATAGATGCACAACATTACTCTAAAAAAAGTATGCATGCTTCAAAAATGAAAAAACAGCAGAAAAAACAAAGAAATTTGTAAGAGAACTGATATTGCACTTACATTTTTGCCCAATAATTTAAGAAGTGCTTGTACAACTCCACTACTATAGAGCTCATAAGCTGATACAGCTCTTTCATCATGAAGCAATGCCGCTAGATCATTTAAAGCTGATAACAAAATGATTTTCCAATCATTTGCCTAAAAAATTTTAACACAAAAAAGAATTGTTAAAATAAAGGGAGAAATATGTGATATGCATAAAATACTTTTAATTAATATTAAAAACACATTTTCAACACTAAAAAAGTAGAGAAAATTTCTTCCAAAAAATGGGATATTTTTTTTAAAGATTTGCCACATAGTTCTAAAATAGTTTAAAAAAATATATGGAGGGTTTCTTTCCTCCTTTTATTAAATAAAAGTAATATATGCGATTCAGCAAAATGGCAGGAAACAACAATTTTATGGCTATAAAAGAATCAGTTACCTAAGATCTTTTTGTAAAGTTTCCAAATAAAGTTCTTTTGTAAGGTTAAATAGTGGAGATTTATTTGGAATAAATTATAGTTTAAAAAAACTAAAAAACACGCTTTTATGGTTAATTGAACTTAAATGTAAAAAATAATTCTTAATATAAGAATAAAATTATTTACGAGAAATTTAATGTCATTGGGGTAAAAGCGTAAAGTGCTCTATATCAATTGTTATAATTTCTTACTGGTTCTATTCCGAAATGCTGAGTTAGTGTAAAAATTTAGTAAAAAGCACTCCACCCTTTTACCACAATGACTAATTTTCTCATAAATCATTTTATTCTTATATTAAGAATTTATATATATATATATTTACTTTTTAGTTTGATTAACTATAAAAACGTGTTGTTTTTTTTAAATATGATTTATTTTTCATTTTTTAGTTCGATCTACAATAAAAGGATGTATTTTTAGTTTTAAACTATCACATATTCATACACTTTTTTTTTATTTTTGGCAAGCGACCGAAAAAAGTTTGCCCATCCCTGAGTTAGAACAAATTATTTTTTTTTCACATGCAAGTCTTTTTTTTTTATTTCCCATTTTCAGAAAAACTGGACCATTGTTTATATTATGATAAGAGATTGCTGATGCAAAAAAACGTTTTCACTTTTAGGGTTACTTTTAATCTTTTAGTCACCAAATCTGGAAATGGGAACTGAAATTAGTCGCCAAACCTGGAAATGGTATAATGAATTAGTCGCGAAATCTGGCAATCATTATTCTTGATTTATCCTGATCAGGACCATGGGACAAAATAATGAAATTGTATTGTCATCAGTCCTTGACAAGTGTGCAAAATTTCGAATTAATCTGACCTTTTAAAGAGAGTAAAAATCGAGTTCAAAGATTCTGTTACATACAAGTGAAACTTATAAAATCATGTTAAAAAGGGAAGCTATTCAAGCCTTCTTTCTTGGTAATAAGTTTGGCCAAAGGTGATGGTGATGCTTTGTTTAAGAATTATTTCTCCTAACTGAGACAGACAACCCTAGGCCAAACACCAAAATTGAACAATAAACCAACTGATGGTGTGATCAACTAAAGTAGCATGTTAAAGCCCATCTCAATTGGAAAGGTAGTTATAATCATTGATACACTAAGATATGAAATATTTCAGTAATTAGATTATTTGATATATAAGCAGGGACACAATGCCATTGATTCAGTGTTCTAAGAGAAATTAAGATACCATTTCTATGTTTATAAGTTTAGATTCTTTGAAGAAATTTGTAATGGATACATACAAATGCATTATTGAAAAATATTAAACTAAATCATGAAACCAAATGTTTGGTGTGTCAGTAAGTTTTTTTTTTCAGCAGGGAGTAGAAAGTCACAATACTCTATGTGAATACTAAAAAAAAACATTATACAGTTAAATTGTATAAATAAAAATGTGAGGGAACTTTTTTTTTTCATTTTTCAGTTCACCTAATACCAAATCTATTTAAATTCCAGAAACTTACAGCAAGTACATTGGAATTAGGATTTGATATCTGTTTTTGACAAGCTCTTTCAATCTGGCTCACAATATTGCACAACTTAGCAACCATACCCCGTGGATGTGCTTGAGCTGATTTAAAGTAGTTGTCATACAATTCTCTTGCTTGATTTTTAACCTACAAAAAAGAACCACAAATAAAAAAAATTCAAAAAACTTTATAAACAATAAAGAAATCATAGTTTTTTAAATAATAATATTGTAAAATGGAAAATGTAACAAAATAAAAATTATTTATACGTTAACAAGCAAATAAGAATTCTTTTATACCAATCATCAAACAAATTATAAAAATCAATAGTATTGAAACAAACCTTTTGCTTTAATGCCTCAAGTTTTGATTTTAAACGCCTGCCTTTCTTTCCAGCCCATCCAGCAGCAAATTCTGGTCCTAATGAAGTTTCAGCAGTAAAAGAGTGCTTTGTTCCTCGATTAGATTCAAATATAAAGCCAGGTAAATCTTCTTTCAGAACAGTAGCTTGCTAAGATCAAAAACAGATTTTTTTCCCACACAAAATATTTTACATAAATCTGTAATAGACACTTCAAAAAACTCTTAAGATACTAATCAAATTTCACAAACATCCCACACAGAATGATCGGTAATGAAATAAAAATATCTACCTTTAAAAAAATACAAATATAATATTTTGCTTTATTACAGTAAATTTAAATGTTTCTTTAACAGTTCCATTTTTCATTGTTCCTATACCTAAAACTTGATATAAGTAATCATTCTAAGCACACAAATTTTTAAAGAACCTAGCTCACTTGTTACTAGCAAAGGATATCCATAACAGCAATAAAAAAACAAATTATTGAATAAATTTCTAAATACGATACAGAGAGTCTGTATATACAATAAGTTAAAAAAAAAATTTCAAAATTCATATTCATGCAAAAAATTTCTCTGAATGGCCAACAAAATGCCAAAATCAACCATGAAATTTTAAATGCTCACCTATTGCTAAAGAGTTTTTGTCTCATGCTTTACATTCTCTCAAAGTAGTTTAATTCATTCTAAAATCAAGGTAATTTTGATATGAGCTTTTTACATTAAAAGGTATAACGCCATCGAATCTCAACATAAAATTTTGGAGTTTTTTGACAATTGGTTAAATTTACTTTCACTATTTTCCCACATATATCCGATTACAAACCCACATAAAAAGGAGACAAGTGCTCCTCTAATTATTTATACAGAAGCATCTGTCAATCAAAAAGTATAAGAACATTTGTAGCAAAAATGCAAATTTCTGGCACAAAGTACATTACTCTAAAGCAGTGATCGCCAAACCGTTGATCACAAGAAACTAGTAGCTTGTGGTGACATTTGCGATAGTTTCCGTTAATGCTCTGGTTGGCTTTACATACAAGAGATTTCCTTTTCCAGTATGACATTTGTTAAAAATAAGAACAAAAGCAAACTCACTGATGAACATTTGAACAACTGTATTCAAATAGCAGTCACTACTTACTCTTCTACCCTTCTCACTTAAGTCAAAAAGTCTGATAAAAAAATCTATTACTTTTGTTATTTATAACTAACTACACTTCAGTTTTTTTGTTACACACAGTTTAATAAAAGCCAACTAGAAATGTAAGTCATAGGCAATAAAAATCTGTAAGATTCTTTTTAAAAGTTGGAGGTATTTTTGGTTGGTAACTCCCAATAGGATTTAAAAACAATATGGTAGCTCAGGAACTTTAAAGCAGTGGGGCAACAAAACTTTTTAAGTATACTAAAGACTAAAATGTTTATATATATAGTCTCACATCCATTTCAAATTGACATGCATTTTAACCATATTTTCTAAATATATATATATTCTTTATGTACTGGAACAAAAATTGTAATAGAACTAACCTGTTGACCATCAGAATTGTGAATATTGATTTCACCATCCCTTTTACAAAACAATGACCAATTACCAACAACTAGACGTGCAGGCCCAGGAGCTGATAGAATGGGATGGCTTATAGAACCCACTTTCACTTGGCTTCTGGCTCGTTGCAATTTCTCCAAAAATTCTCCTCGATTTTCTAAAAAACGAAGCATGTGTATACTTTCTAACATGCAAAAATACTAGCAATTTCACACACATTAGAATGAATTACAAATTTACATTAACACTTTTGAAGCTAATTTTTATACAAGAAACAAAATAATTAAATTTTTAAAACTCACCAGCACAATAATGTATTTGACAAATGAATTAAGACAAATTAAAAATGATTTAAAAATAAACTACATTTAAAATGATAATTGAAGGTATAGCTTTACTAAATACCTGAACTATCAGATCCATTTTCAGGACTACCACTTGAATACATAGTAGCTAATTTTCCATCAAGGATGAATCTAAACCATCCATTGCTGCCATTTGATAGTTCTAAAGCTGCTGCATCACTCCACAAATATAAACAATCACGCCCACGAACTATACTCCAATCACGCCAATGATAAGGTTTCCCTGGCAATATTTCTTTAGAATCTTCCATTAAAAAGTCTTCATCCTACAAATAAAATTAAGGACAACTCTTTTAAAATGAACATGATACAATTAATTTAATTTTCATTATAAATTTAGACAAATTCTCCTCAAGTACACAAAAAATATAAACTAAGGATAAGACACATAATCGAAATGAACACTCCACATTGAAATAATCCTAACATGCTATACATAATTTGGAATTATTTCCATTTTATTAATGAGTCAAATTCTACAAAATACAGTGAACTCTATAATTAAGTTTTAAAACATATTTTAACTTGCATTGTAATCTTCAACTTAATATTAACAGGCTAGAGACACAAGAGCAATTTGCAATCATTTAATAAGAACTTAAAGAAAAATCGGCATAAAGACTATTAACAGGGTTTTTTTTTTACTGATTGGCTAGAATACTTTTAAAAATACAAAATAGTATACATAATCTTTTGATGAAATTAAATTTTTTTAAATTAAAAATAAGACTTTTTACACATTAAAGACACCAAAAGTTTCTAAAAATAAGTTTCATGCTTTAGAAGACACACAGTTTTTCACTAACTGCATAACTCACATTATAAAGTAGAATACACTACGTTAGCATAACATTATAATTAAATGTTCACAAACGCTATCATTCATAAAATTTAATTAAAAAAACATAATTTCTTAAGTTTATTATGAAAAGCTTCGCTAATTCTGAAAAAGACAAATTGATGATTTTGCTAGTTCAGATAATTTAATTCATAAAATGTGTATATCAATTACTAACAATGCTTGTCAACATAATACACTGTTCAATTTAAAGTGCATTAAAAAAATAATATACCTAATAATTACAAAACCTTTTTAACAAAACTTTAAATTTGAAAGTTTTGAACATTACCCCATCATCCTTAATTTTTTTGTTCTCATCATCACTATCACTTGGACCAGCTAATGCTAAAACTTTTGTAAATACTCCAAGGCGAGCAAAGTGATCTAAATATATATCTTTTCCTTTTAACATTAGATCATTAACTATATTCAAAGTTTGTAACAAAACATCATCTTCTTCCTGTAAATAATAACATTCATAAATTAATATAAAAACTTTATTTTTTTTTTAATAAATTTAGTTTTCTGTTAAGCAAAAACTTAAAAAATTTACAGACACATTTTTCTTTCAAAACAATACTATAAAAAAATTTCACACAAAAATATAAACACACATTAAAATAAAATTCACTTCCAAATTTTAAAAATGTTTTACATATCATTTTTAATCATGTTTTGATTAATTTAAAAAGTTCCTGTTTCTGACCATTAAATACTTGATCTTTATGGATATGATCATGAAATACAAGCCCACTTAATAGATCACACACTTTAAATTTGGTACTTGCAAATGCAATTCATTTATATTCATTAACACCTTTCATTTGATATGAATTTATAGTAAAAAACAGATGTCAGTTAATTAACATCAGAAAAAACTCACATGATAGACCAGAAAAACAATATTTCATACAGTTTCAAGTCAGAAAATAATTACAAAAATTCAAAGAGCATAAACAGACTTATATATCAAATTTTTGATTCTAATCATACATAAAAAGTAAACTATTAAAGAATAGTAACATCAAAAAATCAATAGTTCTGATTTTCAAAAAAATAAAATCACATGAAAATTGAAATATATATTAATCCATTGGAAATGACAATAAATAAAGCTGTATCTATTTCTTATTTGTATAATTTTACAAAACAATGATAACTATAAGTGATTCTTTTTGTCATTGTTGAAAATGTACCACCAATTCTTTGTGTGTGTGTGTGTGAGTTTCACCTGGAATTCCCTAGAAGAAGCATTTTCATCACTGAAGTATAAGGAGATCATATAATCCAATTTACATTTAATTGGAGTAAAGTTTAGCATAGTTATTTTCCTGTGGTACAGCTATTGTCAATACAAGATAAAGGCACTGTGTCTAGTGGGTATTATTATGGCTTTAAAGGTGGTGTTAGAATAATTTAAGAGTAAGCCACATATTATAATGCAATTTAATTAATAGTCTTTAATAGTATAGTCTTGCATTACTGTTAGATTAATGTTTAGTTTTGAAAAAAATCAACTTTGTATGTTTACACAAATAAAGGTAATGCTTAAAATGTTCATAATTTTTTTTATTTACAGTTCTGTAAATGACTTTTCAGTCAATGTGAAAATGATTACTGATTAATTTTAATTAGAATTCGCATAATTTTTTACTAGTTATTCAACACATTTCACTTTTTTTTGATAACGGATTATATTGGAGTTCAACTTTTTTGCAATTTCTGCTTGAAAATGTTTAACTCGAGCACAGTGGTATACAAATGTTACTCTTTCCATAAAAGTAATCTGTATACATAACAGCTCAGATACATCTTCATGCTAGATCACTTACAGTTTAATGTGATCAGTGTAAGCATATTTTACTTAGGGCTGACACACAGGAGCATGATTATAATTTGTTTATTGTAATCAAGACAATTGACAATAGCAACAGCTAGATGAAGATTTATACAAAGAATACTGTAAAATCAAAGTTGTGAGTCACAAGCACACTTATCATTTAACCTGTTCAGGACCACAATCACATACATGAGCAGATGTCCCTTCATAGCCTATGGTATCATATGTGATCACCTTTTCCATCCTCCAAGGCATGTGATCATATGGGTATGATTTGAATTAGGAACATTTGTATTTTAAACTGCACTAGATGACGGTTGAAATCCTATTTTTTCCCCCTTCTTTTTCCAAATGTGTTTCCCAGAACTTCCACTATTAATATGTGCTTTTGGTTCTGAGGTTTTTTAAAAAATTTGATCTGGGATATTTGTGAAAGTAAACTGCACCTATCTAGCACCTATTTGGGCATTTAAATATTCACGATTTTCTGCACTATGGATTTTTTATATTTTGACAGAACAGGGAAATTGATGGAATACTTGTTAATTTATGTGGGAGTAGATTTTTCATTTGGGGTTTACCAGATAGCATTTTGTATATTTTGCAACTGTTGTGTTTTAATCCCCATAGTGAATATTTACGTGACAGTGACATTTCTAAATTGATGAACACATCAGATAGCGAAATAGAGGAAAGTGATTTTTCGAATATATTTGGTAGTCAATCTGACTATTCAGATGCAACTGAAATAGTTGATTATGTGGATAAGAGACAATTTAAGTATGAGTGACTGACAGAGGGACATCAAACAGCTACCCTCCCTGGAGTTTTCTGGAAGTATTGGTATCTATATAAACAGTTTTGAACAATTGAAGATTTATTTAGTTTTTTCAATTTGTTTTTCATGGATGAAATCGAAATTATAGTTGATGAAACAAATTTTTAAAATTTATCTTTTTAAACTCAAAAACAGAACCAAGCTTTTCAAAATCGCCAGACTAAATGCATGGTAGAAGTGACAGGAAATGAAATAGGACTATTTGTTTCATATTATACCAATGAATATAATTTAAAACCCTACAATTAATGTATTTTTCTATCAATCCAACATTTTGTACTCTTTTTGCTTTGATTCTGTCACATCAAGAAACAGAATTTGGGAAATTTTGAAATGTCTTCACTTTATATCAAAACTAGATGCCTAAGAACGTGTAAACCCAGTTTCACAGAAAAACTGATAAAAAAATTTCGAAACTCACTATATTTATGAAAGAAATTTCTGTCAATGAAAGTCTTTCCTTGGAAATAAACTGAGCTTCTGTCAAGTACATTTCTTGCAAACAATCTCCACATGGCATAAAAACTTGTAAATTATGCAATGCCAATTTTGGATATATTTGGAATTGTCTAGTCTATACTGACAAAGCCTGGTGTACTTTAAGGAGAACGTGTTGTAGTTAAGCCAGTTGGCCAATTTAAAAAATAAAGGCTAGTATCTATACTTTAATAATAATTTTGATTCTCGAATAGGCCATTCATCTATCGCAGGAAAAAAAACCCAATGTGGTAATAGGCAAAAAAAAAAAAAACAGGAAAGGTATGCTGAATGATTTACCTAGTCCTTTTCAAAAGGAGTTTATTGTAGCATTTCAGGATATTAACGAGATCAGAATCGAAGAAATCCATGTAAATTTTTCACTAAAAAGGACTAATTCCTACAGAGATAAAACCAAAAAATGGGAGAGGATGCAAAGAAACCTCATAGGGTTGTGGATTGTAAGAAGTACATGGAAAAAGCTGATACTGGAGACTATAATGCAATCACAATCCAGCTTTTTGGAAAATGAAGAGGCACAAAAAATAATTTTTTCGGTTTTTGGACATGACATTATTTAATTCAAATAATATATTATTCTGCAAAAAAAAAAAAAACTAATCTTTGGAATTTTTAACAAATATTGTTCAGCAAATAATTGAAAGATACAAGGAAACTAAAGACAAAAGTACAACATGTGTCACAAGTACAATCCTTTATGATTAACTGGGCGTCATTTTCCAAATGTATATAAAAATGTTAAAAAATCAAGACAGGACATGGTCTGCAAAAAAGTTTCTCGAAAGAAAAAAATTGCATTTATTTTTTATAAATGCAAAACTTGCAACACTGGGCTTTGTCCCAAACATTGTTTTTTGTGAAATGTATTTAATTTCAAAAATTTTAAATATTTAGTAATTCTCACATTTCTTTTACATTTTGAACATAAATAAGACAGTGTACGGAACTTTTGTCATTTTCTGAAAGTATATATAATATACAACATTTTTTAGTAAAATAAATTATTTCTTTTAAAATTTGCAATAGTTTTCTAAATATCACAAAAACTTTATTACAGAATATTCAGATATTATCGATGTGATAATAAACTGTAAATTTTAGTATATTTAAGTGCAGCAAATATTTTAATGGATTTTTAAATGAAGTTAGACTTAACAAGGAAATTCGCAGTGAGCACACGGTAACGCTTCTTTTCCTTTCACAGGTCTAGATCGAGTTAATATAATGTTTTATCTTTTAAAATACTTTATGAATGACTTAATTACACATTCTATTACACAAAAAGCTAATATCACCCAAGGTTACTTAAAAAGACTACTTACCTCACTATCCAAAACACTTGATATCACTTCTGTTAAAAGATTCGCAAAATGATTCATTACATTAGTCCAGGTCTGTTGGCAGAATTTTCCACATCAGATGTTGGTGTAACAAATTTTGCGAATGAGATTTAGGCTTGATTTCCTTTAAATGAAGAAAAAACTTTGGAATTCAATCTTATATTTTCAAACAAATAATGCACAAAAAGGTTAATTATTTCACATTTCACGCAAAACTTAGACAGCCTATGAAAATGTTGTAAAATGTAATAAACTGGAAAACACAAAATGAAAAAAAATAATTTAAAAGAAAAGTAAAGGCACAGAAATTTTACAATCATAAAAGCTGAAATTTGTACTGAATGATACTGAATTGTTTCATTACCAATTTGCTAAAAAGATAAATACTAATGATAAACATAAATCTGAATCAGTCTAGGAACAAAAACATCTCTCATAACATCAAGGTAAAATTTCATGTTTTCAGCTTCCCTCGCCATTATTCCACATGATAGAGCTGTAGTGGTATCACTTAGCACTTACAGCATAATTCGAATTTGAGTTGATTTTTTTTAATTATGGAAAGAGTAATTTTAAGCAGAAATTTTGGGCTCTTTTCAGTTAGTTAGGCAAAGGTTATAAAATCATCAAATGTTGCTATAAGCCCAGACAAACTATATTGCCATCCACAACTATTCCTTAACCTTCATGCTGATTGACTGCTTATCAACATTCCAACTGGAAATTGGTCACGTAATTTTGAATCATGGTCCAATGACAAAGACAACATTTTAATTTGCATCCCACCCTCCAAACCTTCAAATCAAGCCACTGTGAGGATTGAGAAAGATTTCACACATTAGTCCTACAATATAAAGGATCTTTAAGAGGCATTCAAGCCTTGACAACAATACTGAAAACCATTTAAAATATGTGATTTATTAAGTACCATTCAAATTATGAAACATTAAAAGACGTTTGTCCTATATTATGATTTTTCATAGATTAGCAGATCCATATGCAAGTCAACCCCTTTGTATCAACTTAAAAAATCTAAAAATGTTTAGCTTATACACAAAAGTATAAAGTAATATTTTGCCATGTTCCTTGATACATACATTTCTCTTTTAAAAACATGAAAAATTCTTCCAAACTATTACTACTCTGTATAGCAAAAATTTCAACTTACAAAGTAAAAAGATTTTGATTCTCCAAACATTACTTAATTTTTACAAATTATACAAAAGGTTATCAATTTCATTAGTTAAATTTGTATCAAGTGAAGCAAAAATTTTGTGTAGTTACAAAAATCAAAATAATTGAACATTTATGTCAGACTAAAGTCATTTTAATTTTCTTTTACAGGATGCCAATATTAAATTAATTTAAAATATGTAAGGAAATTTCCACAAAGTGTTGCAACAATGGACTATTTGCGAGTTCTATCCTCTCTAACTCTGGTTTTCTTCTGTACAACCAAACTGACAGTTTAAGCTAGAACAACACCTTCATACAAATTTTAACATTACTACCGAAGAATATAGTCAGCAAGATTAATGGTTATAGAGAATGGTAGATGTTTTCGGATTATATTGCCACATTAATTCATTCCTGAATTATAGTTGAATAGCTACTTGAAAGTTTTAAGATCTTGGAGTATTTTTCTTTGGCAAGTTTGGGAGATTTAATCTCATTTCAGATACGTACCCAATGACCCTTGCCCTTAAATTTGTCTTGTCTGCATACCACACACTCACTACTAATGATTAAATTAATAGAAGTAAATTATTGAAAATACCTGTTTGTAATCATTTCCTATCCGATTTAATGGCTTCTCCATCCATATTCTACATTCAGACCTCTCCCCCCTCGCAAAAGACCACAATGATCACCAAGATCTCCACCTCAACTACCATGAGAAGGAGATACCGCAGCAGTGTGAAGATATAACTATGATTTTTAACTAAGCTTTAACCTTCTGAATAAAATGAAAGGATACTTCCTAAGAATTCAATTCTTGTGTTTCAGTTGATGCGAAACTGTTAAGTATTTATTCATAAAAAACATTAACACTCTTGCGTGTTATTTTATTTTAAGGGGAAAAAAAAGTATACTATAATTCAATTTTGATATCCCATTGAATTTGTGACTTAATTAGAAGTATAAAATAGACTTAGAAATTTTTTTACACAGTTATTACTAACTTAAAATAATCTCAATTGATGAGCCACCATATGTTTAAAAAACTTATTATTTCATTCAAATTTTAAAAAATTTAAAATATTAAGTGAATAATCAATTAAAGGGTTTAATGGCACAAACAAATATGACCATGCTGCACCAAATATCAAACAAATAAAATGTGTGAAGGTTAAAGCTTAATTAGGTGAATTCAAGGAGGAATAAGAAGATTTTTCTCTAAGATAAAAATTTTAGTTACAAAACGTATTTTTTTTTTTTATCCATATGCTATACCAGTAATTCCCAGGGTTTTTCTATATCAACCCCAGGGGTCTATGACGACCTGTAAAGGGTCCACATCAGAGAAAAAATAATTTGGGGTTCATGAGGTGTAAATGGGGGTCTGCGATAAGACTAAACCAGATCGTAAAATTAATTTTAAAAGAAAATTTAATCAAATGTAAACCAGATTTACCTATATAACAGTTTTATTTACTTAATTTACTGGGGTTAATCTGCAGTTACAAGGGTGCAAAGGTATAAATTTTATTTAAAAAGGATCATCATTTCTGTGCTTTTTGCCAGAATCAAGCTAAAGGAGTAAATATTGGACATCACAAATTTTACCAGTTTCTCATAATCAGCCAGAAAAATGATGTTTTAACCTATGTTCAACATTTAAATGTCCTTTCTTCAGGTTTTGAAACTAGGTTTTTGAAAATGATTTGATTATGGTAATACCACAGTATGCATTGACTTTATATTGTCACATTAAAAAAAAAGTCTGATTACAAAAGGAACTGACTGGAATAGCCCTAACGAAGAAGTAAAGTTAAGAAATGCATGTCAGCAATTTTAGCTTCAAAAAGATTTACCTGTTATTTATACCAAATTATGGAACATTTGAGAAAATTTTTAATGGACTCAATTCATGACAGTAAAGTGGTAAAAGACATACACGTGTTCTTCATTGAATTCAAAACAAACATCAAACTAATTGTACTCGTTGCTCTGCTTGTAAAGGGTAAAATTTCAAATTTTATAATACGGTAAAAATATTCAAATGTTATAAAAAATAAATTTCTTTAAAAGTTTTTAAAATCTTAAAAAAATCTTATTTTACACATGTACTTTTGAATAAAATGAATTTTGTCTACCTATGTCTGCATTATTGTTGTTGACAAATTTGTATTTTTTAAGAGAAAGTTTCTGAAAAATCAAAAGTTAGCAACAATGATAGCTGATTAGCTGGAAACACACAATTGCTTTTATTGTGTGACTTTGACATCACATGAGATTTTGAATTCATTGGCTAAAAACATGTTGTTATCATTATTATGTGATATGATGTCACATAAATTGATCTTATTGCTTCTTCTACAGAGGAGTGTTTCAGCACCATTGCCAATCTCCAAAACAAAAACAGGAAGAAAAAAAGATTGGATACTACTAACCGAGGAGATTTAGAAATGTTTAAAATTTGTTATTGATGAACCAGATTCCTCCCACCTATTAAAAATATTTGTTTCTAAGTTATTTTATGTAACAATGATTTTATGTATTAATTAAATTTTAATTTAATTCACATGTGCCTCATAAGTTTTAAACACTCTACTTAACTACAGCTAGAAAGATAAAACTTTTAAAGTATGTAGTGCTATACCTGCTGTCAAAAAAAAACATTTAAGTTGATAAATTTGTAAAAATTTAATATTAGGAAATGGGGGTCTACAGAAAACCGAAAAACATGGCAAGGGGTCTACACGACAAAAAAGTATGGGAACCTCTGTTCTATACACTTGCTTTAATCAAATTTTCTACTTTATTTTGTTTCTAAATTTTATTTATTACATAGTAATTTTTATTTCCATGACAATTTAAAATTTTAAAAAAGTTCATGTAAAAGAAATATATTTAATAACAAAGTAAAATCCAGTACATAAACTACAGCAAGTTAGTTATAAATTATTTAAATGTGCATTAGAAAATACTGAACATTTGTTCTACCCAATTATATTAACCCAGCCAGTTGCTATTTACTTTACAAATCAATGGGAAGGAAACAAAGTACTAAAGCCTGAGAAATTATGACTAAAAATTTTTACATAAAATAAAGCAAAATCACCTGACTGAACGTATCATAGTTCTTTGATATAATCTGTAAAATATAGGAAGTAATTGTTGAAGATAAAAGGGAGCCATTTCAGGGTCTCCTTTAGGTTCATTATCACATTCTTGTTCCAATGGCTTCTTTTCTCCTGCTTTTGAACTTTCAGAGACTGGACACATCCATTCCCCTGAAAAAATGGACATTGAAAATCAATACAGAATTTTACTGAACCAAATGCTTTAGTGATTGATTTAACTGTTCCAATCATGCTGTATTAGAATTATCTGGATAACGGATCACACAATTTGGGAACCATAGCAAGTGATAAGGATGATACTTGAGTTGGCACCATACTCTAACAACCACACCATATTAATATATACAAAGGCTTAGAAACTTGGATTTACATGCCTCAACACCTTTTCATGTTGGTTTTTTATTGAAATCAGAACTCAAACGTTACTAAACTGAAACATAACCAGCCATAAACATGCATCCATAACCATTAGTCTACCGTGGAAGCTCAAATGAAACTACTAAAGCATAAACATTAAATTTGTGATTTATTTAACTGTAACCAGTTAAGTAAGTTTTAAGATTGGAAATTGTGACAGTCACAGAACCACTTTGCGAAAGAGAATGCAGAGGCATGCTGCCCATTAGAAATACAATGAATGATTAATCAATGCATGTATGTAATCACCTGACTGGAGCATTTGCTCATGTACCTTAATGCCAAAAGTCATGAAAACTGAGATGGGCGAAGTAGGCCTTGGCCCTCTATGGGCTGTTGCCACTTTGAGTTTTAAGTTGTTTTTATTTTTATATGTGTAATGCTCTTGTATTTTATCCAACTATCATGATGTAAATAAATTAGCATAACAGTAATATGCAGCTGATCAAAAAGAACCCATACAAAAAGAATAAGATCACACATCAAAAACTTAACAGGAAAAAACTTCAGATCTAGGCTTATTTGGCTTAAAAGTAACTAAAACTATAAAAAATTAAAGTCATTAAGAAAAAAAAAAAGGTGCAATAAAACATTTTAATACTATTTCCAATAAAAATATCACAATTGATTGAAATAATATGCATTTAAAAAAAATTAAATGGAGAGAAATCAAATATTTTGCTCCTTTTCTTTCATAATTCTGAAAATAAAACAAACACATTGTATATTTTAAATAGAATGCTCCTCGAACCAAAAATGTTAATCTTCTAAATCCGAAATAAATTAATATCTTTTTGAACAAGAAAATAGCTGTACAAGACTGCAAAATAATAACAATGTAAATTAAGGTTAAAATAACAGTTAGCAAGAAAGAGTAAGCAGAGGTATACAAAAAACCTACAAGCCTGAATTCCATATTACCATTTAATATGAAGTCAAAACCTGACCAATTGATTTTTCAGCATGTTGCCAAATAAATTTACGGAACTTATGCACATATCATTCACATTAGTGGTGGAGGAAATAACACAAATTACTCTTGACAGAAATGAAAAGATGAAGAAATTCTTCAAATTATGAAGAATCAAGTAACGACAAAAGACACTAGCATTTAAAAAAAATAAAGGAGGAAAAGTTGAATATTAACATATCTCATTCACAATTTAGACATTTACATGCAAATGTAATATTCCAAAAGATATGAAAATATTACCTGGTGATTGTAGAATTGCAGCAACTTCTCGATGCCCTTCATCATTTCGCTCTCTTGCTTTATCTAAAGGAGTTTTGCCATCTTCATCTCTCAAATCAGGATTAGCACCATGTCTTAACAGTACCTTTAAATAAATCATTGAAAAAATAACACGATTAGTTTCAGAAATTATCAACATCAGGAAAAGAAAATGGATTTTTTAAGAAATATGCTAGAAATTTTTGTAACCAATGCCTTCTATTATCAAAAATTAAAATTTTTATTCTGTACTGCAGTTGATAACATGAATTCTCATATGCACGGTTTTGATATACAATTTTACATGCATGATATAGATGCACCTTATTACATAAACAGTTTCTAACAAGTGAATTTGACATGTCAAACAAATAAATGTGATCTACCAGGGAGAAGTATGTGATAATCTGAATCTAGAATAGACATTCATTATATAAATAGTTCACTGTCTCTTTGCATGCAGCAAAGCATTCTTAATCTGAATTACAATTGATCTAAAATGGTTGCAATTATTCTTGAAAATCATGCTACCCCAAATATATCTGCAAAAAAGTAAAGTTTAAATTTGCAACATAAAGTATTAAGATACAGTGTTTGCAATGATAAAACAACCAAACAGCAACAAACACTACCCCTCATGAAATGAGAAGAAAATTCATTTTTTTGGTAGCTCAATTTGATTTTTTAGGAGTAGGTAATGAAATTAGATATGAAAATTATTCATACTAATTTATTTTACAGAATAGATTCAGGAATTTTCAAAAATACAAATTCTGAGCTTCTAATTAGATGCTTGAACAAATTTCATGTTTATTACTGCCCAACTCTAAAACAATGATAGGCTATAGGTGATAACCTTATTAACTATCACAGCCTGCCAATGTGAGGAATTTGAATCTTGACAAACTTAACAAGTTACATCCCCTCTACAAGGAAGGTCTCCAGTGGCACCAGGATTCAAACACACAACTCGACAAAGCTGGACAAAGGTTCTCAACTATGACTCCATAACTATTGCAGCCACTCTAATTAAAGGCAGTTGAATATATAGAAAAATCTCAAAGAAACTTGATGAAAAAAATTCACAAAAGCAATTTTTTTTATAATGCTTAGCAGCAATATCTACACTATTAAAATTCGTAGGTAAACAAACGTATCTGTCTATCTATGGGGCCCTATCTTCTCACGAACCGCACGACGCAGAAACTCGCCGAAGGTACCAAAAGTTCGGGAATGATCCGAGGAATCCGTTTTGACCATTTATATTCCGATATTCCAATTAGTTAAAAAGATATTAATTAAAAACCTTAAAACGCATAATTAGTACCATGTTTCTCCGCCTGGGGACAAGTTCAAAAATCCGGAACTTCTTTTTTTTTCAGACGTTTTTAAAACGCGATCTAATTTTTTTCATGAAACTCAGACAAAAAATAATTACAGATTCGGAAAGATCATTAACTTCGCCACGATACGGTATAATTTATTTTACAAAATAATTATATTTTGTATTTTTTACGATTTTTTTAAAATATGATTTCTAAATCGTTCCGCTGGCATTTTCTTTCGCGCTAATGAAAAAAATATTTTACACTAAAAAAGTTCATGCTTTTCTCTTTTAGAATCAGTCATTTAAAAAATTAAATGTCAAAAACTGTTTTTTATACGATTTTTCAAAAAATAGTCAAAATTTTATTTAAATACTTAATAACTTTAGTTATAAAAATAATCTCACGAAACTTTTTTTCCCGCGCGTAAAATGATATTATAAGTAATCTGTACAAAGATTGATAAAATATCTTAAAAATTACGGTTTTTTTAATAAAAAAAAATGCGTTTTTCGTTTTTTTTTCCTTTTTGCGAGAAATATGTAAGCATTATTTTTTAAAGTTTTTTGTTTAAAAATTACCGTTGTTTGCAATCGATTTCGAAGTTTGAAGACATTAACTTAAAAATGAAGCCAAAAATTTTTTTTTAACTTTAACAGATAACACAATGCGAAATTGAATATCTCTTCCTTTATTTTAAATGTCTTTTCAATGTTATTCCCCGAAGGAACCCACAGCGTGGTTGTTAAACGCGCTTCTTTATAAAAAGGTAGTTTCTAGGTTCAAAACTGAAAAGGAAGAGATATTTAATTTCGCATTGCATTATTTTTTAAAGTTTAAAATTTTTTTCCGGGCTTCACTTTTAAGTTAATACCTTCAAACTTCATATACCGGTTGCAAACAACGGTAATTTCTAAACAAAAAATGTAACAAAAATAATGCTTAAATATTTCTTGCAAAAAGGAAAGAAAACAAAAAACACAATTTTTTTAAAAAAACCCATAATTTTTAAGATATTTTATCAATCTGCGTAATCTGTACAAAGATTGAAAAATTAACTTAAAAATAACGAATTTTTTTTTTTTAAAAATTGTTTCATTTTTTTATTTTTGCTAGAAATATTTAAAAATTATTTTTGTTACATTTTTTTGTTTAAAAATTACCGTTGTTTGCAATAGATATATAAAGTTTGAAGGCATTAACTTAAAAATGAAGCCCGAAAAAAGAACTTTTCATTTTTAATTAATCACAATTCTGAGTGATGTTATTTTTTTATTTTTTTTTTCAAAACAACGAAATTTTGCATATAAATAAATGAATTTAGAAAAGGTTTATTGATTATTAAATCATATTTTACAAAATTTGCATTTTAAAAAAAATAATTACAGTAATTATATAAATATTTATATTATACTTCATAAATATAATTATTAATAAATAATACTTTTTGTAAATTTTGTAAGGAAAAAAAAATTAAATAATATTTTTTATAAACATTAGTTACAAAAAGTTTTATAAAATGATATACAATATGTTATAAGATATTATACAATTATAATAATACATAAAATTATTGTTAAAATAATGAATATGTTATAGTTTTGTATAACATACTTTTTTTTAGTCAGATACATGTTTAAACAACTTACTAAATACAGTGGAATGAAAAAGATTAAAATTAAAGCAAAATATCAAAAAATTTTTATCAGATCGTTTTTTTTTTTTGGTTTTTTTTTAATATTTTTTTCAGTACATGTGTGGCGATGTGATATCTATATGAACTAGTACCAACATCATGCGACGACGATCGTTTTGACGTGATCGGTTAAGTACTCGCGTTCGTAACGGAAGGTTCCCAGAACAAATCTTCCTTCACATGTATAAATATATCTAGGCTTTCCCATATACTCTTTTTTTTTCTAACTTATATATTTTTATATGTTTAATCAAACATTCAAACGTTCAGAGAAAAGCAATCATTTCAATAGCTATCTGTAAATTTTTCTTTTATTCATTACTTATATATATTTATTAAAATCAAATTTCTATATGTTTTTTTAAAGAATTATTTATATTGTTTCATTACTAAATGAATTCTTTGTTAATTAAAAAGTACATTGTCTATTATTTTGGATCAAAACACATTTTAGAGACATTTTTAAGCTAACTATATGTAACGATTGATTGATTCATGAAAATCTGAAACCTATTTTATTATTTTAGGTTATTAGAAACTAACGATTATTAAAAAATGATGAAAGTTTTTTTGTTTTACTCTTAGCATCAGAATCATTTACTTTTTATTACTTCACACATTAATAATTTTCTAATTCTAATGCAAAATTGTTTATTATAAGTCATACATCGAAATTTGAAGCTATATCTTATCTGTGAGGAGGGGAAGATAGAACAATAATTTTACACTAAAAAAAAAACAGTGTTTGGGCTATAGAGAGGGGAAAGAAACCTGTCTTAAATCAAAAATAAGTGGAATGGAACAAATTTCGAAACAGGGAAATTTTTTGTCAAAATTTTAGAAATCACTCACATTGTGCACGTACAAACACACACACAGAAATGCCAGTGTCATGAGGAAAAGAGAAAGCCCAAGCAATGCCAGGCTAAGCGGTGTGTGTGGGGGGGGAGTCATTTTGAAAAAGAGTATTAGAAGTGCTGATTTTGTGAAGGAAAGGGAAAATTTACAAAAGTACAGAAAGCCTGTGCAACGCCGGGCTATGCAGTTAGTTTTCATTTAAGAACCAATCTCACAATAAGAAAGAAACCATGGTTTAATCTGCTGTGCTCAGCAAAGAAATCACTAGAAGCAAATGCAGAAGTATATGTACCAAATTTATTTTAAATTTTGATTCTGCTCCAGCAAAGCTCACTAAAAGAAAAAATTCAATTTAATTAGAAATCATCCCAGATTACTATGCAGACACAGTACTCATATATTTAGTATATAGATCTGAAATAATTTTAAGTATAAAAGAGCCTTCATTATCAGAAATATTGAATATAAAAAAAAAGGTTTAGTTTCTTATGTTTTTAAAAAATAGCTAGTACAAACCTTTGCAACACCTGGTCTGCCAAAACAAGCTGCATAATGCAATGAAGATGATCTCTGACCTTTATTGACATCAGCACCTCGCTCACATAGAAATTCAACCATTTCTTGAGTTCCAAAAGCTGATGCCCAGTTCAGCAAAGTTTGACCCACATCATCCATAAAATTGACTTCAATACCTATAAAGATATTTTTATCCATACAACACATATCAGTTAAAAATAATGCATCACACTAAATGTTCATATCTGTACACCTTTCATAACAAAATCCTAAATTTAAATTGAAGGGAATCCATACAATTGTCAAAAACATTGTCAGAATATGTGTTTAAACCAATTATATATATATATATTTAAAAAAAACTCCCAAATTAACAAAATCATCTGGAAAGAACAGACCAAAAATTATAATAATCCAGAAATTCTACATTAAAAAGCTTATTTTAAAAAAATGCATTTGTAAAGGAGAGCAAAACTGATTTCAAAGTGTTTTTTAAGGGGGTATGTGGTATGATTTATAAAAAAAAAAACTTTGATTTAATGGTTTACATAAATTTTTTAGCTTGCCTCCAATACATGTTACTGTGGATGTCCAAAATTGAAGAATGTCGACTTTCACCAGTGAAAGTCGACACACACCAAATATGTCGGTGAAAGATCAACTATTGTATTACAATCTTGTCCATTCAAAATTTCACCGACGCATGTCGACAATTACAGATATGCTCTGGTGGAGGTCGAAAAGAGAGGAGGCGACTGGCTGTTTCCCGCCAAATCCTTTGTTCAGATGGGAGTCAGTCAGCTTTGTCAGTCCTATGCAAGGTTTGATGGTGCGAACAACATTTTCTTAATTTTTTTCCCCGATACCCTAATATATACTGAATGGATACAGCAGTGAATCGTGATCTTTTTCTTGAAAAGTTAAATGCATTTATTGCGGGTAAACGAGAAGACAATAATTTTTATTTTTCAAAAGAAAAGTACTCTAAAATACTTTTTGAAGTGGTTTCTGCTAAAACTAAGAGCAACACATCTTTGGATTACAGAAGTTAAAACGTTTTGACGTTTTAAAAATTAATGATGAAGAGAAGTTAATTGTACCATTAAAACCAGGAGAAATGAATATACAATATTATGTTATCAATGACGAATTGTTCAGTGTATTATATGCAACTCACATCAGAACAGGCTACGGAGGAAGAACATGTATGCTTAAAGAGTTGCAAATTAAATACAAAAATATTACATATGAAGCTGTAATGTTGCATTTAAATTTATGCAAACAGTGTCGAATGGAACACAGTGCACTTAAGAAAGGTATTGTTCTGAAACCAATGATCAGTTCTTAAACTCGAGATGTCAAGTCGATCTGATAGATCTGCAGTCAAACAGAGATAGCGAATAAAAGTTCATGACGGTGACTCAGGATCATTTAACTAAGTTTGTCCAGCTACGACCTTTGAAAACTAAGAGAGCTGAAGAAGTAGCATATCATGTTCTTTCAATATTTTTAACATTTGGTGCTCCAGCAATATTGCAATCAGATAATGGTAAAGAATTCAGTAATCAAGTCACATCCGAAATATGCGCTATGTGGAAAGATAAGATAGTTCATGGAAAGCCTCATCACAGTCAAACACAAGGCTCAGTTGAAAGGGCCTCTCAGGATATACAGAATATGCTAACTGCATGGATGAATGATAACCATACAAATAAATGGTCAGAAGATTTACCCTTTGTTCAATTTGCCAAGAACACTACATGCCAAGAAGGAATACGCCAAAATCCTTATGAAGCCATGTTTGGAGTTAAAACAAAAACAGGCATAGCATCATCTTTTTTGGATAGCGAACAAATCGCAAATATCGAAACTGAAGAACAACTCAAAGAAATTGCCAATACTTTTGAAACCGAAGAACAGCTTGAAGAAACTGCCAATACTTTTGAAACTGAAGAACAGCTCAAAGAAACTGCCAATACTTCTGAAAAAAAATTTGAGTGGTGGTCATACCAAAAACCACATTCCAAAGAAAAATATTGAAGAGGACTTGCAATCTACTACATCTTCACATCTAGTTCTGACTGAAAAACACAAGTTAATTTCTAAAAAAGAGCGGCTGCGAAAGAGAATCTTCTACTGCAAGCAACAAAAATGTTACGTATCTCCCAAAAAAAAAAATTTCTCCTGCTCAAATTGGTGACTCTGCACAAATACAAGACTCTGATGTCAACCGTAGTTGTACAGATAACCGAAATGTGTTAGCGGTTGTTGTTGGAATAGGAGACTCTGACTTCTATAAACTTGCAAATGAAAAAGGTACCCTCAAGCAGCTGTACACACATAATCAGTCCGCAATTTGTAAAGAAAAGTTACTTTCCATAGATATTTATTTTCAAGAGAAATGCAGCTGCAGCTAATTCGACAAGTGGCAGCCAAAGCTATACACACTGTCATTGCAAAAGGAAGGGTTCCACAAATAAATGCAGTTGTAAAAGCAAGGGCTTCTTGTGCAATTCAAAGTGTCATAATAGTTTAAGTTGCTGCAATAAATAAGGTTTGAATCACATAATTTAGTAAGTTTTTAATTACTATTATTTTATTTTCTTATTTAGAATGTACTGTATAATTAAGTAGGTTTTTAACTTCTATAATTTTCCTTTCTCATTTTGAAAGTACTGTTTGTTTTAAGTTCTTGGTCATTTCTCTCAGAAAGAGAAGTGAAAAATTTATCGCGACTGAATTAAGGAGAAGAAAATATAAATGTCCAACATGTTCAACATTCACCATTAGTGCATGGTGAATGCTGACATTTACCAGTGTAAGTCAGAAATAAGGATATTTAGCAAATATTTCAGATATATACCAAGCGACAATATGAATGTTGACATTCACTGGTGAAAGTCGACATTCTCCAGATTTCGATGTTCCACCGTAACATATATATATATCAAGTAAAACAGTATTAGTGTTCAAAATAACACAATAAATTAACCATTTAATTTTTTGAAAAAAAATTTAAAAATTCACATAAACTGATTTTAAAATTCTTCAATAATAACTGGTGTACACATATGAAATTTGATTTTCAGGTGATTTACAAACTGTGAATAATAAAGTCAATATGAATTTTGTGATAACATGACTGATTTTGTTGAATACTTTTATTTATCAACTCTTCTTGAAAAATGTTGAATTTAGAATTTATACATCATGAAAATTATAAATTCTTTTGAACTATTCATTTTGATTCAAAAATGCAACCAACTTTTGATAGATCTATTAATAGTGAGAAAAAATATCAAAGCATTTAGCACAATAGAAAAAAAATTCTTAGCATTTAAAAAGATGAACAAGTTATTTTTTCTTTACGAGATAAATCAATTTAAAGTTTATATTTGCCAGTGGGATGTGAATAAAAACAAACATAAAAGTTATCATAACCCTGTTTTTTTATTTTTAATTTGAGTTTTCAATTATTGTAAAATTATAAAAAAATATATAAAGAATAGGGTAGAATGGTAATCGGGGCACTTGATCTCTGGTGAATATATAAAGAATAATTTAGGTTTAAAAAATATGATTTGATTTTCTGATTGATTTCCATCAACTGAATCACAAAATGTCCCTTTAAATGAAAACTACTATCTAATCATTAAAATTATAGAAGCATGGTTAGAATGAAATTCCATGCAATATGAGGAGTAATTTTATATTGAACTAAATTTCATGATTTGAAACCCAAAAAAGGACAAAAAAAAAAAAAATTAAACAGCAAATGATTCAACTTGAGAGAAACCTCATCATTAAAATAATGGTATAAGCAGATTCAAATGCCTATCATGGATTGAATTCTTATTAACCAGTCAAATCCCAATTTTAAAAGGCACTCCTTTATAAGTCATAGCTGAAATTCATGATTTTCAAAATATTCGTAATCTGATAGGTTTAAGCAATTTTTTAGAAGCAAAATTAGTTATTTCGAAATAAAATCATGACAACTAACAAACCTACAGCAAATTAACACCTTAGCTGATATATCATTTTCCTTAACACACACATCACATTAAATCACCAATACTCAACTGAAGCATTATTAAACATGATAGTCTGTTAGTCATAAAATAGGAAGTTAGTAATGAAACTCATTCAGGAACATTAGAATTAAGTAATCTACCCTTCATACAAATAATAAATTAATCAGTTTAAGAGCATTCTCTTTACGGAGGAGGAATTTGTGCAATTTATTATTTAATAAAAAGCTACAGTAAAAAGTCCCCTATTAAAAGCATTTTATATAAATTAAAATATATTCAATTCCAAAACATTTAAAAAAAAAAAAAAACCCAAAATTTAAAAAAAAAAAAATAAACTTTCTTTTAAATCTTACACAATTGAAAGATGCAATTTTTAAAATAATTGTTTAGATTTGTAAGAGTGCTTATTTCATTTCTCATAAAATTAAAATGCAAAGATTCATCAAATTATTTCTAAAACAAACTAGCCTTTTCTCCCTAGCTAAGTGAAGATTAAAAATATAAAAAGGTTAAAACATTTAAATATTCTGTTATGAATCATTTCATGTCAATTAAAACAATATACATTTAAAAGATGCAAGAAAATACATTCTGAGAAAAGTACAGAAACAAAAGTTTCCATGAATTGTGACATAAATGGGAAAAAGTTATAGAAACTAGCAGAAAATATTTTACTCTATTTAAGTATACTCACCACCAGAATCAATAGCATCAATTAAAGCATCAGTATCTTTGCTGCGAATACAATCAATCAATTGACGGTGAGTTCTTTCACCAGCAGTATCAACACGACGAAGACTAGGTATTCTGGCAGGAGGGGCACCTCCTTGAGAAGACTTTGGTAATGCTTTCCTTCCTTCAAATAAAAGCACCAAGAGAAGATCTACCAGACGCATTGTGTCAAGAACGCACCTACAAAAAGAGGTTCCAAACTGATACATTTCATCAAAAAAAAAAAATATCTAAAATGACACCAACAATTAATGTTTCACAGAGAGCCTAATTTAAGCCCAAAAACACCATAACTATGCTTAACCCTTTATCTACCAACGGTACTTATAAATACCACTCACTTTAAAATTACATAGAATAACCCATTTTTATGAATATACTGACGATACTTGGCAGGAATATTCTTTTAAATCCACTCTTCTATGAAGAATGGCAGCAGGAGTTCTATGATGAGTATTTTAGCGAGGAAGGCGATTAGTTTTATAGCAGAAATTGCGTTTTCAGCTGATATTTTGATTGGATTGCAAAGATTGTCATGTTTGTACCAAAAAAGTAGTTAATGTCAAATACAAGTGCCTTATTTTTTTTTGTATGTTAATGAATACCTTAGAAAACTATTTGATTGTTTGTTTTAAGAGTGAACAATGTATATAACTAATTTTACAGTTGAATATCTTTAACTAATTAGTTCTAAGGGATTAAATTTCCCAAAGTTGAGTATTTTGTTTATGTATATCCCTTAATTTTCAATGTAGAGATTCAAAAAAAATATATTCCATGAAAAAAACTGTAGTAAATCATAATGCGGTGGATAAAAGACTAAAACAGCAACAGAAATTTATATAAATAAATGGACTACAAATTTTTATTTAAAAGTAAGCAAGCACACAATACAAACATAAAACGTAACTTTTACTTTTAATTGCAACTGAAAGAATTTTTGTTAAAAGTGCAATTTCATGCCAGCGGAAGTTCCAAAATTTGTGAATTCAATAAAAAAAATAATAATAATAAAAAAAATAAGCCTATACATATAAATATATATACACATAAATATGTAATAACTTAAATTAATATTTACTTAAAATTCGAATACTCTATTACGCGAGTCTCATTTCATCCAATACTTAAGGATTAAAACCTCTAATTTGACAGACTTATGCGCGATTTCTCGTTAAAAGTATTAGATTTTGAATTTTTGACAGATTTATTTTACACATTTATACACACATATACATAATTGCAATATTTCAAGCTTTGGGGTTAATGTTATTTTTTAACCATTTATTTGTTACTATTTTACAGACAGGTTAATTATTGAAAAGAAAATAGAATTGTTACCAGTACACTAATAATTTCCTTAATATCTGCTTTTTTATATAATTCATAATTCAGTAAAAAGTTGTTTGATTATAGAATCAAAAAACACAAAACAGAATGGAAAAATTAAGTACCTTTCATCACCTTGCACAGCTGATTCAATAGCTGTAGGTAGATCAGATCTATGAAGGTCCTGAAAAATGCCAGGAAGTTTGTAGTCAGACAAAAACAAATATTTTTCATATAATTATAAATTTCCTTAAAAAGAAAAAAAAAATTAAAAGAGCTTACATAAGTTATACTTGGAGAGCCTCGAAACAGAGTAGATAACAAGCTTATTGTAGTTGATATGCTAGATGATGTTTTTACTTCTGGTGATCCTGGTGCTGCTGTACTAGTACTAGCAGAACAGGTTAAAGTAACACTTTTTAATTTCACTAATAGTCTATTCACAAGTCCATGTTCAGCTAATGGAGCAGGATCTATACCTCTACGGGTAAACCTATCTGCTAGAGATGCAAAGCACCTTAAAGCACCATCAGATACCTATAATAAAAAAAAAAGACAAAAAAAATGCATTTTATTTTTAAAAACTGTCACTTCACTATTATAATCGCAACATATGCAGGAAGAGTCTGAAAACTCGAATAATTAATATAACTAAGAAAAATTTTAACATGGTGCAACAGAGCTCCCCAAACTAAATTTTAATTCAAATACCTCATATGCGAGCTTGAAATAACCCTTTTTACGAAATTGGTTTACCTACAGATCCTATATACAGGAACTTGATGCTCCAGCATTTTAAGAAATTTCTGCTGTCTTGTTTTTTTTGTCTTATTGAATACTGATGCAGCATAATCAATGGTGTCCAAGCCAGCTCTTTTATAATTTGATGTGTGGATAATAAGTAAGAAAGGGGTAAGTGAATTTTGAATTTGATTATTATTAGAAATATTTTAATGTTAAAATATTTGATTTAAGCCAAAAGTGAAGAATTTTAAAAGAAAAAGAGCTACTACTACTAGAATTTCAGTTTTGCATTTATATAATTCTCATTCTATTTCAAAAGTTGTGGACAATTTTGAACAGATTACAGAAAAATAAAATAAACTCGTAATTTAAATGAAGAAATTCTAATTTTGATGTTGCTTGAAACAAAACCTAACAGAATTGGATGCTGAAGTTGATGAAGCAGAGAGCTAAACAGAAAATTTGAGCGAATTTTAACTATTTCTACGAGTTCTCACAAGGGGTCAAAAAGTAAAACAAACTTTACTTAATAACTTTAAAAAATACAGTTGAGAGCTATAGAAAGTTTGAAAATAACAGGAAAATATGCAAACCACAAATATCATTTTCTCCATCTATTGTGAATGCTTTATTTAGATTCATACAATAGTTTAAATAACATACCATAATATCCATTTCAGAACAGTTATTAAAATATGGTTGAAAATGCCATGATAATTATGATGAGATCTGATTATTTGTCGCACATGACATTAATACACATCACAATGTAGAGCAGCAAGTACAATGCTTAATTTTATTAATGTCACACTTTGAAATGCAAGAGAGCTAACAGTGATGGACCTTGCAATTTTGAATTGTGGGTAAATAACAAAACACCTGAACTGGCACAACTCACTCTCTCCCAACTTCTACACTAATGTGAGAATTAATTTAATATGCATCCCCCCTGTACATGGTGGATCTTTAGTGACATTAGGACTCAAACCCTCAACAACACCAGCCCCAAATTTATGACCATGACACTATTCGGCTACTGCACAGACACACAGGAACATCGCAGATGTTATTTGAATCAAAGGCCTATTTTTTGAAGACCATTATTTATAATTGGATATATAGGGTATCATGTAAATGTTGTGACAAACTTCTAGGGGAGGTAGGACACATAATAAAGATTACAAACTGCATTGGCACCCATGCCCAGAAACGTCATTGTACTACGCCAGGTGGTGCTATACATGAGTGCTTATGAGGAAAATGAGAATTACATCATTCAAGCAGATGGCAGCATATGAAGAACATGGAATGCTATACAGAGAGCTTGCAGATATGCATTTAGTGTACGGAATAGTCGAGGGTAATGGACGAACCACTACAAGCATTTACTGAGAACGCTTCTCATACAGACATCAACCACATCAGTATGCCCATCTGCATCAAAATTTGTGAATTGATTGAATATTAACGTCGCACTGTTCAGCTACACGAGGGCTTTTGGCAACGGACCACGTAATTTTGAACCATGGTTTAGTGACGTGGACGACACCTGAGCTGGCACCCCCCTCTCCTACCACACCACACCAACGGGAGGATGTTTCAGCTCTCGACAGATTTAACGTGCATCGCTGCCCTACACGGCGGGTCTTCAGTGGTACCAGGCTCGAACTCGTGACAAGGCAAGTCACGGTCCGATACCTATACCACTCGGTTACCGCGGCCACTCAAAATTTGTGAAAGTATGGGTCATTAAGTGATAGGACAAGTGAGGGAAGGCCCCACTTGTTAGGGAAGAAAGTGTGTTGGATGTCGTAGAGAGTACCTAAGGACCAGCATACATGACTTGCCTCTAAATCAAGAATGTTTTGTAGCAGTGTCCAGAGTGTTTGGAATGCAAAGTCCTTCCACGCCTTTCATTTCCAAATGGTTCAGTTACCTGATGAACACCCTGAATGTGTTTCACACACAGGTTTCAGTAAGAAAATGCTCATGATGTGAAATTCCCTCTTTATGTGTTGTTCACTGATGAGGCTACATTCAATAGAGATGGCATATTCAATCACCACAATCTGCATTTGTGGGCTTTAAAAAAAAACCCACGGGGTGTGACACAATGCAGCACAACATTTAAAATTTTTTCTTTGGGCAAGTTTGGTCAGCAACTCCTTAGTCAGATTGTATCTCATACCATCCATGTTTAATGCAGCGAATTATCTGATCTTTCTAAAGCAGGTTCTTCCCAGCGTTCTTGATGATGTTCCACTAAATGTAAGGGCCAACAAGAGGTTCAAACATGATGACGTGCCAGCTCATTTTTGACTGGCTATTCGCAGCCATTTGAACATATCATTCCCGCATCGATGGATTGGATATGGTGCACTGGTTTCCTGGCCTCCATCCTCTCTGGATTTATCAAGCCTTGATTTCTTTCAGTGGGGAACCATCATATCCGTTGTGTATTACGATCATGTTGAGTCTGAAATGGATCTCGAGGCAAGACTCCACTGTGATTCTGCTACAATTAAAGAAAGACCTGGTATGGTCCAACATGTGTGGCAATCAATGCTCAATCAGTGTCAGGAATGTTGTGTAGGATGGCACAAACTTTGAGCATGTATTGTAACATTCAAGCTGTATTCTAGCTTATAAATGTTTCAAATTAATCACTCTCTTCTTTCCTTTCCCATGTTCAACCTTTGCTACCACTTACCCAAGATTTGGGGGCATAATGGATTTTTATGCAACTTTTAATCTTTATAATATGCCTACCTCCCCCTAGAAGTTTGTCACAACTTTTTTGGGACACCCTATAAATTCAATAACAATACATTTAGCATTCATTTATTTACAACAATCATTCTCTTATTTTTGAAACTGAAAATATACACTGAAGTGCCATGGAATAAGGAACAGCAAGGGCTATGAAAATTGTGTGGTGCTGCGCATCATTTATGCGCAAGTGAGGGCACTGTAGTAACTACATATGTAGCATGTACTGTGGTTGTTCTGAATTAAATGTTGAAATTGCCAGTATGGGTAAAGTACCTTATTTCGATGCCTTTGATCGCGGACAAATCATAGGTGCGCGTCGCATGGGCCATTCAATTTCTGAAACTCTCACACAGCTAGGATTTTCAAGGTCGACAGTGTTAAGAGTATACCAAGAATGCATAGATGGTGGACAAAAAACTAGCAATCAGGCAAACTGCAAAGGACAATTAGCCTTAACAGAGCATGGTGAGAGAAGTTTAAATTACCACCCAGTTGAATGACGGTGTCAGTCGTACAGTTAGTAAACGGACTGTACAATGCTAGCTTCATCATATGGGTTTTGCGAGCCATCAACCAATGAGAGTACCATTGCTCAATGCTCGTCATCGGACTGCACGTCTTGTCTGGGTAAAACAGCACAGAGACTGGAATGAAGAGGGCTAGAAACGAAAATATGGCATCAGGCCCATAAAGTCATGGATCCTGCATGCCAGTTTGGAAATGTACAAGGACATGGTGGTTCAATCATGGCCTGGGGTGTTTTTTCATGGCTCTGTATGGGATCTTTGGTGCACATACCAACCTCCCTCAATGTAAGGTACGTAGTTGCTGGGTGATCACCTCTATCCATTTAGGCTGTTCTGTTAACTGCACAGTAATGGAGTTTTACAGCAAGACAACTGTACCTCACTGGCTACTAGCTGGTTGGATGAGCATTTCTCTGATTTTTTCTGTCATAAGTTGGCCACTTATAAGCCCAGAATTAAATCCTATTGAGCATCTTTGAGATGTTTTGGAACAAGGTGTGAAAGGCCACCACATAGCACCAACGAACCTTAATGAATTCTGGGCAGCTTTAGCCAATATTTGGCAAGTCATTCCTGCGAAACATTTACAGAAACCTGTTGAATCTATGCCTTGTCGTGTGGCAGCCGTTATCAAGGCCACAGGAGGTCCAACTCATTACTAGGTAGGTATCCCTAATTCAGTGGTGTATATGGATTATAAAAGAGGCTACAGATTACAATTCTAATAACAATCATGACACATTTTGTATATTAAAAAATATTAAAAAAAACACACAAATCTTAGTAAAATAACCACCAGCCAGTGGCGCACACAAGGGGGGTGTCCTAGGGGTCCGCCCCCCCAAAGCCCTGGATTTTTTTAATGATTGATTATAATTTTAAGTATATAATACGTAAAATTTAATTAAATATTTGTTTTTAATGATTAATTTTATTAATTAATGTTAATTATTTATTCAATAATTAATTTTTACTGTTTTTTGTTCCCCAAAATCGACAAAATCAAAAGGAGCATGATACAAGAATGGTGGACTTTCGACCAGCCCCCCCCCCCCCACCCCTGGAAAACTCCTGTGTGCGCTACTGCCACCAGCCAAGCAATTTGCAACTATCAATGACTGAGAAACCTGAAACTTTCCTCTGATAGCAGGCATAAATAACAAAATTATATATAAAAAAAAGGTTACTTGTGTGAGAAAAATAGCTTCAATATTAACTTTTATGTGGAGAAATACCAAAACTTAACATTTGAAAAAGCTGCAGGGGGAAAAAGTGTAGTGTTTTCCAATGCATTATTTCTGAAAAGGAATTATTAACAGCAGCTATATGTTTTCATAATTTCAATATAACTGATTAACATGTGAATATTCTATCATTCATTTTATGTGAACTTTTTCCCAAATAAAAAAATTTAATTGAAATAGAGAAAAATTCAGTGGAACAATGGAACACTGATGATTAATAACTATGATATATACTAAAATCATTAATGAAAATTATTGCATTTTTTTTTTGCATGAAACATAGCGCTAGAAGTATATAAAATTTAACGTTAGTTACATAATTTTTCACATACTTTTTAATATCATATTGGACATTATTTATTTTAACAAATAAATAATTATCATTTTTAGAAATAAAACTGATTTAAACTATAGTTTAGCAATTTTTAAGTGAATTTTAAAAATTGTCAAATCACAGCTTTATAATAACACTGAAATTTTTACTATGGAATGCCAAAAAGTGTAATTATACTGTGATATTTCATTTGTCCTATCAATTGTAAAATGTTTTATATAATTATTTCACAATTCTGATAGAGTAATATAAAAATTTGACATTTTAACAAAATACAACTAAGCAAAAACTAAAATCAAGATATCACTCACATGTGTATCATCATGTTTCAGTAACACTGAGAGTGCTTCCACACAATTTGGTAAGCTAGCATCATGTGGTTCCATTTTCCCACAAAGTCGTGACACAACAGCCATTGCAGAATGTAATGTATCCTTATGAACCAAGTTACCAATATCACGGATAAATGTTAAAACACAACTCAAACCACTAGCATCAAAAACAGCTCCTGCTTCCCTCGTGCATATAAGCTCTAACACCTAGAATATATAAAAGTAAAATAATTAAAATCATAAAATCTAACAAGGGGAGGGCACGACTAAGGAAATTCATTTGGGATCGAGACTTGGTGTAATAGTAGTACTCTTTTAGGGTGTGTTAACCCCTCAATGTAATTCCGTCGAATGGCCAGTCAATTCGGAGAAATCAGCCTTCGAAATTCATGCTTAGCTTTTATACAATTAAATTTTAATTTTCCGCAACGAGTTCATAGCTTGATTGGTAAATCGTCTGCTTTCTATGCTGGAGGTTAGGGTTCGAGTCCACGCGATCAACTTTTTTTCTTCAATTCATTTAATTATTTTTTTAATTAAATAAATTTATTTATGAAAGGTTTATTAAATATTAAATGATATTTTTTGTAATTATTTTGAATTTTACAAAATAAAAAAAATTTAATATATAACTTAAATTTTTTACTAGTAAAATTATTAAAAATTATTATTAATTAAAAATATTAAAAATAGTTATTAAATAAAAATATTTAAAATAATTAGTAATAAAAATTATTAATAATTAAAATTAGTAAATTATTATTTATTAAAATTAATTACTATTTATACTAATTAATTTATATTTATTATAAAAATAAATCACTATTTATACTAATTAATATTTATTATTAATTAATAACTATTTATACTAATGAATTAATTACTATTTATTATAATTAATTATTATTATTATTAAGCATTAGTATTAATAAGAAATATTATTAATTTATTGCTAAATTTATTATTAATTTATAATTAAAATTATTATTAATTTATAATTAAAAT
>BMAV01022125.1:503468-540062 GCA_019973955.1 Trichonephila inaurata madagascariensis | reverse complement strand
ATTAATTTATAATTAAAATTATTATTAATTTATAATTAAAATTATTAATTTATTATTAAAATTGTTGTTTATTATTAAAATTGTTGTTTATTATTGAAATTTTTATTAATTTACTATAGAAATTATTATTAATTTATTATAGAAATCATTATTAATTTATTATAGAAATTATTATTAATTTATTATAGAAATTATTATTAATTTATTATAGAAATTATTATTAATTTATTATAGAAATTATTAATTTATTATAGAAATTATTAATTTATTATAGAAATTATTTAAATAAATTTATTAAAATTATTTAAATAAACTTTTTGAAATTAAATAAATTTATTTGAAAAGGACTTAAATATTTTATAAAATTGTAAAATAATTAATTTAGTAACATAAAAAAAAGACATTTTTTTATTATATTAATAATAAAATAATTTAATAATAACATATTTTATAAATTATTATAACATAACATAACATATTTTATTTTATATTATATATAATATTTTATTTACAGTATATTGTATTTCACATTATAAAACTATTTGCAACTAATTTTTTTTTGTAAAATATAATTTAATATTTTTTATATATTTTACTATAAATATTATTTATTAATATAAAATATATTTATAAAATTTAATATAACTATTTATATAATCAATGTAATTTTTTTATAAAATATAAAATAATTACAAAAAATATCATTTAATATTTAATAAACCTTTCATAAATAAATTTATTTAATTAAAAAAAATAATTAAATGAATTGAAAAAAAAAAGTTGATCACGTGGAATCGAACCCTAACCTCCAGCATAGAAAGCAGACGATTTACCAATCAAGCTACGAACTCGTTGCGGAAAATTAAAATTTAATTGTATAAAAGCTAAGCATGAATTTCGAAGGCTGATTTCTCCGAATTGACTGGCCATTCGACGGAATTACATTGAGGGGTGAACACCCTAAAAGAGTACTACTATTACACCAAGTCTCGATCCCAAATGAATTTCCTTAGTCGTGCCCTCTCCTTGTAAGTATTAATGCTAAAGTTTGTATAAATTACATAACATCATAAAATTAATAATACTCCATAAAAAACTGTCAAGTTGCAATAGCAAAATCAGAAGAAATTTGCAACAAATAAATTAGGAACACAGTTTCTAAATAAAAACTTATCTGATAAAAATGCTTACATCAAGCAAAACAGAAAAAATTGCAGGCTTACATACATTCCTCCATTCAAAAATTTTGTGAATGACCTTTGTTCACTGGTAAAAGCTGATATGCACTCACATCACATGCAACTCAGCTGAATGAGCATAGTTGTTCAGACATGCAGTATTTTATTCAGATATTTAGCTTTGTTAAAAGTGCAGCACAATGTAGTGAAAATGTAAAAAATAAAAACATGCATAGCTTGACAATATGAAATTTTTCTTTAAACTTTAAGTCAGCATAAGATTGTCATCAAATGCTTTTACCAGAGTATGGCCAAGATACAGCATGTCTGAAGTGCATGTATGAGTGGTATTGACGGTTTCATAAAGGCAGTGTGGTAAACTTTCCACCTAGTGAAAGGCCCATTACCACTTGCTGTGCTTGCAAGAAATAGCAAAACTACTCAACTTGTTAAATTTTTTTTGTAAACACTGGCACGCCATATATGTATTGGAATTTATGAAGACAAGCGAATAAAGTTTATTACTTTTTTGCATTCAATGAGAATAATCCTTCTTTTGAGTTGATTCATTTGCCTAAAGACTATAAATCTTATTTTACAGGTAGAAGAATCTAAGCTTCAAGCATTAAAGGAAGTTTTAAGTCAATATAATGTGTGTTTTAAATCAATATATTCTTGATGAAAAAGCAACATGGTGTCCGCCTCTGGACCTGCATAATTCAATTTGTGGACAATAAGTTTTAGAGAGGCAAGTAAACTTTGAGCTGGATTGTCATTTTGATATTTAAAGAACTTTTGTTTACTGGAAATGAATTTTAAGAAAAAAAAGATTAGTTGCTTGCTCTTCATTTCAAAGTTTGTATGATTCTATTAAAGATTAGTTTTGTCTGGCAATGATTTGGCTCATAACTTGGATTTATTGGCTGATTTTGAACTGTTGAGTGAAAAATATAATGAACTGTGCATCTGGAATCAAGGAATTCAAAATTCAATGTTACTGGAAGCAGATGAAAACCCAACAGGATTGATTGAATATTAACGTCGCACTGTTAAGCTACACGAGGGCTTTTGGCGACGGACCACGTAATTTTGAACCATGGTCAACTGACGTGGACGACACCTGAGCTGGCACCCCCCTCTCCAACTACCACACCACACCAACGGGAGGACGTTTCAGCTCTCGACAGATTTAACGTGCATCGCTGCCCTACACGGCGGGTCTTTAGTGGTACTGGGCTCGAACTCGTGACAAGGCAAGCCACAGTCCGATACCTATACCACTCGGCTACTGCGGCCCCAACAGAACTGGAAGATGAAATGAATGAATCAGATGAGTTAAATAGAAAATTTTAAAGAATTTAATTTTAAAACAAAGTGCAATGTTAGTGAAAGTGGTGAAAGTGGTTCTACACACAGTGTATCTAAGAGAAAATTCAAGTAGCCCTTACTTAAAGTACATAAATTTGGCCGAGAAATAAATGACTGGCTTCCATTTTGGGGCCAGTGCAATAAAATTGACAGTGATCCAGATATCAACGATGCTGACAAACTTCAGTATCTAATACAATGTATGAAACCTTCCACTAGAGCAAGAGAGTTGGTTGAGAACTTCCACCATCAAGGGAAAATTATTGCAAGGCAGTGGATTCTTTAAAACCACATTTTGGAAGAGAAGAACTGCTTGTGGAGTTTTACGTTTAAGAATTATTGAAGTTAACAGTATCTGTGAATTCTAAAGATCATTCAAACATAAACAAAGAAGCTGGTGCAAAAATGAAATATGAGCCTACAGGAACTGAAGAAATGATCTACAATCTCTTTGGTGCTGTTGAAAGTCGTCAGAAGCACTATCTGTAGAGTATATGCAAATAGCTTCCTAAAGAATTATCATTGTACTTTTGACATTTTGATCAAGATAAAATATGTGCTGATATTCCAAGAATGAGTATTGGATATTGGACAAAGAAGATTAAAGAAAAGGGGAATTCCTGAGTGACCAAGAAGCTTGCTCGCTGAATTCTTACTCTTCAGTACATTTGTTAATAGTTGGTGACATTGCTGGAAAACTTTTCACTGGCAAAATTATGAATCTGTCTTGTGGATTAATTGCAATGGTGAACAAGCTAATAAAATTTCATTTGCTATAAATTAAACGCCTAGGAGCAGTTAATCTAATGCGAGAATTACAAATTTACTTTAGGGCATCAAAGCAGTTTAGAAATTAGAATCCTATCACTATCCAAAAAGTGCATAAAAGGAAAAAGAACTCAAAACTCACTTTAAAAATCATTACTTTTTTAATTTCTCAAACTTTTATTTTATTTTCAAAACCCAAACTATATCAACTTATTCACATGCATTAATTAGAAAAAATAAATAAATTTAATACATGCCTTGATACACTGCTCAGCTAAATCTTTACTTGCTCTGGAGGACACATCAGCAACAACCAAGCGGTTGCAGATGGCTTTGATTGCACCATCAACAGCAACAATACGTCTTGTGCATTCAGCGGACACATCCAAGTAATAGGTGATAGCTCGAGCAGTAACTTCCAATACGTTATCTGGAGCACATTCATCCAAAAAGATGCGACAGAGAGCAGGAAGGAATGTCCTAGGAGGGCAACTAAAGAAAAAAAAAACATGAATAAAAAAAGAAGCCTTGAACTAAACTTCGGATACAAATAACTTAACTCAATGGCACGACAACCCATAAGGGACAAGGTCTACTGTGCCCAACTCAGTATAAGCTACCTTGGGCCCTGAGGTGCATAGCAGATGTTCTGGTCAGGTGGTCACAGTCTGATGCAAAAACCCCCAGTGTTAAGTTCCCAAACAAGCTTGGCACTCATTATATTGACCCATTGAAGGGATGAAAGGCTGAGTAACCTTGCCCAACCCGGGATTTGAATCTCAGATCCATGGTGTGGAAGCGCAATGCACTAACCACTCAGCCACTGGGTATCACGGATACAAATAAGTAATTTTTAATAAAGAAACAAACTTATACATAAAATGTGCCTATAATTTGTAAAACTACACATGTACAATAACATACAAAATACAAGAATACAATTTGTATCAAAACAAATTTTGTTTAAAGATTATAAATCAGTTCAGTAATAAAAGTTTAGCAGGCTAATCATTCTCTCAAAATAACCTAGCATATGACTCTCTAATCTTTCACACTAAATTTAAAATGCTCTATTAAAGTATTATCTACTCAATTTTGCAGAGATATCGGATCCTACAATGTGAGGGCACTCAATTCAATAACAATTTTAAGAAATTTAATAAATTTTTAATTTTTATTTGAAGGCGAGTTAAAATTCTACTTTTACTTCAACATTTTTAATAAATTTATTATATTAAAAATTACTTAAAATTACTAAGAAAATTATTTCTTTATAAAAGGTACTCATTTTTCCACGAACTGTGCACCATTCTATAGTTTAGTTTAATTTATATTAATATCATATATATTAGATAGAAACAGATCCAAAAGTGCAAGTAAAAAAGGGGGGGATATTGCAATCAGTCCATTCCTTCTATATAACTATAGATTTTCCTTATACACTTGCTTGAAAATATATTGATGTGTTCTTCATAATTAAGATATTTTCGGTGTCACAAAATGTTATTGAGCTCGCCCCCCCCTCCTAGCCGATTTGTGTTCAAATGTCCTCTTAAGGCTGTCCTTCGGTTAATGTTAAAGAATAGGACCCAAATTCGGAATATTTTTTTCAGAAATAAAAGTGCTCAAGCAATATTAAATTCTGGCTTCGCTATTCTGTAAAGAGAAAAAGAATCCCTTATTTTATCGTACTACTCCTTTTATCCGAGTTGACACATTTTTTCTTCTATAAAATGTGTTCCGCATCCCCCCTTCTATATCGTAATGCTAAATGAGTTATCCTTTCACATGTTAAATGAAAAACTAATTATTCATGAAATATTTTGGAATTTTACAAACGCTATATTTTAAACAAATGTGTGAATTACAATGTCACAAATTTTTATAAAAATTTAGGCATTTTTCCGTCAGAAAAAATATGCTCCACGTTAAATTCCCGCTCTCGTACATATGACGAAAACGGCCTTATAAGCCACCCTAAAATTTTCGAAAGATCGATTCTTTTTTTTTTATTTTAAATGGTCCCCTAGAACCCCAAATGATGTCCCATTATAGCCGGGAAAAATCTCTCAAGTACTCGGTTTTCGAATTTTAGTACAAGGCCGTCTGGTCAGCAGCAAGTTCCTTTTGTGAGCGCATGAGGAAAGGTAGGTTAGGGTACTAGAACAGACATACGGCACATGTTATTGAAAAAATTTATTTCCTTACTAGTCTAGACGAGTTTAGACTTGTCGAACGTCTGTTTTAGTCAGTAAAGCACACCCAAGCATTTGAGAAGGACGCTAGTCGACAAACACTCGTTTTTCTCAATACTTCTATGAACTTTTCTTTTTCCTGTGTAATTATTGATTTGTTTTTATAATGAGTGAGAAAGTGGTGTACAGTGAGAAGAAAGGAATAAAAACGTCATTTTGTAACATCAAGAGACCAAAAATATCTCGAAGACCATTGAATCGCTATGAGTTAGAAGCACCAGATGACTTGAATGCCAGTACATCGACATTTATGTGTTCAGTGATGGGTTTTCTTCTTTGACATAATGAAGGCAATGAACTTCGAAATCGGCCTGAACAGCTACGAAATGTGCTTGGAGATCGACAAACAGCGCACAAAGCTTGCAGAGAGATCGCTATTTGACCGGGTAATAAAAGAGGCAAGTATCGTTTCAAGATCAAGCAGAAAAAAAAATGCAAGAGCAGGACGATAATCTGGAAGTCCAATTGTATGGTGCAGGCATCGTAGATTAAAGGTATTGCAAAATTATTCACGATTTTCTACTACTCAAAACTTCAAACGCGTTTAACTCAAAACTGCATTTTTTAAGTTGGCCGGACTCATGACTCAGACAATTTTCAACCAATTCACTTGAAATTTTGAAATATATCTTGAAAAGTACATTATCTACGGAAGAACGTAGGATTTATATATATATATATATATATATATATATTGCAGAGTTCTGTTATTAACAGTTATCTGACGATTTTTTAGGCAAATATTTCACTTTAGAAGTCCGCCATTTGGTCAAAAATTAATATATTGCTACGTATTTCTATAGCAGTTACTATATATAATCGAAAAAAATTCATTGGCTCATCATGATTTAAAAATTACAGGAGCTGTTAGTCCGGCAGTCGGAGAGGTCATCGCGAAAACGCTGCACAGCCTCCATTTTGAAATAAATCGATTCAAAAAAATTATTGTTAACAGTCACTGATATGTATGATAACATCTCGTTTTTGTAATCTCGATTTATTTAGTAGCGTTTCTGGAAAAAAAAATCCCCAAAAAGCCTACTTTTTTCGGCCTTTAAGAGTGGCCGAAGGCCTTAAGGCTGTCTTCACCAAATTTACGAAAGCCTGAACTAAACGCGGAACACATTTTTAGACAGAAAAATGTCCCAATTTTCATGGCAAACGTGCAATTCATACATTTGTTTATACATTCATTACAATTCATACATTTCAAAAAATTCCATTAATAAATATTTTCTATTTTAAAATATAAATTGAATTCATTTAGCATTATGCAACAAGAGAAAAAACGCGAAACATTTTATATCAGAAAAAAATGATCAAATAAGATAAAAATGAGTAGCTATTCTGTATGGGATAGCGAAGTCAGAATATATTAAAGATGAAGCACTTTTAACCTGAAAATGTTCTGAATTCGGGTCAAATTCTTTAATAATACGCGAAAACACCCTTAATACAACCAATATGCCTGGCAAATTCATATATCACTGATGATTAAATACGCACCTGATTCGGCTTACCCACAGCATACAAACACAGAGCCATATCAACCATTATTTGTCTCAAAGGATTTAAAATATTGAAAGCTCCTCCCAGCACACACAATTAATGATCAAACTTTATTAGAAAATAGTAAATATCAGTAAGTGAAATAAACTTAATAAACCTAATTGATAATACAGCTCCACTCAAAAAAAGTATATCAAACTTAAGATGGGTGTCTAGGTGTTCATAAATTTGGGCCCAGTCCAGCACTTTTTTTATGAATATGAAATATACAATGAAAATAATTCAAACATTTAAACTTGTCCTTAGTTTCTCGGACATTAAGGAGGTCTTTTGGAAAGAGCATGGCATATTTAATGTGCGGCTATCCTCATTATACAGTATGGCAATCCTTTGACTGAGGAATTATAAGGTCCGAAAAAACAAGCAGTCGGTGGCCATCTAAACTACAGCAAATGGCTAAGGGTTCTATTTCTGCTCATGTATACACAAACAAGTCGACCCCCTAATTGCTGTTTTTCGATCATAAAGCACAATATGAGTAAAAAGCATGATTTATTTTTAATAATTTCTTTACATACTGTTATAGCGTATGCTTTGCAGCAAATGTTAACGGAATATATATGTATGCTTCGACATGTTTTCAGTAGTTCAAAAAATTTTTTAAAGATTGGTTTTCTTTTTGTTGTTTCCAAGTTTTACTAAAAATTAGGCAAAATACCTTGGCAATACATTAAAATCTTCATAAAATAATGCATAGTCTTTTAATGGTTAAGTTTTTAATAAATTATAAAATAAAATGGACTTGTCAAGTAAGATAAGATTCTACAGAGAAGAATTAAATTTGTTCAAATGTAATTGGCGAAATTTCACTTAAAATGAAGAAAAGATGGAGAGCCATTTAAACAAGGTTGTAATTGTATGCAAGGTTGATTAAGCTAAAACTAGAAGGACAATCTACCCTGCATTACGGAGCTGAAAGGAGCCCAAAACATTTTATATAAAACTAAATTATCAAAAATATCTGGACACCAGCATGTTTTGCTCTCCCCCACAGATGTCAAAATTTGTATCAGATTGGACAATCTTCTTTTGCAACTGAGCTACCACTCTTTGGGGAAGGCTATCTAGTAGTTTTTGGAATGTGGCGGCAGGAATTGTGTGTGTGCACTCCATTCTTGCAAAAATAAAAGGTTAGCATTGTCTTCGATTGGGGGCATGTAGTCTACCTTGCAGATGACGTTCTAATTCATCCCACAGGTGTTCTATGGGATTGAGACCAAAACTTTGAGGAAGCCAATCCAAATTCTAAACAACCATGTCAGAGGCTGTGAAGTTTTGACAGGAGCACAATGATACTGAAACAGGAACGGGCCCTATCTGGAGCAGGATGCCTACACCAATGAAGGCAGCGCGGAATTGTCCAAAAATGTCAAGATCAGCTTACATGGTCTTGAGAATTCTTTACACAGGAATCAAAGATTCCGGCCAAATCATGAATACCCACAAATCATTATGTCTCCAATTCCACTAACAGCGCATAGTCAGTCCCCCCCCCCCCCCCTAAAAAAAGGTTCTCTCACCAGACATTCTTCACACCCAGACACTTATCATCGCGTACTCAGATAGTATACCTTGAGTCGTCACTCTCCAAAACACGTTACGCCATTGCTCAACGCTGTACGCGATGCTCGACATAGGTTGTAGTAATGTTTGGTTTATATACAAGACCTGGGTAACAAAAACCAAGATTTTGAATTTTATGAAGAAATGTCATTGTGCTGATGTTGCATTCCAGAGGCTTCTTGGAATTCTTGTCGAATTTTTTTAGCCTAACCTATGCCATTGACTTTCTTAACTCTCATCAGTGCTCTGCAGTCTCTGTCAACTAGATGGCATGGAGCACCAGATCAAGGTTGCACACTAATAGCAGCTGTACTTTCCCACTTCACAATAAAATAATCAGTAGAACGGGATTCTATCATAGAATGGTCACGAATACTTTCCCCAGCAGTGACAACAGATCATTTCTCCACGTTCACAAAACATTTACATCGCAGTTTTCTCCCATTGTTCTTTTCAAGCTGTAAAATTACGATTGCGAGCTATTGCAAGTCTATAAATACTGAAATATTTACAATATGGTATACCTAAAATAATTATGTAAGAATCTGTATTTTCTTCAAAAATAAGCTTTGAATGAAACAGATAACATTTCAAGGCCTATCGCAAAAAACTGTCAAACACCCATATAGTATTATGGAAGGAAATTAGAATATTGTATGAGCAATCGATAAAGAAACATTCAAAAACTCTTGTGTGAATAACTATATGCAACATAAATATTTAAAAGATATATATGTTCAAGAACAGGGGTCGGCAAACTACAGTTATATACCGTATTTTCCTGTATATAATCTGCAAAGCCTTTTTTTCGAGTAGAAAAAAAACATTGTATAATCCGCGGCAATTTTTAAGGCGAATAATCCGAAATATAAACTGCCGATAATGAGTGTCATATAAGATAAAAAATACACAAAAATAGAAGTAAGAAATTGTACAGAAAAAAAATTTATTATGAAACGTCTTTTTAAAAATGTATGATAATATTTTTTACGATAATCTCAATAAAACAAAAAAAATTCTTTACTACTGCCATCTATGTTTTGAGTTGCTAAACAAAACATTCCACGTGGAAAAAATCTTTTTTTTTTTTTTTAATTTACCAAGTTAACAGCAAAAAAATTAAGATCGAGTCTGCTTTCCCATTATCTCTCCATATATTTATTTCTTCCTCTGATTCTGGTCAGTGAGGTTTTCCACGATGATCGGCTCTTTAACGTCGATCACAATTTTCGGAGTTGGTCTTGTTTTTCTCCACAAACGAATATTCAATTCGTCAACGTTGAAAAACGTTGCAGCTTCCCGATTTCCAACTTCGGTAGCCTTCTCTATAACTTATAACTTGAAGTTTGCAGTGTAACTTAACGCTTTCGTTTCAACATGATGAAAACTTTCAAAGGACGTAATAGCTCTAGTCAAGAGAAAATTGGAAATTGCGCCAGCGACTAGTAACTGTTTCTTCCTTCCGAGGAATTGAATTCGTTTTTGAATGTAATTGGACAAAAACTAGTCATGGCTGAAATACGTCATCCGAGTCATGAAAGCGCCATCTATTATTTATTTTATAAAACATAAACGGCATTTCTTTCAAAACTTTATTGTTAGCTTTTCTGATGGAGAATATTTTCTCAGATAATCCGCGGCGGCGTATAATACGCACAACGAAATTTGAAACTTTTTTAACACATAATCCGCAGATTATATACAGGAAAATACGGTAAACTGAGACAAAATAACTAAAATATCAAACAGTGGTCATATGCATACATGCATTTGCAAGGAGTGGAAGGGGTTTCCAGTAGCAGTTGCGATCAAAACTGTAAAGCTCCAACTAAATTTTTTTATAATATTGAAATAAGCTTATACACAAGGTAAAATTTTCCATTACTTCAGAAAAACTAAGAACTATTGACAATATTTTTAACTCTGTGGCTCAACGCAAAAACAACCATTGTCAAAATATCTAAATGTTGGGAATTTCCGTGAAAAAATGCCCCTATTATCGATACTACAAGTGTTTTATTATGAGCTTTCATGTTTACCAGGGGCGTAGCTACCGCCATATCAATGATATGGGACCCCAACATATATAAGCAAAATAAATCGGAACATGTTAATGGGCCCTAAAGAGGACGTTTAAGATATTTTGATTAGGTCTAGCACAACGCCAGATATATTTACACCAATAATTAAAATTGACATCAGTTGTTATTGTACAATATATAAAAAAAGTCATTCCAACACTTATTTAACCCTTTAAGCATGTCATGAAATACTGAATATGTTTGTCATTTTTGTAGGGGATTTAAGCGTATCTCTTGTCCATTCATAAGTGCTCCAGAACTCATACATGCAAATAAATAAACGTTTACAAGGGAAATCACATTGAGGTTTTCATAGAGCCAGAAAAGCAGTATGTGACTTTCGAACCGTGGGTTGCCGACCCCTGTCCTAGATGAATGAGAATATTTGTTTTTTTTTATTTTTGTTGTATGAGTTTATTTGTTTACTTTTGTATTTTAGCATGTTCCTAAAATACAATGCGATTTGTACAAAACATTTATTAAGTTATAATGCAAGAGCAACCAATAGAGATGAATAAAACTACGTCAAGCTATTCCTTATTGTAATTAAATCGTTTGGGAATGTTAAGAGTAAAGCAATCTTAGAGAAAAAAAATCTAAAGTTGTCATTTTATATTTTCAATTGAATAAAAGGTTACCGATTGAGAAGAAATAACTAATACATCCAAAAGGAAATTTATATGATGAAAAGAGAAAAGACTGAAGACAATGCATGAATAATGAAATTAATAAACAAAAACAGAAATCAAATGTCATTTAGAAAAGATATGAAATAAAGAAAGCATTTACAAATTTATATTGCTGATTTTAATATACCTGATATTTTAGAAGAAAGTGTGGATTAAGAAATGGCTTCACTAAATAAAAACTGTACATCAAAATCACTGCAATTATTAGTGTTTAAAATAAATTTCATTACAGTATACATATATATATATCAGCACATACTAAAAATTAATTAACAGACAATTATTCTGAAAACTGGGGATTTATAAAGCATCACAATATTCCTCTTCAATTTGGGTAAATTATAAATAAAATATTTTATGAATCTTCATTTGTAAATTTTGTTTTTATTCCTTTATTATTGATCAACCTTTAAGTAATATTTGGATTATTAACAGATTAATATTTTATTACTTGGCGAGTTTTAATCAACGAGTCTATCTTTTCCCCTTTAAATTTTTTAATTCAAATTTAACAATTCGTCCCTATCAAAAATTACATATTTTGTTTTTCAATGTCCAAGCATTGTAATAAGAAAAAAAAGTTTGGTGTTTATGTATTAACACTATACCATTGGAGATCTTTGAGGAGTTTTAACTAATTTTAGTAACTGTTCCTTAAAAAGATTTAAATGGGTTGCCATTATTTATAAAATCTATTAATCTCTGGTATGTTGTTAATCTTTGGCGATAAATTGCCGACATAGGATTAATACGTAAATACCGAAAATATATTCCATAAAATGAGTAAACAGCAAGCATACATTACAAAAGCTGATTTCTGAAGAAAGAAATGCAACAATTCTTTGTGTGTCATGTAATTTTAATACATAAAATGTAAGAGCTAAACATAAAAATGCATACATAAAATATATTCTATAATTCAGACTTTATACAAGTAATTATGCATTTTGTGTTAATTATGTTTTCCTAAATTTTATAATGCACTTGTACAAAATGCTTCTTTATTTTTAAAAATTAAATTTATAGGATGTCATATTTATCATACTCAAATTTTACCATAACAGGAGTCCTTTGTAAATTACTAAAGATTCATTTCTTATTGAAATGCTTTTCATCTCAGATTCATTATTACTTATTCATAAACTCTTCAAAAAGTGTCAACTAAATACACATATAGGTAGGTTCTTCTCTGCAAGCGTGAAGTCAGTAAAAAAAAGAGCAAACTTGCTAAAAAGACTACAGATTGTGCCAAATATCAAAAAACTTGATTTTGATCTCTAATTTTTCATTTATTTCATAGCACTTTTTGCAAATAAACTGATTAGGGTAACAGATTGCAACATTTGGCAAATACCAAATAAAGCTGGCATCAAATTATTTCAAGAAAAAGGAATCATTTATAGCTATAGACTTCATTCCCAAAGTTATTCAATGAAGTTGACTTTTGGTTTAACCCAAATACCTGTGTGGCATTGTCATGTATACATATGCTGAGAAATTAAAAAAAATAATTGAGAAAAAAAAACTATGGTTGGAAGGTTTAGGTTTTTCTGGCATTGAGTTCAATTGTACACTTTGACAACCAGATACAAAAACAGCCACAATATTTATACTACAGTAGATTGGATTAACTACATGAGAAAGGTTATGTGCAAATTCTTTAATGTCTCACAAAAGAATTAAAATAAGCAATTCAAAAAGATATTTGCAATTTTTGGCAACCTATTTAAAGAGTTTTGTCCTTTTTTTATATTTTTATTTATATGTATGCCTGAGAAAAATATATTACGAATAAATATTTTTAAACTCTTCCCTCTCTCTTCATATTTTGCCTTTTGAACTTTAATTCTCTTAATCTTGACAGTGCCACACAAAAGGAAAAAAGTATCTAGATATCATTCAACTTTTTTTAAAGTTCAATTCATATTCACAGATTTGTTAAACCTACCATTACAAAATCTAATTTATTTCAAAGAGTAGACATTTTATCAGGAACAGTCTATGTTAAATGTATCACTTTTGATATTTGTAATTTTTTTTAACCTTATGATCCATAAGTCATGAACTGAAATTATTCAATAAAAATGTTCCAGATATAAGTAATAATCCTAAAGGTTTTAAAAAGTAAGAATAAACATTTCATTGAAATAGTATTTTTTTCAGAAAATACTTAAATACACTTTATTTGTTGTTTGACGAAGAATTTAAGCGGAAATGCCATTGTTTTAAATTCTTTCTAAGTGATTTTTTAAAATATGTTGGAAACTAAAAAAATTGCTTTTTTGTTGAGCCATATGTAACATTCTTTGATTGAATATCAAATCTTCATAGAATAATTTTATGATCCCAAACTGAAAAAAAATAACAGAGCTTAAAATATATTACTTAAATTTGGTTAAGTATGATGTGACTTTTGCTGAATTATTTAGAAGAAAGTACATTGCATCAATAGAAAATGAATTTTTACCAAAGGCTCAGATGGCACCAACCAAAAATATGTAGTTAAATACCTGCTTTGCATAATGTATATAAGAAAATGGGAGTATAAAAACCTATTTAAAACATTAACATTTTTTAAAAGGGGTGAGTTCGACTGAATTATGTACAACAGCAAAATTCATTACTGTTGATAAATAGAGCAATTTGAAATATGATCTGATAACAAGGTACTCTTAAGAAGAGGCACTTCACTTGACAAATTTTCATTGCATACCAATGCTATAATTTGAAAATCTTTAATATTAAGAGAATCTCCATTTATTGAATTACATACCACTATAAGTGTTGAGATAATACCTACTACAAAACTGCCACATTTCTGCTAACTACAATGCAAACTGATCTATCTTTATCATATTTATAACCAATAAAAATTACAATAGTTCACCTTGCCATCTAATGTGTGTGTGTAAGAAAATAATTAAAATTAATTTCCATTGGTTTAAAAAATAAATGGTTTTAACAGTAATATTTTTTATATTCTTGGATTTTGCATTATATATCTTTAGATAAAAATTAATAGGCAGGGCCGATCCTAGGGTATCGGCCACCCTCGTGCAAACACCTGATGTGCCGCCCCCCTGGAGAATTTTTCATATTTTGACTAATACTTAACATTGACGTTAAAAAATCATCTACTTATATAGGAATAAAAAGTAAAACACATTAATAATAACTCAAATAAAATTTGAAGAGCAGAATTTCATTTTTTGGCAGGTAATGTGTTATAATAGCGACAAAATGCTTTAACAAAATAATAAACTAACAAAAATATAACCTTTAAAATAAAAAAACATTTTATAATTATAAATGCAAAACAACAGAGAATTTACTCAAAAAATACAATCTAATAAAAATAAATACTCTAAGGCACAAATCTCGTGAAGCGAAAAGTACATAAATCAGTCCTTCTAAGACTAAGTAATAAACTATACCGTAAAAATCCAGTGTATAACGCGCAGTTTTAACTCAAAAAATAAGATCGAAATTTATACGGTTGCGCCTTATACGCTGGGTATAGAAATGAGAGATTTAAAAATACAAAAAAGAAAAGCATAGAAAAAGATCAGATTTTTACATATATATCGAAATGCTGTTTCTGTGAAAGAAATAACATTCCTTATGAACTTAAAGGGTTGTAATTCTGAAAGTACACTATTTTTACTAAAACTTGGAATAATAGTCGAATAACGGACTTCAAAACACAAGATCATTGCGCACATGCATTTCAGGTTTCTTCGTAAAAAAGGGTATGCGTGTTATACGGCAAATATGTGTAGGGGCAAGTTATACGCCAGATTTTACTGTAACTATAAAATAACTTTTCTGGCTTTTTGAGAAGCAAATTTGTTTATAGTTTCGGTTAAATAAGTTTTTTCTGAGATTTCGGATTCAATTGAGACTATGGCCAAATCTGATAGCCTTTCTTGTGTCATATTATTTCTCAAATGATTTTTAATTTACTGAAAATTCTTTCATCTGAAGCTACAGAAACAGGTTAGGTTAAAAAAAATTCTTAATGCTAGAGCGAAATTGGGAAAACAGGGAATAAGATCATTTTTCACTATAATTTCTAATATCTCAGTTGGCTGTTTTTTACCAGGAAAAATATCTTTGAATGAAGTTATTTCATTGAAGAGCTGTATACTGTCTATATCGTATTTTGGAATTTCTTTTTTATTTTCTCTTATTGTTCCAGCAATAGGTTTTTTTTTTTTCAAAAATTCATCTGAAAGTGGATGTGTACCAGTTGTCTTCTTTAAAGTCACGTTCTTCCCAAATGTTTATGTGTCTATACATATAAACTGTGTCTCCCTCTTCTAAATCTGGATCGATTTCAGTGGAGGAATCATACTTGTTGTTATACTCTTCATCATTTGATTCTTCCTCATCATAATCACAAACAGAATTTCTTCATCCGGAAAATACTGTTGCACTATATCTCTGTTAAATACTGTATCTATTAAATTACTTAAATATCACATTTCTTCATCATAACTACAATAATACGCCATAGTATAAGGAAAAACATGCTCATGCATTCAGAATTGTAACGGCGATTCACGCGCAAGGTATGACATACCCGAAGAGGCGGTATCCAAAAGTATTTATTTAGAATTCGCCTACGAGCTAAGGTCCCTCAAAGGATATGACCTTAAAGTCAGCTACATGAGAAACTATCAATTTTCCAAAAATGGTTTAGAAGGAGCGTTGAAAACAGGTAGACGGAGAGTATGACATACCCTGCGCGGGTAGTGCCGAGTTAAAACTGAGAAAGATCTCTGACCTAATGCATTCTATATCGGTAAAATTAAAAATATTTTTAATGATTGATTGAATATTAACGTCGCACTGTTCAGCCAGCTACACGAGGGCTTTTGGCGACGGACCACGTAATTTTGAACCATGGTCAAGTGACGTGGACGACACCTGAGCTGGCACTCCCTCTCCTAACTACCACACCACACCAACGGGAGGACGTTTCAGCTCTCGACAGATTTAACGTGCATCGCTGCCCTACACGGCGGGTCTTTAGTGGTACAGGGCTCGAACTCGTGACAAGGCAAACCACGGTCCGATACCTATACCACTCGGAAAAATATTTTTAAAAGTATCTCTACATTAGGGAAAGTTTAGACCACTTCTTTTGCAACTTCGACGTTTGCACAAAGCCTCGGGTCTTCCCGAGGGACGATTTCCGATTCCGAGTCATATAATTTATTTCTCTGTAGCAGTGTGAAAGGAATTTCTGCGAATGCTTGAAAATAAAGTTATAAGTTTTAGATTAAAAAATAACTAAAAATTTTGAAATTTTAGATTCGATTAAAAAAGAATTTAAAGTTTTCTATTTATTATTGCAAACTAAATTTTGTCCATGAAATATTTAGAAAATTAAAATATTAATCTTAAGCTTTTTAATTTTTTTCCCAATCTCTCAAAAAATTACATTTCATCTTTTTTTCAAATTTTCTGACTGAATTATGAAATTTCTGATTTAATACAAACGTATTTTGTTTAATTAATTGTTTGTTTAAACATATTAGTTTCATTTATAGAACAAAACGTAGCTTGGCTTCCACACAGATTACTTATATCAAAATTATTAAAATATCTCCACCAAAAGCTTTCAAAAATTGTTTTGTTTTTTTTTTAAAAAAACAACTAGAAACAATCACAATACTCTAAATTTGTAGTTTCCTCTCTCTTTTAAAGTTTCTAAATATAAGTTAAAAAACATTAATATTATTATTATACTTGTTTGTTTGTTTTTTCAAATATCTTAATACTTTGAGACTAAACAGAACAATAAAACATTTCTAGAATAATTTGAAATTTCTAAGGTAACCCAAAACTTTTTGACAAAGGCCACAATATCACAAAACTAATCTAAAATTTTTTAACCAAATTTGTATATCTTAATTACATTAAAAATACTCAAGATTATACAACCTTACTACTTATTAAATAATTTTTAACATTTCTGTTTTGTTTGAGAGAGAGAAAATCACTCTTATCTACTTTATAAATTGTGTTTATCATATTTTTGTTTCTGTAATGCATTTTTGCTATCACTTTAAATAGTTTTATACGACTAGGAGCAACTAAAAAAATATTATCTATATTTTTCAACATTTATTATTGTTCTGTAAAAATAAACCTTTCATTGAATGCTTTTTATAAGAAATTTCTGCAATAGTTCTGACTTTCTTATTGTTGCCTTTTTTTAAAGATTTTAAATATTGCTATAGATTGTTAAATATGAATTTTGATTAACTTTATTAGAAGCATACAGAATGCTGTACAATATTTTAAAGAAATTATACAAATTTTATGTTTTTTAATTTTATTATACACATAATTATTAGTTTGCATTAAATATTCTTTCAAATTCTCTGGGCAAAAGATCTTACTCAAGAAGGTATCGTACAAATCACTCTTCAAACAGCAATAAATACAAAAAGGAAAAAAAGAATTTGTGATTTTCAAATTCAATCTTACAAAATAATGGTTCTCTTAGCAGTCTTAGAGAATAATAGAAAAATTATATTGATTATTTCACATGTTACCTCAATAAAAAGAACAAAAAATGTGTGTGTATATTTAAGTAAACTTAACATACTTTATTTCTTTGAAAATTCTTTTCACAGTTTGAAGCAATTTAAATTAAATATTTAGAAATTATAGATTGTTTCATTTATTACTAAACAAAATTATCGTAATACGTTATGATTACAAACAAAATCATCAATATAAATGTTTTATTTCAATTTTGTGCTATTGTTAGGATCCTTTTAAGTATGGTAAATAATGAATGTACTCAAGGCTCATTAGTGTTTTGTATTTTAAATGAACTACTCCCATTTTTCATAAGTGACTAAAAGAATTATTTTCATACGAGAGGCAAATAATATTCTTTCATTTGAATAACAATGCCAATTGAAAGTGTTTTAAGAAGATTACGGTACATTCAAGCTACGAAAACATACACTTAAATATGTTAATCAACATGAAAGTATTCTAAGAAATTGATGACAGTTATTTATATTCATATAAATAAAATAGTTATAGAGCACAAATGCAACAAAATTTTTTTTTCACTTTATCTTACACAATGATTAAAATACATGGGCATTAAATCTTAAAAATTGAAAAGAGAATTTTGAAAGTGAAAATATAGTAACCTTCTTTGTTGTTTAACCGTTTTTGTTGTTCTGATTTTTGCTTTGTCTAAAAGAAATTAGTTCGGAAGTCAAATAGACGCAAAATTTCCTCAGTTTTCTTCCCAAAGGGGTCTTTTTTTTCTCAGGGTCATTCTGCCCCATTCTTTTCATTCGTCCTTAAGCATGTCATAAATCTTGATCGTGCTTTTCATTACTTTTGTCCGATGTGTCGAAATTCTTCCTTAACGCCCCCTCCACCTTCCCCCATGTGACCAGCATTGAGAACTCATGAATACTCACTAAAAAAAATAATTAACTATAGACTTGGAGGGTGACATAAGATTTCTGATGCTTATGAGCCAGATCTTTCTCGGAACGGGAAGCAGATTCCTTGCTGACTGAATGCACATTCGGTCTTTTGGTTGTTACAGAAACAAAAGTGAACCAGGATAAATAAAATCTAACATTTTCCTTCCCTGGACCACTTCTGAAAAAAAATTCCGTCAAGCCTTCGTGTAGCTTCTTAGTGCGACGTTTATTACAGTCAATCAATCAACAGACAAAGGGGGTATTTTCATTTACCAGCAAATAATAACATTCTGAATGTATTTTTCCCATCCCAAGTGTTATCTGTATTTCACTTCAAACGATCTTTATGTCGAACCGCTTTGAATGAGAAGTTTTTCATGCTTTCTGACCACATACCACTCGTTGTTTTCTCATTATTTTGAGTAACTTTACCAGCTTTTAAACTTTTGTATAGTAGGACCCGAGATTCAGAATTCACACGGAAAATTTATATCGTTTGTAGCCAGTGACATGCTATTTTATAAACGTAGAAAGGAACTCTTAATATGACCATTAATAACATTTTACGACTCTTTGCTTACACACATCCAGGGACCCAGTACCTGGGGAGGGGGGCCGTATCATTGATACTGGCCCACTGATAAGGCAGGCTACACCCCTGATGAGAAGGAATGTTCCTCAGAATTTGAAATCCATTCTTATTTTTCTCGAACTATGTTATGCTATCAGGAAATCGGGACTTATTTTGATTTTTCAATAACTATTTAAAATTCAACATATTTATTCAACTTATTATAAATTTTATTTTGAGAAATTCACAAAAAATTTTGCTTGATCGAAAGAATTATAGGCGGCCTGCGGCCTCCCCCTTGCTTCGGCCGCCCGCCCGCGTGCGGTGCACACCTGCTAGGATCGGCCCTGTTAATAGGCCATAAAAGCTAAAGCACAAATGTATAGAAATCTTACTTTTAAGAACTGTAATCAAGATTGATTCATACAACTTAATTAAGAGCACCATAAGATTAATGTGTATGTTAAAATCTGAATGAAAAAAATTTTACAAATATAAAAATAAAAACATTCAGTACAAAAATTTTTTAAAAAAATTGTTTAAGTCATTTCATTCCTATAAGACTTCAGGGAACTCAATTTACTAAATCTTTGACAAAATAAGGATTTTACTCCTTCATTTACCAATGCATAAAATTACTTAGAAATGAACAAAGTAAATTCATACCTTGTAAGCAAGACTGAATAAAAAGAAACAAAATAATTGATTTAAAGAATATGAAGCAAAAAAAAAAATTTTTGTTCAGCCTTTTTACAGAATAAGTTACTGAACCTTAAAAATGACTTAAGATAAATATTTTTTTTTCATACTAATACATATATTGATAATAAGTTATATGGAGTTAATCACAAACTGTGCATTTTACTCAGCCAAGAAATATTTTATAACCATTCACCAAAGAAATTAATATATAGATAAAAGCAAGCAAAACAAGTTTCAAAAATTGGTATAGTTGCAAAAAAGTGGACAAACCCACAAAATTTTCCAAAACAGAATCAAATTTCTATCCCTAACACATTTTTAATAATACATAACAAGTACGGATTTTATTTAAAGCTTATTTTATTCATCATTCATTCATTTGAAACATTACAATTTCTCTCATTGGAACACACATCCTTTACAATATGAAAGACAAAGGTGATCCTTTTAAGAAATTATTTTTGTTTGGAAGTCTTTGAAAACCTTGTTGAAAACACAAATTTAAAACTTTTTTAAAAGAGTTTATTTAAACTGTATTAAAAAATATTCAAAATATTATTTTACTGTTAATATTCTTCAGAGAGAAAAACGCTGCACATAACAAAAACAAAAACACACAAATTTGTAAAGTCTTATATAGATTTTTACTCATTTTTAAAAAATTTTGAAACAAAATCTCATTTTGAATCATTTTATACATAAAAAAAAGCAATGCTGCCGTGGTAGAAATCAGTACAATGAGGTATTCTAGGTAGTTCATGTTTTTATATCCATTAAGCTTTAATCAAATTTCTGAAGACTCTTGAATATGGATCATTTGAAGATTTTTCATAATGTTATGACATAAGTATAGTTACTTATACACACCTACTGGAAACCTCTCATATACAATGATCTTTCCAAACAAAATGGCACAAGAGATGCAAGTTAGATATTAGGGATCATTCAAATATTTTGCAACTGAAATTATTTTACACCTTCACTCATATTTAGAATTTAGTTAAACTTTCCATTTAATAGTTTTAATAAGTGATATTTGAGTAAAATTCTCTATAAATAATTTTATCTACTAACTTTCCTAGAGTTAAATATAAAAATCTAATTTTCTTGATGCAATTCCTTTTACCATTTAAGAAATTAATAACATTTGAATATGCTTTTAAATGCTGAGTGAAACAAACATTGGCATGAATTGCATATTGGAAAAATTTTCCTATGAAGGGATATGAATTTATAAAATCACAGTATAATTAAAAGTACATACACTTCATATCCAAATTTCTAATTAATGTGCTGTCCATTTACAATTTCTAAAGTAAATGAAAACACACACCTATAATGTCATATAATCAAGACTAGCATAAAATTTCAAAGGGATTAATTTTAATGGTGGAACTAAATTATACCTAACAAAAATGTCATTCTTTTTTTTTCCTGTTTTACTGTTATAAAATTTGCGAAATAAGTTGTTTCAAGCTATACAAAATATAAAAATAAAAAAAATTTCTAAATCATTCACAAGTGACAGGATTTTACTTTTATAAATCCAAGTTAAATTGACACAAAAAATTATATATAGTCTTTTTATTGAATTGTGAAATAAACTCAATTAAAGACTTGAGCCAGAAAACACTCTCTTTAAGCTTATTTTCTTTCTTACTGATATAATGGAAGAAATACAAATCACATTAGTTTATACAATGACAAAATTGTTTTATAATAACAAACAGGAGAACAAAATATTAAAATAGTTTATACAGTTTGAAATGTTACACTCTCTAACACTAAAATCTGGATGTTAAAAGTATTGGAAGAAATTTTTTTATAATTTGCCTAACTCATGAAATTTCCTAAAATGAACAATTTGTGTGAAAACATCATATAAATATATCTTTTCACCATTATCCTACACAGAACAGACCTGATTTTAAATTTTTAACAAAACAAAACTTTTTACAATAAGATTAAAAATAAGCATGATTTAAATCACACTATTATTTGCTAACATCAAAATGTTTTAACAAGTGTCTGAATAAGATAAATACTGTAGGACTTCCTTCTGAAAAACATTCATATTGGTTTCCAATTATTAATTAATCCTTATCAAAAATTAATGTTTTATGGTGATAAATAGTACTTTTTAAATCTACTCTTTAAGTTCACTTTGATAATTTATCAAAAATTAGTACTTCAATATGAATATTCTTATAAATCAAGTAGCTTTTCCACAATCAACTAAAATAGAGAATAAATACAAAGCATAAAGTAATTTATTATTTAACTTTCAAGATTTTATTTCAAATATAAATATTTTTACTAAAAAATACTCATCAATATACACCTGCAGAAAAAAAGTTCAGGTAAAACACATTATTATAAATATTTTATAATTAAACAACACTTTAGTGATTCAATCTGTTGTGATAAATATTCACTTTTATGTTTAACTACACTTAATATTGTAGACAAATATATTATATATATGTCTACAATAATTTTTAATTTAAATAAAAATCCTATATTTTAAAAACTAGCAGAAGGAAAATTTTACAAACTTAAGGTTTTTAACTTATACCTAAATACTACTAAATGTCTTCAATTTATATACTCTCTCTCAGTATCTCTCTACATTAGTTAAATCATACAACATTCTTTGCATTATTAATATTGATTCATCCAAGAAAATTTAAGTATCTGCATATTTCAAATATACATAATAAATGCAATTTATTACTTTATAATATATATAATCAAATACTTCATACTTACAAAAGTATAAACTTAATATTACATCACTCGCTCTAAAGTTTTCCCATGATTAAGCTAAATATTTACTAAGAGTATAAAAATTTTAATTTCCTTTTGTGTAATATATTTATTTTAACTTTACCATTTTATTGCCATAATTTTATTAATAATCAAATCTATGCCAAAATAACCAAATTTATTTCATACACAACCAACAAAAGACTTTTTCCCCTTCGAGAAACAATACAAATTGCAAAAGTAAAATACTTCAATACTTCCTCTGTTATCAAAATATGCTTTTTGAATAACATATTGCAAAAAATGAACAAAATATGGATCAAAAACTGTTCAAAGAAATAAGTTTTTCAAGGATACAAAAGATTTAAAAGTACAACATTAAATTAGGCAAGATAATATTAAAATAATATTGGATACAAAATAAATTTAAGGTTATTTTTTAAAATTCGTCATATTAAATTACATAAAATTTTATAAGTGTATTGTTATAAAAAAACTACCAATCTATAACCATCTTTAAAGAAAAATAAACATTACACAAAAACAACACTAATTATCAAGAAATAATCACAAGCATATTTAATTTGCAGAATTAAAAATTTACTAAAATTAATTGAAGCAAATTTACTTTAACCCAAAACACTCAGCTAAAGCAATTATAGATTCTCATAGAAAATCAAAAACAACATTAAAAATCTATAAATCGTTTTTATAGATATATTGCCACATATTAAAGATAAAAATTAAGTCCATAAATAGTAGCATTTAAATGTATGTTTTTTTTTTCTTTTTAGAATTATATATAATCTTGATTATCATAATTTCCAAATATTAAATCAGCACTTTCGAGAAATGTACATTTTTTTTCAAAATCTTATCACTTTTTCTTTAAGATCACAATTGGAAAAATAGCAACGTTTTTTTCCATTTAGAATTTAAAAAACAGCTTTCGGAACATTACATCCTTAAATATTATTTCCGTTTCATAAAGCTTCAAATCACACAATTATCTCTTCTTCAAATGAATTTGAGATTACTAGTTATATTACCTCGAACAATTGTGTGAAAACATATGTCTTGCTTAATTAAGATACATTAAAAATATATATAAAAGGGATAAAAAAAATGAATCAGTATATTAAAAATTGACATATGTTCAATGCAAATAAGACTAAAATATAATTCCAAACAATTCTAAACATAACACTTTATTTACAATTACTTAGAGGAAATATACGACACAAATATATAATGCATACAATGAACATAATTTCAATTATGAAAAAATTTAATATGTTACTTGCCTTTCGAAACATCTGTCAACATTGTCTGACATTAGCAATAACATGCAAAGTTGTTCTAATGCAATCAACTGCATGTCTCGTTCGTCACCCTGGCCCATATTAAGCCATTCCAGTAATGTTTCTGGATCAACATCAGCCATTTTTCGGTCTTTTAAAGACTTAACAATGGAAATTTTATGAAAAGAATCAAGTAATCTTAAGTAGAACCTCCGTGAAATACACAGAAGCGCGCATCGGATACTATTTTCAAGTCATAGTAAACACTGTTCAGTTATTCACTGGTCGCTTTGAGGGGATCACCATAGCGATAACAAATTTAGAGGAAGAGAGGGAGAACGTTCAATATGTAATGAGAAATCTTAAATGCTACTAGTAAAAAAACACTATTGAAGCTTTGACATAACTCGGTAAGAATTCAAATTGACTTTTAAGTCATCATTCCTCTCAAAAAGCGCTCAAATATGCCATTAACTGAACAATACGAAACCATGACATAGAAAATATCTTTCAGTCATTTGTTCAGCTCTATACAATTTTAATCTCGTACTCGAGTTGAGAGTTAGTCTTTCTGCGTCATTAAAGAGATTATTTATAGCCCACGCATTTTAAATGGATGCTGAAGATTTTAAATTAGTTGGGAGAAAATTTTCTAATAATAATTTCTTGTTTATTAACAAAGAATTAGCTTTCAAATAAAAATGCATTCAATACAAACGTCAATAACTACTACCTTTGCAGTTTAAAAGTGTTTTTGTTTGAATTTATCTCTTACTTTAGATCTTTTTAATAAGAACCCAGAATTCCTCAATTCTTCTTTCAATTTCAGAAAAATTCTAAATCCATAGTATGTATTTTTTTATATTATAATCCCTGTTTGTGAAAAATATGAGTGGGTGGTACCTTACAGTAGGATTCTCATTCTCGAACTAATGATTTCTTTCCCCATAAGGGCTTTTACCAGGAAAATCAATTTTCTTTTTTTCACTTAGCTTTGCCTCTTCTCAACATTATTAAATCCAAATTTAGTAGCTCCAGTTATCAAAACGAAATTATTTATTGTAAAAAATAAAAGCAAAAGTATTATTTTGAAGATTAAAGATGTAAGCTTAGTTTGTAGTGTTCATTTCTGATTTCTACTGATGTCATAAATTAAACATTAAAAGAGAGCAAAAAGTTTGTTCATTTCCAAGCAAAGCTGCTACATTAACCAGAAATAAATCTCACGATCTCTAGTTGTAGATATATTGCACTTTTCGATTTTTTCAAGGTATTAAATTCAAAAATGAGGACAAAGTTTCAAACAATGTCACTTGCAATTTATTTTTTTAGCTTGTGTATTTGAATATAAGCAAAAGAATAATTCCTTCAAATTGAATAATTTTCTCTTGTTCTCTTGAAAATGGACTATGGTGAAGTATTGAGATGAAATTTCTTTCTGGTAAGTTGATCATTTCTAAATTATATGATTTAGACTCCAAGTAAAATCTATCTGAAACAGTATTTAAAATTATGAATGATAATGCAGGATTTCCTCCATCTCAGCACAAAGAATTTATATTAGATCTAAATTATTAATCTTTTAGTTACTTAAATAAGTTAAATTGTAAGGAATTAAATTATTCACGAGACATTGATTCCGAAATAATTGCAAAAAATCAATAATGAAGAAAAAACATATTTTTTTAGCAATTTTATATAAATGTATTATTTCTATAAAAATGGGTATACGCGTTGATAATACTTTAAATGAAAGTATTCACTAGTTTTTCCATTCTCTCTGTTTCATCATTATATTTACAACAACACTAAAAATTAAAATAGTAGTTTTGCACATTGACAAGTGTTTTTTTATAATTCAATGAATTTTAATTTCTTCCTCCTCTAGCCTATCGTATATATATGTATTTTTTTGTGTTGTTGTTACTTATACCATCTGATTGACAGTAGCATCAAATCAAGGTCCACGAAATTCATCGAGGCAAAGGGCTAGATTTTTACGCTTGTCGTTAACATTAGCTTTGAGCACCATGCAGGTGACAGTACGATTTCACTCGGTTCTACCCCAATTTTGAGGGAGAATACCCTGGGGATGGTCAGGAACCTCCCACTTCTCTTCCACCAACTATACGAGAGGACTTGCGTCTCGGCGGCTATTTAGAGTACCCCCCATGCCGCGAAGGCACTATACGTTTATAAACAAGCATGCTTTCTCAGGGATTCGAACCCAGGCCCTACGGCACCACAGTCAGCATCACTAACCACTATACCGGATGGGCGGCTGGGGTATTTTCTTTGAACTGTGCTAATGCAAATATTTTTCTTTTTCCGAAAAGGGAAAGAGAAAGAAAGAAAATGGAAAAAAAGAAAGGAAAAACTTAAATCGAATACTAATACATGAAGGATGGGTAGGATTCGTAGTGATATATGGTTGCAAGTGAAGTTAAGACACTAGTTTTCATGAGTGATATTATGAGCCTTATGGTTTATTTGGATAAGGTCAAGAAGAATCCGAAAGGCAGATTTTGATGAAATTTCAAATTTTAGTAAAGCAGAAACCCTTGTCACAACCCGTTATTCATCATCACTGTAAGTAACAGCTACATATTCTTCCAAATTCGTCAGACTTCAGTGTCATTGCAAATTTGTAATCCACACGTGAAAAAACTGGCTGTGCAAAAACATCTATTAAAGTGCAAAGATCGTTTAAAACGTATTGTGCAAGTAAATGGATCTTCAGAATGGAAATGGATATTTTCAATGTAGTAACTATAATCTTAATGAAGGCTATATCTCGAATGTTTGAAGATAACTACAAAGGTTAATGTACGTGTAAGAAAAATATATTGACGTATATATGTTCCCTTACCTATTAAAACTAACAACAATTGCTGTGTATGCGTTCTCAGATTTTCGAAGATTAACTCTGCAAATATTTTACTGAGATGCTATATGTATTTTTATCTTCAAATATTTTTTTATTATCTATATACATCATTGTCACGAATTAAATTATCCATTAGGTACGTGGAATAATGGAAAAAAAATCATTTGACTTGAAAATTAGATTTATTTAGAAACCGTTGGGTATGTTCTCAAATTTTGGAGTTATTAGATATTCTTTGTATCTTCCTTCAACATTTTTCATTCCTTTTATGTAGCTTATTTATTAACTTTACGATCCTCGATTTTTTCCTATGTAATCTTTTTATTTCATATTTCCTTTACAACCTTGACATTTTCTTACATATACCGTAAAATCCGTCGTAAAACGCATACATGCGTATAACGTGAACCTATATATTTCAAGCTATATTTTTTAATTTTTAGGTATATTCGCCGTATAATGTGCCCCTCTTTTTTACGAAAAAACCTGAAATGTAAGTGTGCAATGCTTTTATGTGTTTTGAAGACATTTATTCAAGGTATTATCCCAAGCTTCAGAAAAAATAGTATACTTCTAGGACTACGCCCCTTTAAGTTAATAAAGAACGTCATTTATTTTAAATAAAAAGTATTTAGATACAAGTAGAAGCCTAATTTTTTTAATGCCCATCTCTTTTTTTATTTTATTTATTTTTAAAGCTATCATTTTTATACCCGGCATATAACGCGCACCCGTAGATTACGATTATATTTTTTGTGTTAAAAGTGGGCGTTATACGCCGAATTTTACGGTAACTGTTTCTCATGCTTCTTATAGATATTCGTTTCAGCTGCAAAAAACCATTAAGCTTATTGCACATTTTCCTGCAGCAATGGTTATCTAGAAGTTATGTGTATGAGTGGGTACTTTATAATCTAAAACGAAAAATTTTCTTTCTTTCACACACACACACACAGCACAATAACAGACTCAAACACTCAGTAACTTTCAATAGAACTTGGAAAGTTTCCTTTTGAGCTCACGCTAGGACCAATTTTTCCCATCCAATAATACCAAAAGTGCTTTATTCTAGAATTTCATATTTACATTAATAATTAAAACTGACTTGTGGGTTGCTCTTGCATGTAAAACATTATCATTTCAAAGTGTTTTTTTTTCTTGTTGTTAACAAGCATGTCATGAAATACAGAATGTGTTTTTGCCATTTCTTTTGGGGCTTACGTGCATCTCTTCTTCATTCACACTCAAACTCACTGCTCCCAAACTCATATATATACATAAGTAAACGTTACTGGAATCCACTTTTAATTTTTCTGTAGAAAATGCTTAATAGCTTAAGGGGACAGTAAAATATGAAGAGGAGCATTTAATACCTTTAATATATACACACACAGGATCAGAAAGTTTTTATAAAATATTGCATGAAATAATTTAACTTTTTTTTTTTGGAAAAAACTCAATGAATTTGAGACATAGCCATCCTGCGATAGCTATGTCTAGTGGGATCCGCGTAAGCTAGAGGTGTAGGATTATCTAATAGATGAGACATTTTGTAATTCTTAACACAACTTTTATTAAGAATAACTTAAATTATTTAATTCTAAATAACAACTTTCTTTAAGTGAGAATAAGCCACAAATTAAACTGAATATTCAAGTCAGATCGCACAACTAGAACACTTATCTTAATTATATTTAATTAACTGCCTAATCTAACTTCCTATACAAAATATTACCTTTTATAGAGTCACCCTCCTTCCTTGGTTGAAGACACTCCTATTATGCTACTTGTAGGTAAGAATACTCAGGCCTTATTAATCCTTCTTATAATTAATAATATTAATGACGATGAGCGTATCCTTCTTCCTTGGTTGTAGGTCGTCTAACGCTTGTTCCGAACAATTCCGCACTAAGTTATCTCTAGGCTTGCCGTCCTATCTCACTAAACCCTCTATCCTTTTAAAGTATATCTTATTTGCATTTTCGTCCTGTTTCTCTTCTTGGTATTGGGTTGGAAAAGTTTTGCCATTAATCGTGGCCGTCAAAGAACTTAGGAGTTATGTTAGAAGAAGAACGCGAGAGACGTCACAAATTAACACGGAATATTTAAAATGCTACAAATTTTCTTTCAACACAGTGAGTATCTACACGTGTGTTAAATAGAAATTTTGCGTTACATGTTAAATCAAACAACCAAAGGGTTTATTTAGCTAATATCTTGAGACACATGGAAAAAGCTTTCATGCTGATGGAAGTCTCAATGAATTTTCTTTTCTTTCCCCCCCCCCCCTTTTTGTTGTTGAAATTCTCTAACTGCAATCGAGTTCAGATAGTACCGACAAGAGTAAGATGGAATTTAATTCATATTCTGTTCACATTGGAATAAAATTATGCAAATAAAAAATGTCTTATTAAGTTTTTAATATAGATAACTATGAAATAAATACCAGTCATTTATTGTAATTTAAATTATAGCCGATGCAGATTACATCATTTTGTTTCTGAGTTAATAATGTTGAAGATAGACTATTAAAAAGACATGGTTTTGTAATAACTAAGTTTATTAGAAAGATCACATTTTTTTGATGTCCCAGAGGTGGGGTGTAAATTTAAAATCAATGGTCTCTCCCTTCTGCATAGACTTTTACTTGGTAAAAAGTCGGCATGTGTTAACTCGGAATTATAATCTCAACTATCAATGTGAGACAAAAGTGAATAAGCTATTCTTCTGAAATTGTACATGAGTCGTTTTCTTCGAGAGACCTATTCCTTCTGTTCAACTCCATTAATAAAGATACAAGAGTTAAATACAGTCATTTACTGTTTCGCCAATCGAAGAATAGTCCAAACTGCTTTCAGCTTACCCCGACTTTTCTTTTACAGAAGAGATCTTTTAATTAATTTGTTCTCAGCACATCGCATCAATTCATTTGTTTTTTACTCTTCGTAATCTTTCATTCGTTTTTTAGAAGGATTATTTTTTCCATGGCTCTGGTACTAATACATTGTTAGATTTGAGTTTTTTTATGTTATATTTCAAATTAATTAGAGATTAAAAAGTGTACAGCTATTTTCCACATTTGTTAAACACTAAGATATTTCAGACTTTCGAATTTGAATATTTGCATTTTGTGTTGTTGGATCAAATGAGAATATTCACAGTTGAAAATAAAATTTTGTTAAAAATAACATCATTATCAATATTTCATCATTCAAATATTAATTTTAGGGTTAAAAAACTACTACGTGCTATAGATAAAATGTACATGTTACTCACATGATTGTGCTTCTAAATATAATTTGCTTACACAATTATGATAATCCTCCAATGAAATCATTTTTATTGGAAAGAAACGCCCTTTCAGCCAACAAAGTTTGATATTTTGAAATATGCATTAAGATAGCAAAATTACAGGTTAATATTAATTTTACTAAATGATTTTCTTTTAGTTGGTTGCTTTGAGAGTTCAAAAAACATATTCTGCAATGCATTTAATTCTGAATTAAAATGTTTTTAATAAAACTTATTTATCGTTGAGTGAGAGAGAGAATAAAGTTGTCTCAAAATTTATTTACTTATGCGTATTATACACATTTAATATAACTAGAATATATATATGTTTATTTCGAGATATTTTATTCCAATATTAAACTTCGAACTTCTAAAGAACAGTCTAAAGAAAATGACTTTTAAAAGGAGAAAAAAAAACCAGGAATGAATCGTGCACATTTATAAAATAATATTATTTCCCATTCCTTATAGAATCTCATGTCAAAAGAAGCTATTGAATTATGAGTTATATACTTAGTTTGCTCCCAAAATCAAAAGTAAAGGAAACTGAATGTGAATATTAAAAAAATATTGCGATTCATACAAGGGTATATTCTCAGTTAGCTTGTTTTGATTAAATAATTTTTAGACTATTTACAGAAACTATTCGAAAATATTTAAGCATGAATTAAATTCTTTAAATTTCTTTTCATCAGATGATTAAATAAAGAAAAATAAAGATCGTTGAACACATATAATATGTCGTTCATTCATTCTTCGAAATTCTGTTTTCGTGATTATTCTCAAATAGAATCCCATACCAACATAGATTATGCATGTGATTTATACGCAGGTTACGCATATTTTGAGGCCATGATGATAGATTACTATCATGATGACATATTATATTTTTTTTTTGCAAGATGTTATTGAGAATTCGTCGTATTATCAGATTTCAAAACAATCGGAAACACTTTTCCTCTTCAAATGGAGAGAGAAGCTAGTTAAGTGCCAAAAATTTTAATCTCGAGTCTTTTTTTTTTTTAAATTTTTATCTAGCACACATGTCAGATGAATAGATAACGTCATGTTTGTGAGCTAGAATTATATAATTCACACGTAGGTAATACAATACTTGTTTATAATACTTCAAAAATGAACTTTTCTCCTCTAATTTATAATGTTTACTTCATTTGGCGATTGAATAAAAAGTTTTTTCATTGCAATTCTACAAAAAAGTGTCAAGCATTCTTAAAGGTAGTATAGTTGAAAAATACACTTCTTTAAAATTTATTTATTTGTTTATTTATTTGTACTTTTTTTTTAAAACATGGAAGTATTTTCTTGATTGCACTGATAATATTTTTAGGAGTTTTGAAATTTTCAAAACGATTTAAAAATAAACAAATTAATAAAAGTAATCAGAATATGAACAATTTAATGATATTGATAATAATTTTTGTTAATTTAGCTTGTTATTAATCCTAGATTACTTACTTTTCGTTAATTTTTATTGTTATTCATCATTTATTATTATAGTTATTTTCTGAATTCTAGTTGAACTAAGTTATCAGAACTCGAAAAATTTCCTAAGCTTTGTTACAAAAATGACTTTAAGTGATGATAAAAAAAAATATGTATATGAACGTAAATGAAAGAAAGAATTGAATAAAACTAAGATATGTTCGAACAAGAGAGAGAGATTCCGAAGAATTTTAATTCCTATCCAATAAAACCTTTTTATATGTTTAACTACCCATAAATAAGGACGTAATTTTCTATACTTAAGTACATTCTCTATACTTAGCATCTTTCTCAAACAATTCAATATAAATAACACAATTCTCAGACATTCTCAACAATACATAACATTTAAACTTTGAAGTAACTTAATGAGCTTCAATTTTCAATGGAAAGTAAGTAAAAATATTTTAGATGCAATCCTAGGATATGAAAGTAAACAATTTTTGCAATCACAGTACAAAAATAATTAATTTCAAGAATAATTAATATCAAGAATAATTAATTTGCATGAAATAGAAAGTTGATGCTATCATATGCAATAATTTACACATGTACAAAATTTTAAATTTATTTGTGCAGTAATTTTTTCCTTAAAAGAGTTCTACCATTTTTTTTAACCTTGGTTTTTAGATTATAAATTCAAATATATAAAACAGATAATGCATCTCCAAATTTTTTTTTGTTAATACAGTCAAATCTCCATATTACGAACCTCTATATTGTGAATTTTTCTATATAGCGAACTTTTTTCTTGAACTAAGAACATTTCACGATTTTCTTTGATGAAAATAACCTCCCAATAACGAAGAGAATTTTCTATATAACGATTTCTCTTATGATTCATTTTTTTTCTCCCTGTTTTTAAAGTATTTCTGAACATTTAAATTTTTTTCTCTTTTTACACATTTTACGGTAATCAATGACCTTGAACGGGTTTTACCAGATGCCTAACTTACCACGAGCAATAAAATTGCCGTAAGTTTTCAAACAAAAAAACTTTAATTAGCAGATTTTATCAGTTATAAAATTAAGGAAGCATGTGGTAGTGTATGCTTAAAATTACTGGACACAAAAAATAATGTAAGTTTAAAATTACTTGTAAGCTTAAAATTAGAAAATGTCCTTAAAATTCAGTAATTTTAGTATAAAACTGTTTTCGTAATGTTGAAAATACAGTGTATTCCTCAACATTCATTTTCTTGTTTTCCTTGCAGATTTTCTTACTTTTTTTATGGGTAAGATATTTAAATAAATAGATATTAATTTGCAAAAAGGCTTGAATAATTACTTTTTTTTAATATATAGTGTTTATTAATTTAAAATTTGTTTCATGGGTTTTATAAACTATATCGAAAGATGAACCTCTCTCTCTATATATAGCGAATTTTCCATATAACGAACATTTTTTCGGAATTTAGCGACTTCGTTAAATAGAGGTTCATCTGTATATTAAACAATTTAATAATGATAATAAGCCCAAACTAGGAATAATACACAAAAAATTAATTTCCTTCGATAATAAATCGTTTTTCTGCGATAAAAAAAGCAATCTTTCTTTTAGTATGAACTGGAGATACCCTTACAATGAATGAATCACCTTTTACTCGAACGGTTTCGTTTTGGATCAAAAAATTCGTTCTGATTCTTCAGACTGTTTGGAAATCTGTCGGCAAATATTTAGAGGTGTCCAAAGGGACTCGAGCTTAAACAGCGATCCACTTATCTTTCTAAAAATATCTTATTTAAAAAAGACAAAAAGTAGATTGGTTGTATTGTGTTCTTATTCTATCCACATCACGACCCATCTGAGTCACAATAAATGAGTCATTTGAGAACAGTATCGAAGAGGTTACCATTAGTGGCTCCGTTTGTCATGTTTTTTTTTCTTCTGTCCAGTGTTATCAAACTGTCTTGAAATAGTGAATAAGCAGAAAATATTTGAAAATTTCGCAGAAGCAATTCTTGAAAGTCAAAGCATTTTCTAACTTCTGATGGAAATGTCCGTCTTTCTTTTTTGCGAAATAGTTTTCAACAGGTGTGTGATGTTTTCAGAAATGGAAAGCGTACAATACTTAAACTAAGATACAGTTTCGATTATTTTTATCGAACTAATAAAGCCCCGAAAGAGTTCTTCAAAACTAGTTATAACTAAAGAATCATTTTCAAAAAGCCTCCTTGAAGCTGTGGATTAAAAAATTATTGTGTGAGAACACTAATAAAAATTCCATTTACCCCCTCTCAATTAAAATGTTTCATTTTAAGTTTCATTTCCAGTTGTCTGATTTGCTCGCAACTAGTGAGTGTAGTAAATGAATGAATAAAAATCATTAGTAATTTAAAATGTGAATTTAAATTACCCACCATTTTTTGAGAAATATCAAAGCATTTATCAAAACAAACAACATAGTTTCTTTGTTTTGGAATATTTAAGTGTTCATGTGTATATGTATATAAATTTAAAAAATTATAATTTTCCTTTCCGTAAGTACTTTTCTCAGTTCGTATGTATTGCTATTAAAACTAGATTCTAAATTCTTAATATATTATTTCTTAGCGACAAAAAGGGGGAAAAAAGGAAATTTTGAATACAGAGTACAATTTATTGATTTCAAATTGTTTTAAAATTTGTTATAATCGTAGGATATTTGTGACGCGGACTCACGCGTCTTTTCTGAAACATAACTTCTGGGTTCTTTGACGGCCAAGATTAATGGCAAATCTTTTCGAACCCAAATCCAAGAAGTGAAATACGATTATGAAATGCAAATAAGATAGCTTTTAAAAGAACAGAAGTTTCAGTAAGAAGTATGGCAATTTAGGGGAAAGTTATGTTTGGAAGAGATACGAGTGTGAATTGACGGCCTATCGTAAAGTTACCAAGATATCGAGCCATTACTACAAGGTGCATACCATTGCACACGCGCCCAGGTGTTTCGTACCGTGATAGAATCTTATTTTGGATTAAGGTAGGACTGATTATTTGATATTAGGACTTGTAATATTATCAGAATTGAAAGTAGGCGGATAATATAATTCTTTCGATAAGTGGTCTAAGTTACGCGATCCAGTTTAACTATTGCTGTGTGTTTGGTTTATTAGATTCTCACTTATTAAAATTTATCTGAATTATTAGAGATTTAAGTTATATTCTTAATAAAGTCATATTAAGAATTTTAAAATGTCTGATCATTTTGAGAATCCCACACCTCTAATTCACGCTGACAATCAAAGATATGGTCACCATAGATTAACCATATCACATATTTAACTCATTGTTTTATGGTGAAAATGATTATTTTTCTTCAATACAAATAGAAATATATGCTTTAACGTTTTTTTAAAAAATAAATTAGCTCCTAGTTTGCTCTTTATGGTATTATTTTATATGTACAGTGCGTTATTCAATTTTAGTAATCTATAAATACACACACAGTTTTATATCATGTTGTCATTTTATCATTTTTTCAAATATGTTTGTACACATTTAGAACTAATTCCTAATATCCAGGAGAATTTCATAAGTAAAAGGAATTGATAACCTCTGTTTCATTAATTGAAGTACTACATTTAATGTTTGGAAAAAAAAATCTAAAGTTATACATGTTAACTACTTTTTTTTTTTGTAATTCATTTTAGAACGATCAATTTTTATTAAAAAATAATGCTGTTCACATGGTACAGGAAATAAACAAAAAGTCGAGCACAACTTTATGACTAGAATTAGACAAATATTATAGCAGGAAGAGGGGAAGGGGTGTAGTTACGGAAAAATTTGTTACGTGAAAAGTATTTGTAAACGTACGTTATTTAGCATAAATTCTATACCGTCTTTTAGAATTATCATACGCATACCAAAAATTTTAAGTTTCAAAGATTTTCTTCAGTCCTTTTATTTAAAAAGTTTTTTTTTTTTTTTGTATTAAAAAAAATTTCTTCGCCGGTGAGTCATTAGCTTTACAAAGTTCATCAACCTAATGCTTTATAATAGATTATTTTCCTTATCCTTCTCTGAAGCTGAAGTAAATTCAGCGTGTAATACAAGAAGAAATTTTTACTGTAAATAATACCAAAACATTTAAGGGAAAAAAACGTGATATGAACTCTATGCGTGTGTGTATGAATTTTTCAGTAAACAATTATGAAGATAAAAGAATTTAAAAAGTTTTCGAATTTTATCTATGAGCATAATTTTCTTTTAAGGAAAACTGAAATTAACGCAAAATGTTTATGATGCAGTTTGAAACAAATAAGAAGGTAGCAAAAAAAAAAAAGTAATTTCATAATTTGAAGAGAGAAATCATATGCGAAAATATACGTGTTTGAAATACTGTTAAGCATGTAAAAGAAAAAAATATTTTAATTATTTTTTTTAAAATTGTTTTATTAAAAGCATGGTTTCTTCCCTCCTAAAAAAGAACATCTAATGAATTTACTCTTTCAATCAGTATTTAAAAAATCCACTGAGTAAAAGTATGAAATGATAATATACCTCAGTAACGTATCTGAAAATGACTGTGTTAGAAATTTTTAAATGAAAATGATACAAAAAAAAAATTGTGATTATTGTTTACCATTTTTTCTAGCTTAAAAATTACAGGATTTTTTTTTTTTTTTTTTTTTTTTTTTTTTTAAA
>BMAV01022125.1:462706-493040 GCA_019973955.1 Trichonephila inaurata madagascariensis | reverse complement strand
GTTTATCCATGTTTTACGACAACAGAGGGGAGAAATTTTGAGAAAAAAACGCCGATAATTATTTCAATGGGTTGTAACTCTGAAAATGATGTGAATTTTTCAAAAATCCTAGTTCAGACTCTCTGGAGAAGTCTTTACTTTATATAAGCGTGCGCGAAATATTATTATTTTAGAAGCATTTTTTATAAAAGGAGAACATTTTTAAAAAAAGATTGTTCTAAGTTAATTTTTTGCCAAAATATTGTATTTAAATAATTTTTTTTGTCAAAATTTCCTTAAAACAATTTTATACGTGTATTCTAATCTAAATGGCACTAAATATCATGAAAATTATCCATTTATGCACCTTTTTAAAATCACGGTTCCGAACGCAGTCGGATACCTTAAATAAATGAATTTTTGCTTGTAATACATGTATAAAAACATGAAATTAGAGAAGAACTACACTGATCAACTTTAAAAATCATATTATTTGTATTGTTGAGACAGTTGATTTTGTATCAAGACGCATTTTTTTCTTTCCGGCTGAATGTTTTGTATAATTATGTTTTCTGTATCAGAAATACATACAGCAGCCTTTTGAAACTCACTTGTATATCTTTTTCAATCAATCTGATTATATTCTTTAAAACAAATAAAATTGTGTTCTTAACTCATTTTATTTTTATCATCTGTTGTGGACCCTTAAAACTCATATAACCTTTCACTCGAGTTCATGATATGCATTATTATTTCATTGATAAAACTATTCATTTCATATTGATAATGAAATTTGCGTTCGCATTTCGTAGATTGTTTTTTTTTACAGATGTTCTTACACTTTTAATTTTTCATCCATCGTATATCTACCTATTTTAAACTATTTATTTTCTTAGCATGTATCAATAAAACTTTTAATACTAGTCTAAAATATCACGTAAAACTTTCATTGAAAAGTACAATTTACGAAAAAACTCATGGCCTGTCTGAACACATTAGAGCGAATGAGCGTTCAAAAACAAAAAAGAATTATTGCTTCTACAATTATTTGATAGAACATAATATTATTTTAAATTATTTGTTACAGAGGAAGAACACGCATAAACTTTGGAGAGAAAGTATGCAATTTTAAAGCTTACGGAATCATTTCAAAATGTGCTATTGCCTCTAAATTCCTTCGTATCAAAATACTTTTTAAAGCAATGGATCATTAAAAGCGAAGCTATCTGATCAGTGACGTCTTAAGACTTATTGAAGCTCTGGAACCCTACACAAAATTAGACCCCATTGGTGTTTATGTTACCGTTTAAGTGTGAAATCCGTTATTTCATAGAATAACTAGGTACTTCATGAAATAACTGGATAAGTTAGTTTAAGTATATAAAATTATTGAATTCTATGATTTAACTAGGCATTCTATGGAAAAATGATTACTTAATCGTTAAAGTATGAAATCCGGCACTCGAAAGCACTTTGAACCGATTCTAGCTGCTTTCAGTCAGTTTTGAACTGCTTTTAGCTGCTTTGCAATGACGTGTGTTTATACCCTTCATTCCGTTGCTTTTAACCCTTTATCTACCGCATTATGATTTACTGCAGTTTTTTTCATGCAATATATATTTTTTTTTTGGATCACTACACTGAAAATTAAGGGATATACATAAAAAAACACACTCAACTTTGGGAAATTTAATCCGTTAGAGCTAATTAATTAATTAAAGATATTCCACTGTAAAATTAATTATATACACTGTTCACTTAAAATAAAGAGACAAATCATTTTCTAAGGTCCTCATTAACATACAAAAAAAAATAAGACACTTAAATTTTGACATTAACTATTTTTTCGGGACAAAAATGATAATCTTCGCAATCCGCTGAAAACGCCGTCAGCTGAAAATGTAATTTCTTCTTAAAACTATTCGCCTTCACCCCTAAAATACTCATCATAGAACCTGTGCTGCCATATATCTTGGAAGAGTGGATTTCAAAGAATATTCCTGCTAAGTATTGTCAGAATATTCGTAAAATTGGTTATTCTATGTTATTTTAAAAAGTGAGAGGTACTTATAAGTATCGCGTCGGTAGATAAAGGGTTAAACATAGAATTTAGGTGGAGTATTTATGTTAGCGTTTTTATCGTTTTGGATTATTAACAAATATTTTTGCAGCATATATTTTCAAGCAATGACTTTTGCAGGAATGAGAGACCAACCTGTAAATGAGAAAGTTTAATGTAAGAGAGATTTGAAGGAGAGAGAGAAAGAGAGAGAGAGAGATAGAGAGAACAGAGAGAGTGAAGTACTTGTGAAAAATTATTAACTTGGAGAGAAGAAGCAAAAAGCACTAAAACAATACAATAAAAAAAGTACCACGTGTCTCTTGGTTACTCCAGCATTATGATATCATTAAATTTCAAGGAGTTGAAAAGTTAATTGTGCCAGTAACAGATGCAAAAGATCTATATTCTTTTTTTTCTTTCTGTTTAACTAATGTTAACAATATGAGCAATAATAAATTATATCATCTGCTTTTCATTATTTATCAATTAATTATCCGCAATAGGGATAAAATGTATTTTTCGAGAGGTTTTAGCTATTTATGATAAATTATTTTATGAAATAACTTTGAAAATTATTTATTTTTCATTTTTGAACGATTTATCATTAGTTATTTCATAGAAAACTAGTTATTTCATGGAATAACTACGTAAAATATGAAATTTTTCATCTATTAAATGCTTTAACTCAGCGGTCACCAAAATGGAGGCCCGTGAGAAAATTTCGCTGGTCCCCAGAAAAATATGTGGAATATATTTACTCATCACGCGTAAGCTATGTTTTAAGATGCATTGAAACATAATTCAAATCATAAAAATACGTGAAAAGTTATAAAAACGCTACTTCATAGAATAACGCCACGGTAAATAAGTCGTACTGCTGAAGCTACATGTTTTGTCTCGTCTCGTTTCTCATTCAAATGTTTCACTCTCCTATATGTCGCATAGTATGTATATCAATGGGAGCATTTAAAGGTGGGCTTACGGACGTATTGAGTTCAATATAAAATATATTCAATATATTAGTTAAGTTATTAAGGAGGGTTTTGTGTGAGAGAGAGAGAGTGTGTGTGTGTGTGTATTTTCTTTTGTATATTGGTGTTTTTTTAAGACAGGTATGATCTTAAATTGGATTGATGGCCTAGAAAAAGATCTCCTAGTTTTGAGAACTAGGCATTGGAGAACACTGGTAGGAAGAAGGCTAGCATGGAAAAGGCTTCTTGAGAAGGCCAAGGCCCATCCTAGGCTGTCGTGCCACTGAGGAAGGAAGGATGACCTTAAATCTTACCCATGTGGATATTTTCTTTTATTTGATATTTATTAGAATAAAATTAGTTTAAATTTTCTAAATTTCTTCTCTTTTTTATTTTAGATTCAAATAAATTAAACACATAATGTGTGAGTGAAAAAAAAGGAAAAAAAAAAAAAAAAAATTCTGCATTACTTTCCTTCTTTTCTCAGTGGCTCGACGGCCCAGGGTGGGCCTTAGCCTTCTCAAAAAGCCTTTTCCAGGCCACCCTTCTTCCCGCTAGTGTTCTCCAATTTCTGATTCTGGATGTTTTCTAGGTCATCAATCCATCTAAGATTTAGCCTTCTCTTTCTTTGTGTGCCAGTTGGTTGGGCATTGAAGACCTTTTTAGTGGTGAGGTCTTCGTTCATTCTGACATCGTGACCTACCCATTTAATCGTTGTATTTTGACGAAGTTAACAATGTCATATTCTTTATACGATTGATAGAGCTCTAAATTTGATCTTCTTTGCCTGCATTTCCTTAGTAATTTAAAAAGTATTGCGAACGATAATAATAACTTTAATAGTACTTCACCTAACCGTGAATTGATCAATAGATCAAACTCTCCACAGTCTTCATCAGGCACCATTAGAAAAAACGTTGGAACGGGAGGTGGAGAGAAGAAAAAACGCGAAGTATCAAGAAAATATCTCATTCCTACTATTTAAAATTTGGATTCATTGAGAGAGAAGAACCCAGCAGTAAGCTCGATCTACGACTTCTCTGAGTTGCATGTGTTTTCTAAATATATATATATAACGTTGCGTTAAAGCCTTCCAAACTTGAAAGACACTTGAATTCAAAATACCCGGAAGCAAAAACCCCGCTAGAATATTTTAAAAGAATGCCTGAAAATATGCAAAAGCTAGTTACTGTTTTAAGAAAAATGACCATGGAAGATAAATCATTACTAAAAAGGCTTCTTATCTCATGGCAAATCAGATCGCGAAATGTAAAAAACCGTACACGATTGGAGAAGAATTAATTAAGCCTTGCATGTCAAAAACCCGTGAACAGATTTTGGGAATGATGGCTGTTCAGAAATTGAAAGTAATTCCTATGTCTGCTAATACCATCTAGATAGGCTAAGATATAGGCTAAGACATTGAAAATCAGTTAATAAAAATTGTGAAAAATTCATCAATTTATTCAATACAATTAGATGAATTTACGGACATTCCTAACAAAGCACTCCTTCTTTGTTTTGTGAGGCTTGAGTATGAAGGAGAGTTACATGAAAAACTACTTTCTTCGCTTAATTTTCCGGGTAGAACAACCAGCTCTGAGATTTTTGAAGCTCTTAATAATTATTTCCGGGAACATGAAATTGACTGGAAAAAATGTATTGGGATATGCACAGACGGTGCCGCAAATATGACTGGGCATCTTTCAGGAATTGTTGCAAAGGTGAGCAATGTTGGCCACCCAGCCATTTTACCAACACACTGCATTATACAGTCTGTCAAAAAAGTATTGGGACACACTATCAGTTCATAGATTTTTATCATAATATTTTACTTAAACATACAAATTAAACCAAAAAAAGAAGTAAATGTTATTTTGGTAAATACAAATAAAAATAATTTGAACAAAACTCATACATTAATGCAGTTATGGTTAAAATTGAAAATTAAATTGAGTTAAAAAACGTGCTCAAAAAAGTATTGGGACACTTCCCAGTAAATTAAGAAAAACAATTCAAACTTAGAAATTAATATCTTGTTGGGCTGCCCTTGTTTTTTATGACCTCTCGAAGTCTATTTGGCACGGATTGGATCAATTTTTTGCAAAACGATCTATCGATTTGCGTCCACTCTTCGACCAAATATTTTTTTAAATCCTGATTGTTAGAAATTTGGTGCTCATATAGTTTTTGCTGCAGATAATCCCACACATGTTCAATGGGATTCAGGTCTAGACTTTGTGCAGGAGTCTTAATAACATTAGGACAGTGGTAGAAGACCCGTAACTTGCAAATATCTGCAGTATGTTTTGGGTCATTATCTTGGTACAATTTAAAATGTCCTGAGATTCCTAGCTTGCTCGCACTTTGCTTTAAATTTCGCTTGAGAATGTCAAGATAGACATATTTATTCATCATACCATCAAAAAAAAATGTAAGGTCCCGACGCAAGAGTCTGCCATGCAGCTCCAGACAATTTGCTTACCCCCTTCATATTTGACAGTAGGTCGTAAATTTTTTACATGCATTGCTGTATTTGATTTCCGCTTAACTTTTTGCTTGCCATCCAATCCAAAAATGTTATATTTGCTTTCATCAACAAAAGTTACATTTTCCCAATATTCTGTTGGCTGCCTTACATACATTTTAGAAAATGTCAGCCATGCTTGTCTATTTGCTTTGCTGACCGTTCGCAGTGAAAATTCAGGATAATTTAAGCATGCATCTAAAAAGCCTCATCGACCTATCATCCGACAAAACTCTGAAATTTAAATTTCATTCATCCTTATCAAGATCTCAGTTTTGGCTTTCCATAAAAAGTGAGTACCCTTTTCTTAGTGAACAGGTGGTGAAAATTCTGATTCAATTCTCCGCAACTTATTTATGCGAAAAGGCCTTTTCATCTGTCACGGCCATCAAAACACAATACCGATCTCAGCTTGAAATATAAGTGCAGTTCTTCGTCTTATAATAACAACATTGGATCCAAATATACATAATCTTATTTCAAGTAAGCAGGAACATCCATCACACTAGAAATGTATAATGATAAGTTTGATATACTTCAACCATTTTTTAATTGTTTTATTTTTACAGTTTTTGTTTATTTTATTGCGGTTTATATTAATAAAACTTTCTTAATTTGGTTATAATTAATAGTTTCATTTTATTAACTAGGTACATTTTATGTGTTCTTAGATCACAATTTTTTTTTTATGAAACAAATCCTATTAATTGTAATTGTGTTATCCCCGGGATTTTTTTTTTTTTTTTTAAATTATGAATTTACTGGTCCGTGAGGTCAAAAAGTTTGACGACCGCTGCTTTAACTGACGTCTATTTATTTCATGAAATACTAATTATTCTATTAAATAACTGAATTATACACTTTATCGGTAACATATATACATGTAAAGTCCACCAAAAGCAATCCGTAATAATATTTCTATGTATTATTGGAAAATTCATTTTCTAAATTATAAATTCGCAAAACCATAAATTAGATCTTCAAAATCAACAGTTAATTTTCATTTTTATTACTCTTCAATCTTAAATTATTCAAACTTGAGTTAGTCATATGAGTTCTCAGTTTTGGGTAATATGTCCGGAATATAATTTGATGATTAAAATTATCTTGATCAGGATATCATAGAGGTCGAATAGAAAACTAGAGAAGCTTTCCGAGGCCGAAGTCCAGTTGGCCTATGCTTTTAAAACGTCTCTGTATATTTGTGATATTAAGAAAACTGTCCTCATTATGTAATACTCCTCTGAAAAAAGTGGACCATCCCACGAATTGGGTACGAGCTTCAATTTTTCTATTCATCTTGTAATAACAAGATATCAATCCACCCTGACATCCATACTTATTTCTTTTTTGCTCATGATTATTCAACAGCATTTCTTCTCATAAACAGGAAAGATATTCGTAAGAAACTTCCGCTCGTGAGTATATGTGTGAGTGAGTGAGTGAATATTATCGTCGCACTGTTCAGTTACATGAGGGCTTTTGGCGACGGACCTCGTAATTTTGAACCATGGTCGAGTGAGCTGACACCCCCGCTTCTAGCTACCACACCAACGGGAGGAAGTTTGAGCTCTCGACAGATTTAACGTATATTGCTTCCCTACACGGCGGGTCTATAGTGTTACCGGGCTCGAACTCATGACATGCCAGCCACGATACGATACCTTGACCACTAGGCTACCATGACCACAGTATATTTGTAAGAACATCATGGTATGCTTGTAGAAATTTGGTAGTTAGCTCTTGTTTCTTCACTAGTTCAAATCATTTTCAATAAAAATTCACACCAAAAATTAGATGGCAGACTCAGAACAAGGCTTCGAGTGTTCTCCATGCATTCTCTCTCATAATATTTTATACACACTAACTCTATACACACTCTTGCAACAAATAATTATTTATTATTTTGGGGAGTCACAAGAATTACTCAATATTGAACAGCTCTATTTTTGGATTTATAACCCAATTTTAATAATTATCAATTTTTCTCTCACGACAAAGATAGAAGCGGGATAGAGCAAAATATAACATAAACTTTGAAGAAAATAAATAAGAACTTTAAGAATTAAAAAAAAAATGTTATTTGAAAAGAGTTAATGTGTTGTCAACTTTTGTGGATTTGAATAAGGTTTATATATAATGAACCTTCAATTTAAATTATTAATAATAAAAAAATAGTATTTTTTCCAATATCAAATTCAACTGAAATAATGAAACTGCGTGGAAATTAAGAAGAATGTTTTAACTTATTTATAAATTAGGAGATTAAATAGTACCCTACTTGAAGATATATTGAAAAAAAAAGGATGAATATATTGCTCAAAAATCTTTAAATCATCTTTAACAGCATAGTAAATATTTTATGGAGCAGTAAATGAGAAATTTATTAGCGATTAGTTTAATGAATTTTGTAAAATATTTGAAATATAGGCCCTCCCCCTCCTCTCTTCGATTAGCTCAAAAGTTGATAAAGAAGATGGAATTTCCTTCATGATACATTTAAAATAGAAGAAACAATTAAAAAATATCCTTCTCAAGTTAATATTATTCGATTTTATAAAAGGTATTGGTGGCAAAATTTTGAAGAAGTAACTCTCAATATATCGAGTGATCCTAACGTATTTAAAACTGTTTGCAGTTAAATGTAAAAATATTATACTATATGCTATATCATTATGAAAAAAATATTGACAAAGAAATTTACAGAAGCGGATTGGAATTCAGAAAATAAAAATGATGGTACGCAACTTATTGTTTAATACATACATTGTTAATCAATGTTAACATTTTTCTGTTATATTTTTTAATCTATGCTTACTCGTTTATTAATTTTATTTTGTTATACAGTAATACCCCGAACTTACATGATAAGTGGGACTGAATGAGAACCGTGTAAGTCGGAGGAATAATTTCGCATAGAAATACACACACACACATAAAGTATCTTTAGTTTGGGACAAAGATGAAAGAAAATAATAATTTAGAAATTTTTTTTTTTTATAAAATCTTAGATAACACAGATGCAAAATCAGAAGCCAAAGTTATTTTGAAGTAGAAAATTTCATAAAATCTAACAAAGAATCAGCCGGCTCAAAAATCTTTTTCTTCCACAAAATTTCCTCGGAATATGCTAATAATTCTTTTATTCCATATATTGTTGAAAAAATACGCTCTTCGTTGGAGTCTACACTTTTCTAAAACTTATAACCCTTTTTCATTTCTATCAAATTCGATTGAACTGGGTTTCAAGACTCAAGCCCTTCAACGTCTTGCTCTGCTTATGCATTTCTATGAGCTCATCCATTATCAGCTCCTGATTGTGGGAATCCAGGAGTTCTTGAACATTACTATCCACTTCTAAATTTACTTGCCTGACAAGATCGGCAACTTCTTCAATCCCATTACTAATTTCATCAGGCTCTGGCACTGATTCCGCCTGAATTTCAGTGATGGAAAAAAAAAAGGACATAGTTTTTTCCTGACGCCATTTAAAATTTTTGGGAAACTTCATTCCACGATTGTCCGATTGCATCTAAAACACTGAACCAAAAGTCTATCGTTTAAAAAACAAGATAAACAAAAGACGAATCGACGAGATTTGAAAATCGCTCAACTCCGTGTATATTATATAAAGAGGTTATTCTCTCTGTACACAAATTGCATACTCGTAAGTAAATAGAACTGTTTTTTAATATGCTTAGCTTATGTTAGCACCAGTAAATGAGTTTTTTAAATTTCTTAAAAACATTCATCTGTTTTTTAAAAGAACTCCTTATTTTTATTAAAATTAACATTACTGAAAAAATTTAAATGTTATGTTAAGGCGAAATTGTGTTTAAAATTGATCTTCTAATACTGTCTTGAAATGAATGTACACCACACTTTTATATATTAGGCTGCATTTTATGTTCATCATCAGTTTAAATTTGCAATTCTTTCATCATCCAATAAATCCCAATCATAAATTTGCAATCCTTTCAACATCCAATAAATCCCAATCATAAATTTGCAATCCTTTATTTTCTTACAACATACACACGCGTTTAACAGTTTTACTCTTTCATATACGTTAATTTTGTCTTGATATAACTTTTTGTCGGCAATATATAGCTTATAGGAACATTAATTTCCTTTTAAGCAGCATAAAACTTTAAATTGTGTAGACGACTGCTTTCTCTTCTGGAGCAAATTTGTTATTAAATATAAAGCCATTGAACTTTGAGCCTAATTTTTTCTTTCTGTGTTCTTGATAAAATTGATTCTTTATCTCTTAAAAATTCCACACACACACACACAGAAGGCTTTTTTCGTTCTTTTTTGGTATCTTTCTAGAACGGTATTTAAGACTTTCGTCATTGGAACTCTTCTCTGATTTTAAATCTAATTCCTTATTTTCCACTGTTTCTTTTTCTTATATTATTTCTCATTGCGAATGATAAGTTTTCATAAATTTTTAAGGAGTTTAACAATATTATATATATACTTTTTCACTTCATGATACATCTCCCGAAGAATATTTTTTCTCATTTCTTTATCTAATTCCGACAAACAGTCCACTAATTATCAAATACTAAAATCCTATTTTTACTGAATTTCATAAATGTAGGAACCTTTAAAGAAATTGCCACTGGTAATATGACAGATCACTTCCTTTTACTTGTTTGTATCTGAACAATACTATCTTATCTTTAGTTAATCTAACGAATTACACATTTTTATTGTGAAAGAAATTAAAACAAATCATTTATAGAAAAATAAATCCTGTGTTTGTTCATCATACTGTACATGTTTTAATTGAGAAATCGATAGAAAAATTTATTTTTGTATTTTTTGCTCATTAAATTATGAGATAATTACACGTACGTGTTTATGTTGCAACACGAGAAAACCTGTAATGAATGGTGATTTCATAAGATGTTTTTCTTATTTAATTTGAATAATTTTAAAGAATTTGTTTGTGTGTATGTGTGTCATCATTAATCTATTTCTTAAATAAATCATTTAAATTTCGGGAAATATTATCCTCGCTGATTTCTTCAAGTTTATTTTATAGCTGAAAAGGGGATCTAAATGTATATATACCTGAATTTTTTTTACCATATTGAATATTGTGAATTTTGTATTATTTTCATATGAGAATGATTGGGATTTTTCATTTAGATTGACATCAAATTATAAGATACATGTAAGTCGTACGCACTGAACATATAAATCTTTCTCGTGTAGTCTTCTAAACTTTATATTAAAATGTAAAATTTTACTCACAATTAAACTTTTTTCACATTAATTTCATCCCGATAGCGCTACATGTTTAATATCATTGCTCTAATTTTTTAAATGCATTCATAGCAGCACATTTTGTTTAAATTTCATTATTGTTCCTTTTTCTTTCATATTCACACAGCATTCTTTCGGTTATTGTGATCCTGTTTTCAAAATGGATTGCAAACACTTTTTCTTCATTTCGAAATGAGATTTTAATGAAAAACAGTTATAAAATGTATGTGTATGTGCAATTAGAGTGGATGCATACATTTCTGCTCTTTATCGAATGAAGTTAATATAGCTGTGCATGAATACACATATTTACATTTATATATCAAAAGCTGAATGCAACAAACAATTATGCGAAATGAATCATTTCACATAACGTGCTGAGTTGCTTTGGCAGTAGCAGTAGAAAAGCACAGCCGTTTACTATGCGGAACGTGCATAGGTGTGCAATCATCAATTAGGAATTTTTATTTCCAAAAAATTTCGATTTCCCAGTAAAACCTAAGCAAACTGTTGTTGTTATTACTCCTAACTTTCACTGAAAACGCAACACTTTTAATGAATACTTTTTTCCAATTGATGAATTAACAATTCTTTTAACAGAAATGTGAAATCAAAGCAAGCGGTTGATTTTTAAACTCTAGGTTATTAATTCATTTTCGAATTGTCTCTTCTTGACAGTAAAATTATTTGTAGAAAGTGAGATCCACGTTGGGAAACAACTCTCTTGTAGTTTCTCCTCACACGGCCTGAAGCATGCTTTCTCAGAGAGTTTCTTCTGCAACGACCCTTTTTCAATTCCTACTATTTGCTCACACTCTCTATATATTTATATATTTATTTATCTTGTTGGAATTTTTCAATCGTTAATAAAATAATTTCTATTCATCCAATCAAGTTCAAATAATTTTTTTAAGTTTGTAGTGGATGGCATTTGATATTAATACAGTTTTTTCAAATATTAATGCATTGATTAAATTTTATTTTTTAATTTTAAATGTATTCTGTGTTATTTCCCTTGTAGTTACAATTAGCTGCAACAGATGGCGCGAGTACGTTTTTTCTAACAAAGTAGGAATTAACGTTAAAATTTTTTTTTTTTTTATATTACTTGTTAATTGTAAAATAACACTATTCCACCGCCTTTTTTTCTGTAGAAGCTTCGGTGGATCTTTTTTCTGATCAATGGCGTAGCGTGGGCTTTTGCCACCTGGGGTCGACCGGAAGTTTGTCGCCTCTCTATTTTAATTATTAGTCAAGAAAATTAGTAAACGTCATAAAAAGCAGCTTTAAATTTTTATATCGATTAAAAATGCACTTTTCGTGTTTTTTTCATAGCAAAATCTTTTATACAATCGTCAATATCAATATGTATGTTATGTTCAATTGCCGGAATACGTAAATTGTTAGCCTTAACATGGACATAGTCGATCTGTGATAATTTTTGATTAATTTTAGCTTAGAGAAGCTTCTCTCGCAACTGGCATTACTGATGGCAGATGTTAAAAAAATACTCAACATTATGACAATGTTTGGTAAACCATTTTCAAGTTTGGACTCAATAATATATTTTAATAAACCCAGAGAGAGCCGGACCTAATGAGTTCTTTTTTACAGCCTGGGTCTGTTGCAGCTACGAAAGCTTGTAGACGTACGCGCTCAAGTTGGAATTCTTCTTTAGTAATGTCTTGAGGAGCTTGATCTAAGTTAAGTTCGTCCAGGCTCATTATCACTTCAGGCCTTAAAAAAGAATATTTTTGCGCTAGATTCTGCAACTGTTGGAATCTTTCTCGAATTTCAGCAGTTATTCTGTCTTTTGAAGAAAGAATTGTTCGCCTCAAGTCATCTTCGTACGATAACTGAACATCTTTACTTCCGTCGCCAAATATATGCTTCCTCTTGATTCGTATTGGGGTTCAAAAGAAATTTCAAGCTATTCACATAAATTTTTAGCATATATTAAAGCGTCATCCACGAATTCCTCTCATTTTGCTTTAATACAGTCTGTAAAGCACGTATTTTTTGAGTATGATGGATATTTAGTCCCTCTGTTTGCAAACAATTTTGAACATCATTGACTTCACACAGTACCGGTTGCCAGAAGCATAAGTAACATAAAAACAAATGCAATTGCATAGTGACTAACAAACTTCCTGCATCTGTGCATGCATTAAAGCTTTCACTCGTTTCCGTCAGTTTCGTCGCGTGGGCGCGATTTGGAGTTCGAAATTTTTTTTGAATTTAAATATCGTGGTGCTTGCCATCGCCCCTTTTCGTATGCCACCCGGGGTCATGATCCCCCTCCCCCACGCTATGCTACTGTATCTGCTCTCAGATTTCCAAATGCTTTATCGTGATGGTGCGTTGTCACATGTGTTTTTTTAAACTGACATGTGGGTTCAACTTTTGGCTTAAAAAATTGAAAAACGTAGCCAACAATGGGATTCGTAATAACGAATGCTTCTGGTTGTCTGCTTGATACAAAGGTCTGCTAAGCACACCCAATACATCACTTAATTTTCAACAAGATCAGATAACAGAGTCGATATTTGAGCTGCCATCATACTCGCTACAACCTAGGGTTCTTTCCCGGGAACCAGGGATCCTGGGTTTCCAGGAAATCATAAGATTTCTGCACTTTTTCTATTCCCGAGAATTATATTTCGTTCCCGGGATTTCATGGGAATCTAAAAAAGATTAGAAATGTTGTAAATTATTCAGAAAATCCCCTCTCAAGAATGATATTTTACAAAAATATGTTGAAGAAGAGTTTGGCTGTGAAAAGATGGTTTGTTTGGATACCAAAACACACTGGACTAGTTTGTTGGCAATGCTTGAAAGATTTTTAGAAATAAAGTCAGTAAATTTTAAAGCATTAATTGACATTAAAGAAGAACAAATGATATGGCCAATGTAGAGTTTGAAACTGTGACTACAATTGTAGCAGGCTTGTAGCAAAATTCAGAAAAAATATGAAATATTCTCTAATCCCCAAGGAATTAATGAGAGACGCAACGTTAATTTAATAGGATTAATGCAATACCTGAATTTTGGGAGAAAATACGAAGGAGCTACATTTAATGTCGATATTTCACGGTTGCCTAGTTAAAATTGTTTGGTCCCAAATGATAGGGACAAGATTTTTCTGCGAAGGAGTGGAATCAATATCTAACTTTTCGCATTCAGAAAAAAAGAGCATAGAGATTTTGAAAGAAGAACATCTGACGTTGAACGATAAAATTAGAGAAACCAATTTACTCTAAAACAAAAGTTCTATAGTATTCAACCAAAAAAAAGACTAGTTTCAACAAAATCATGAAACAAGAGATGCAGTTGTTCGACTCGACTGAAAATCCATCACCAAACATAAAACTATGTGAGGCTTTAAAAACAATTCCTCCAACGTCAGTTGAAGCCGAGAGAGCATTTTCTACTGCCGGATTGTTCGTCACAAAGCTTAGAACTAAGCTGAGTGATAAAAGTATAAACTTCTTATGCTTTCTGAAAACCTATTTTATAAATGAATAATCAATTTATTATATGTATTTTTCAGCTCATTATATAAATAAGTACTAATTTTGGAATTTATATGTACCCTCATTTTATATAAATATTATTGATTTTATTTAAATATAACTTGTTTTTAAATTTTTTGAAATTTTGATCAATTCCCGGGAATCTCCCGGGAACGATAATTACATTCTCGGAATTTCCCGGACATCCCCGGGAATGAAAAAACCTGGGAAATCAGGAACCCTACTACAACCATGTCACTCGAACGTGAGGGATTGAAGCCCCGGCAGATTTAACATGTATTATCCTCTTCACATACAATTCGTGAATAGCATCAGGATTAGAAGGAGTGATTCGAGTGAAATATCGCCGGTCACGTGCTTGATGTCAGGAATTCTCGGCTACTACGACCAAAGCTGTGATTTCCCCCTAAAATTTTAGTTCTTTTAACTTGAAGCACACAAAAATAAGAAATTCGTATATAATTTATTTTATACAGATAAAAACATATTTTCGTACAACATTTCTACACAATTGCCTGGCCGTCAGAATAAAATTTTGCATAAATCATTTGCATCTTAGTAATTTTCAAAGAGTATAATTGTATAGCATAAGTGTAAATGTTTTCGTACCTGAAAAAAATTAAGAAATATGTTTAAAATTTTTTCTTAGAGTAATCTTATTTGCGTAATAACTAATGCATATAATATGTTATCTACAAGTATACGTATTATGTGTTTCAACAAATATTTTACCCTTGATGAGGGATTTAGCCAGGGTCAATCCGAGGGTGTCAGCAACCCTCGGGCAAAGACTTAATGTGCCGGCCCTCTAGAAGAATTTTCACATTTTGACTAATACTTAACGTTGACGCTATAAACTCGTCTACCTGTATTAAAGTAAAACATTAATAAAATTTATGTACAATTCTAAGTGCAGAACCCTTTTTTTTTTACCAGCTAATATGTCACAATAGCGACAAAATACATAATTAAACATTAAACAAACAAAAATATTACCTTTAAAATGATAATAGAGACATTTTATAATTTGAAATACAAAATAACTGTACTTACTAAGAAAATATAATCCAATAAAAAAAAAAAAGTACTAAAGCCCTAATCTCGTGAAACGAAAAGTATATAAATCAGTCCCTCTACAAAAAGACTACCTAATATAATTAATTATAAAATAACTTTTCTGACTTTACGAGAAGCAAGTTTATCACACACACACACAATAGTTTCGGTGAAATCCATTTTTTCTGAGATTTCAAATTCGATAGAGATGATGGTTAAATCTGAAAGCCTTTCTTGTGTCATATTGTTTCTTGAGTAATTTTTAACAATTTTTCATTTACTGAAACTTTTTCCCCTTGAAGCTAGAGAATTAGGTAAGGTTAAAAAATTCTTATTGCTTGAGCAAAATTTGGAGATCATTCTTGACTATAATTTCTAATACCTCAATTGGCTGTTTTTACCTGGAAAAATATCTTTGAATGAAGTCATTTCATTAAAGGGTTGTATGCCGTCTATATCTTTCACAATACTTCCTTCCTCCTGTACTTGTACTCGGATTACAATATTAATAGCTCTCTTATCAAATGTAAGTATGCAACTGCTTCATTGGAATTTTTTTTTAAAGTTAATTTTTCATTACAATTTTTACAGTGATAAATAATTTTATTTTCGAATTATGCACTTCATAAAATACTTTCTCTTAGGCAGTGCCGATTTAAGCTCGTTTCGGGCTTTGGGCGAGGAAAATCTACAGTCCCCCTTGGAACTGGCGGATCGAAATTTATAACCAGAAAATCTGCTGGGGCGCCCGTCCAATGGATAAACCGGCACTGTGCTCTTAGGTATTATCGTAAAATTATTGAAGTGGAATAAAATTGCTGTCGTCATTATATGTTAATAGTTTTTGATTTTAAATAAATTAAGACAGTGATTTTCATTCTATATCTATTTAAACATTTATTTTTAGCAATATAATTGGATTGTTTCTGGAACAGAGACAAGTTTTTTTAAAAAAATATATTTCTGCATTTCTTGAACTTTTTTAAATTTTTTAAACAGTTCATTAATTTTTACTTTTATATCTTGATAAAAAGTATTGAGGATTATTCAGTAAAATCTAATGCGTGCTGCTTAAATGAAGTACATTTCAATCACTTTAATACCCCAAACCCCGTGGACATGAATATTTCAAAAATGAAATGTCTAATAACAGAAATAATTTTTTATGTTTCAGAAATAGTATATCTTGGCACATTTTTCCAATAGGTGGCACCACAAGTAAGGGCAATGTGTAAATCAAACGTTTTTAACACTGCAGTATCTGACACACACACACAAGGCTGCTAAGAGAGAAACACACTCTCTCTCTGTTTATTACATACAATAAATAAATACATAAACTTAAAATAAAGCTCGATAAATGTTTGAAAGCAAAATTACAAAATCAATCGATGATCAGAACAGATGGAACTTAATATCTTATTGATACAATGAATTATGCGAATGCTTTTGAAACAGTATAAAAGAAATCAACTAAATGGGGAATGGAGTTTTAAAACAGAATCACATGCAAATATTTAAGTATAATTTATCCAATACAAATTATATCATTTTTCACTATAAAAAAAATAAGGATTATTGATTAGGTGCGCAAAATATTAACTGCTTAATTCGCAAATGACAAGTTTATCCCTTTCTTGAAATGCTGGATGCTAGAGGCGTAGATTACATTCTCATGATTTTAAATAGATGTCTTTCAAAGCTTAACTTATAGTTGAAGATCTTCAAAAACACCCATAACTGTTTTCAATCTTCTGAAACTGAAAATTTTGATAGTAAGAATTATATAGACATAAATGCAAATTCTAACTTAAAAGGCAAGATTCACTAGAATAACTTGAAAAAAAAATCGACTTATACGTTTCTTGGCTACTTACCCTCTAAATGCAACCACACAAAACGTTTTTACACTAACTTTTAACAAATCTTATCGAAATATCGCTATCAGGAACTTTGCGATCATTCTGATACCAAACAGATGATTCCACATTTTATTTATTCTCGACTGATAGTTTATTTGTTATCGGACAAGTTGAATGCCCTATAGACATAATTTTATCGATGAATGTGAAAAAAAAGGGGGAAAGGAATGTAGATAGTATACGTCAACACGATATAGATAAAGCGTCTTTTTTTCCTTGGAGAAAGGAGAAATACTGCTTTGTATTTACAGCTATGTAAACAGTTTTTCTGTTTTCTTTCACATGTTTTACTTATTCAAGTGAATTTTATACATGCGGTGGTTTTAAAGGGAGTTGGTATTTTAAAATTCTTATTATTTCATCGTGCTCTCTTTTTACCCCCTTTCTCTCCCTGTGAATATCTTATCTATCAGATTCTTCATTTTTAAAAAAAAATTATCAATTTTTCATTTCGAAATATTTGGAGAAAAGTTTAGTTTCCAGAAAACAACTGCATTATTGGAAATGAATCTCTTAATGAACGAGTCTTATGTACATTTTGGGCATTTTGCACGCTCTTAAATAATAGTCTACAATGTTGAAAGTCATTAATAATTTCATTTTATCAATAATGATCTTTTAAACTAATCCGAATTTTATGATTTTTAATCAAGTGTTAATACATGAAATAAAAATTACCTGTTTTTAAAGAAAATATTTGATGTTCAATTTTTAAATTGTATCTGTTGATCTACACTCATGTCGTCCATAAATTAAGGATAATTCAGAATCCCATGGAAATTGAACTCTAGACTAAAATTTTCACTTGTAGAATTATCACACACATCTTCAACAATAATATTTTAATTACAGGAAGCCAACAGAAGCCACGGATAGTATGTTACGATGACGAGAGTGTAAAAGAGGGGTATATATAATAGGGAATGGTGGCAACGAAGTAAAATTGTTCACAAGAGTTTTGTAAGCCACTCAGTGACATAACCCAATAGTTATGACACAGAGGATGCATGTGGATGCTTTTTTACGTAGCAAAATTATCGGGAGCATGGAATATAGTGTACTCAGATGAATGTATTAAGAGAACTTGGAATTGCACAAAGTGTCATCTCTAGGCTTTGGCAACGATTCCAAGATGACGGAAATGTCAGTAGACGTCACAGTACAGATCGTCCCCGAGTTACAATGCCGAATGAAGATCAATGTTTGGCAGTAACTCCAAAAAGAAGCAGTTGGAGTTCAGCATCCGGCCTGTTCCGTCAACTATTTGCAGCCACTGGTACAACAGTTTCAAAACAAATCGTGAACAGACGTATGGGACATAATGGTCTATATCCGGGGTGGGCATTAAGTCGATCGCGATCGACCGGTGGACCACCAAGATTTTTTAGGGTGACCGCCTCTGCATAAGACATTAGACGCGTATACTAAAAGAAACACAGGTGATTATCGAAATAATGGAAACATCCGCGAATAAAAGTGAAATTTTTGAATGCGTTCGTAAGCATTAAAGTATAATATAATAGCTACCAGATTTTTCTTTATAGATAGTAATGTATATATTCTGGTAGTATTTGGTAGCTTTATAAAAGTTCTGTAAGTCTTGGATATTTTTTAAAATCGTTATATATGTTGGATCTCTCAGATTTTTAAAGAGCCCAAATTGTGAGAGCCCGTCTAGCTGGAGCAAGTGTGACCGAAACATCCCAGTTTTTAGAGGTTTCTAGAGGCACGGTGTCTGAAGTCATGACTGCTTATACACGATGCAGCAAGACAAGCTTGGCAAAGCAATATAGTGGACGGGAAAAGAAACTCAGTGAAAGTGATCGACAATATGGAAACAGATTGTAACGTCTAAAAACGAACTGCTGCAAAAGTGACCGCAGAGCTCTATCAGCATCTAGTTTCTTCAGTGTCAATAATTACAGTTAGAAGGCACCTTCATAAATGAAACATTTACGGCAGAGCATGTCACATATGTTAATGCTAAATGTCGTCTACAGTGGTGTCACACTCACAAAACCTGATCAACTGATAAATGGAAGAAAGTAATATACTCTGACAAATCGCCTTTCAAACTTTTCCTAACTACAGGACGGGTGTTTGTTTGAAGGATACCCGCACAAGCGTATCATCGTGATTGTCTCCTTCCAACTGTCGAGCATAGAGATGGATTTGTCATTATAGGGGCAGCTGTGGCATAGTTTTCTGCTGTACTAATCATAACCCTGAAAAGAAGGATCAATGGGGAGAAGTATAGCCCATTAGGCAAAAAAAAAAAAAATGTATTATGATGTAAAAATAAAACTGCACCCCGAATTTGGAAAAACAATAAATTCTTGAAATTGTATGATTTCAAGAATTTATTTAACTAGAACCAATAGTTGCATTCATGTGTTATCCATTTGGCAATGTTAATGTGGAAAATATAACTAAAAGCATGTCACATGTTCTCTTTATCTCTCGGAAAACGAAGTTTTTCTCCTTCAAAAGGACGTAATTTTAAAAGAATAACTTTTGGAATCTAATGGATAAATTAAAGTATCCTAATTTTTTAAAAAAATAAGCTGCATCTCATTTAACATCGGTATTTCGCTCTATCTACCTGTGTGAATCTACATTTTCAACGATGGATATAATAAAGATAACATATCATTCCCGTTTCACTGACGACCACTTTGAATCCATTGTAAGATTAGCAGTTAATAATTATATACCGAGATATTCAAGATTAGGGCGAACAGTTTGCAGACTGTCTTCTACTGAAACTATAACTACTAGAACTAACTTTAAAAGAAAATCATTGATTTTTTGAAGTATTTTGAATTGTTTGATAAAAAATGCCTCTTGTGATATTATTAAATTTGGGATCAAAATTATTATGTTTGTTATACTTAAAACGTAGTTTTAAAAGAGTAAGTTTTTTTTATTGTAGTTAAATAGTAAGTACATATTCTGTATTTTTTTTTTATTGTTGTAATATAAATATTGTCGAGCATTTTTTTTTTGCTCATAACACCTAGGCCTCAGGGTGGACCACAACACAAAAAAATTTGAAGTAGACCATGTAAAAGTCTGCCCACCCCTGGTCTATATGCTCGCATGCTTCTTAGATATGTTCCGCTCACTACTACTCACTGTCTCCAACGGTTGAACTGGAGTAGAGAACATGCAACCTGTGTATGTGTGTAGACATCGTCACAGTGGGCACGTGTGATGTTTTCCTACGAGTCCAGGTTTAGCTTGTAGGTTGATTCACGTCGGACTTTCATATGGAAAACGCCAGGTATCCATCACCTCCAACGCAATATTATTGAACTGCATAGTTACGGCAGTGTAAGATTGCTCGTTTGGGGGAAATTTTACTGGGCTCCAGAATAGATCTGCATGTTAAAATGGGAAACCATGACAGGCCAAATTTATAGGGACATCATTCTGAAACAACATTTACGTTTGTTTAGGAGTGCCACGAGCACAGAATCTGTGTTTATGAATGACAACGACCGTTTCCACCAAGCAAACATTGTAAGCGTATGTCTTCAATCTGAGTTTATTACCCCAATAGAATGGCCAGAACTCTCCGCTGGCTTGAATACGGCACAGCATGTGCAGCACATGCTTAGCTAACGAGTTTCATCCCTTCAACCACGTCCTACATGTGTACCGGAACTTCGTAGAGCATTACTTGCTGTGTGTGAGGAGAGTATTCTTCCCGAAGATCAGCTCTATAATTTGGTACTCAGAATGCCTAGGTGTTGTACTGGCTGTTTTTCATCACATTGGGAGACATATAATGTATTAATTATCATACCAACCGTGTAATATTAAGTTTTCGTAAAGAGAGTTTTTTTCTTTCTTTTTGTAACTGCTCCAGAGAGCAAAAATCGTTGTTTTTATGAATGGTATCACACACACACACCATCTTTTTTTGTTCTTTATCTTTTTTATTTGTTAAATAAGCTTAATTAATAAGCACCGTTTGTTTTGTTTCTGAACCTTTATTTCCCGGAGCTGGCATTATACTTCATTTATGGACATGAGAGTATTTTGCTGCATTTTCAAAATATAAAATGTGACATATTTTAGCCTTCTTGATTCCGACTAATTCTCACCACTCAGAATCCAAACTTCGGCTGTTGTGGAAATCTGGAGAGTGATGTTTCAACTCAAATATTGTCTCGTCATTCGGCCGTGATTAAAAATTACAATGCCTTTCTTCCATAGTTTTTCATGTTACATCAAAGTGCAATGTCAACACAAAAAAAACTTTTAATCCATATCTTAATAACCCTTTTAAGGTACTGCACATTGCACTATGAGTTTTTCTATAACATTTAACATATTCTCCTTACGCCTAAGCAACATGAAGTTTTAGAGGTCTTTTAATTTCGATACCTTAGGAAAAACCCAAGAAGCAATTGGTTTGCAGAGATACTTAGTTGTTACTACAAATCAAATAACACATCTTCAATTACAGCAGGAATTTTCAAGATAAAAAGGGGATCACTTACTACATTTCTTGTAAAGTTTGATTCTTCTAAAAAAAGAAATAAAACTTCTTCAAATCCTACAATTTTTATCATGATTTAAGAAATTCAGGCTATATCTTAAAGGGATACGCATGGTACAAAAAAACTCAAATTAATAAAAAAAAATTGATGGAACAAATGCTACATAAATAGTAATCTGTAATTAACAACACAAAAATTATTCGAATAAGAAAATTTTTCAGCTATTCTACTGTCTTTTCTTTGTTAAAAAACATAATGCTTTGGAATATCTCTCTTTCTTTCTCTCTCTCTCTCTCACACACACAGCGTTCAGTCGCGAGAACTTATTAAAATTTTTTCCCTAGGGGTATTTTCTCTGTGATTCAAAATTTGTTTTAAAGCTACATTTTAAATATTTCATTTTTTATAGCAAAATTTCAAAACAATTTTAATGCTAAGAATATTTAATTTAATAATTGTTGTATAAGAATATTTAGAGTATTATACATTAATGATAATTTGTTATCACTTTCACGAAGATCAATCCAACAAAATTCACAGAGGGCTTTCCACAAATTAGTGATTCCACCATTTTGAATCGCATATCCTGAAACAGTTTTTTTTTTAATTATATATATATATAACCTCAACATCTTTATTCAAAAACAACCTTATTGTGTTTTCTTTTCCATGATCCTATTTTCGCAGTTAACATTCCTTTCGTAACAAATAAAAATCTTGTTAAAAATGATTTTTCAATCTTCCAAGCCTTGCACGTTTCAATAACACGTCTTTAAATATTTCTTAACTCATTAATTGATTGCGCTAGAATATTGAAAACAAGAGCTAAGTAAAAAATATTTTTTCCTCGAAAAACTATTGAGGAAAAATATGCATATTTTATAATCTTTCTTTGCATTACAGTATTTCAAAAAGTTGTTTAACAAAATTTAAAATTATTGACGTAATTCTCTTCTGGTTACGATGAGTATTTCGTTTCACAAGCATTGCTCATTTTTAAAATAAAATAAAAGTCCGAAATAGCTTTACTGGAAATTTGTTATAAGACCGTAATTAATATATGTTTTAGATCCTTTGTGATCATGGATATTTTGAATTTTTTATGTCATTTTTTTTTATTCTTGTTTACTCTTATAGGTTATCTTTTAAGAAACTTTAGGGTAGATGAATTTTCTTGATTAATATTATATTATTTTTTTTTACATTTTACTTATTTATTTTACATGTTTTAAAATATTTTTCCCCATAAAAATTTTAGGGACATTTTTAAAATTATTTTTAGAAATTTTCTGCAAATATTTTGTAGGCTTAATAGTTTGTCCTCTACGGAATTTTAAGCCCGTTTTAGAAGTTTTTGGCAAATCTATCTATCACAAGCATTAGAGGAAGCTAGAATTCAGTTTGTTGACCGAACAAAAGCTTTAGAATATTTTATTTGTTTCATTGTAAATTAAACTGATAATTTATTCATAAAATGTCACTGGGAATTCATACATTTATTAATATATTAGCAGTTACCGGTCCGCTTCGCTGGGTATTTTATGATGTTATAGGAATATATATTGTTTATATATGTATAAATGAATGATACTATTATTAAGAACAAAAGTAACATGCATGCTAGATTTCATTACGGTAAGTAATAGTTCGATAACGAAATTTTTTTTATAAATGTCCCAGAAACTCCCCGCTGCCCTCCCCCCTCCCAATAGGAGTCAATTTCTGTAAAATGTGTTCTTAGTGGATCTATATTCAACAAAAAGAATAAATAAATGCCAATAAAATTTCAAGTCTGTACGTCTAAAAGTTTAAAAACGGTAATATTTATCTTTAACGCCTCTTAAGCCCTTGCAACGACCTTTTAGGTCGATTCTCAAAACACTTTTTATAGCGGATCTCTACTCCATGAAAAAAAGGGGCCTACCAAATTTCTAGCATGTTGGTTTAATACAAAGGTGTCAAACTCAAATGTTAACTTGGGCCAAACAAACAGGGTTCAACTTGAGGTGAGCCGCAAAAAATTAATATTCATAGAAACGTAAGTTTATTTCGAATAATACATTATAATAAACTTAAGTAAAAAAACAAGAAAAGTTTAATGTTAAGTCCTGACACTTGATATCTCTTCTCTGCTCTTTCCTATTTCTGAGAAATTTTGATATTTTATTACATATTATTGTGTGCCGATACACTGGCCGGGCCGCAAAAATGTTCGTTGTGGGCCGTGAGTTTGAAACCCCTGGTCTTAAAGTTCAAAAAACGGAAATATTTATATATAACGCTCCTTAAGCCCTCTCGACACCCCTTGGGGTTAAATTTTTGTAAAACCCCTTTTGTAGTGAATCTTTACTTTATAAACGGAACAGGCCCACCAAATCTCAAGCTTGTAGGTTCAATAGTTCAAAAATGGGAATATTTATCTATAACACTGTTTAAGCCCCGTAACTCCTCTTAGGATTCATTTTTCGCCTAACCCTTTTCAATAGCGGACCTCTAATCCTTGAAAGGAACATGTCCACCAAATTTCAAGTTTGTAGGTCTAATATTTCAAAAACGGGAATATTTATCTCTAACGCCCCTTAGCGGTCAATTTTACTAACTCAGAAACCTTCGCTGGCATGCGTCCAGCCGTTCCTTAAAGTTACATCGCACACACTCATTTTTATTTATATAGATAATGCAATTTTCTTTGGTTATCTTAAAGTATTTTTAAATGGACTTCTGCTAAAATTATTTTGACATCTTATACGTCGTTGCAACCCAATCCTTGTGAGGAGCTGTAATGTGATTTAATATACCTTACAAATAAAAACGCCTTATATTGTGATAAATAATGCATCTGAAAACAAATTCATTAAAAAGCGCGTTCGGATTTTTTAAAATTTTAAGCGGATGTGGGAAATTTGTTACCGCAGTAGTTTATAATGCTAAACTATTTCATTTGAATTTTATATTCAATTTTTTAAATAACGCGTATGTAACCATTTTTTAAATTTGGATTCTATTATACAATAGCGTTTTAAAAGCCATTTAATGTGAAGATTTAAAACTAAAAATTCCAGATAAATAATAGCATTAGAGTTATTTTTATTATTTGTTTGTTGCAAAGAAAAAGAATGAAGACATTTAAGTCTTAGAATGGGAAACCAAATTTTATTTCGAAAACTACTTAGTGTATGTAGATGTAGTTTTTGCGTGTAAGTCTAGTAACAAAACGAATTATGTTTTTCCACTAATAAAATAACAGGAAATGCATTTGAACGTTCGTGTTGTTCTCTTTCTGTAGAAGCTGCAATTTCGTAAATATAAGAAATAGTTCGAACTCAACTTTGCTTTTCCTTTCTTCAGCTTTAATTATGATCTATTTCAGCCTTTTAATTGGAATGGTTTTATTTATTTATTATTTTTTTGATCTGAGGAAAAGTTAGTTTCACCCGAAGTAAACATCTCGTAATTCTTGTATAACGAGCAGGTTGTGAAAAATAAAAAAGGAACCTAATTTCCAAATTTGTTTATTGTTTGAAACACCTTAAGTCATTGTGGAAAAAATTTTAAAATGAAAATAAAATGAATGTCTTGTATGGAATATGATATTTAATTTGTAATGAGTTCCACAGCAATATTCAAAAGAAATACATTCTTTATTAAAAATAAAATTTTTGAGACTATAAAATGTTTTATCTAAAATTATTGAAAATCTGAAACCTATATATAATTCTCCCTAAATGACAGATTCGATTATTATGTAAGTTTGTGTATTGCAAAAGTGTTAAATGGAATTTTTAAGTAAATTGGGGGAACGTATTAAGAATGGAAGAAATGTAGCTTTTTTATTATTAAAAATATATTATTTATTTCTCAAATATATATATATATATATATATATAACTTACGTTTGCAAAGCAAAGAAAGAGAGAGAGAGAAAGTAAAACACGCACACACACTAAATGATAATTGTGTGACAACCATAACTCCTTTTCGGACATGAGTTAACTACCTGGTCGAAATATAAACGCATGTAAAAATTTTGAATGAAATACAGTAGGAGAAAAATTTAAATCCCTATTTTTCTTTACATTTGTGTCTAAAATTAACATTTATATCAGTTCGATAGATACACGATAGATGTCCAAAACAATCACATAAACATGCTTTGAATAGAATTTTTCAATTCAAATAGCAAGTCTCTCGTCTTTTTTCATTCTAGAATTTTGGGTGAGTATTTATTGACGTCACACTATAAAACAACATGAGTGCCATTAGCGACAGACATCGTAATTTTGAATCACTGTCAAGTGACAAGAATGAAATCTAAACTAGCATTAATCTTTCTCGCCACGTCAACGGGAGGACTTTGAGCCACGACATATTTAACGTGCATTAGCCCCTATACACAACAGGAATTCAGTGGCATCAATCCTCGAACCTATGACTCGACAACGAGTCCGTGACCATAACCACTAGGATACCACGACTGTGCCAGAATTTAAACGAGAAAGTAGTTTGATATATACCGTATTTACTCGAATCTAAGCCACCATCGATTCTAAGCCGTACCCCAAATTTTCAACACATTTTTGTGAAAAGTGAAAAATAGTGTGAAAGGGTTTATGGATATCCAATTTTACGAAAATAAAATAACTTTAAAATGAAAACGAATAAGAATTGAATAATTAGTTAGTGTTTCCCAGAATAAAAAACTTTTAAATACATACATGAACCTATAATTGCCCTAATTGCCCCATTCAACAATTTTTCCCCCTTCGATTCTAAGCTGCACCTGATTTTCAGTAGCATTGACATTGGAAAAAAAAATGCGGCTTGAATTCGAGTAAATACGGTATGTATTTTTTTCTATTTATCATCTATTTTTGAATTTCTCACTATAACATTTAACTGTTCCTTTAGATTACAGGAACTTACCTTAACATTTCAAGAATATAAAAGCTTTTTGACCCGATAATAAGAGTCAGAGAGAGATCAGAGTTGCAACAAAGTAATTAACTTGCAAGAAATTGCGACAAATAATTACAAATTGGATTTTATTTTTTTTTTCTTCTGAAAATTCGAAAGAAAATAACTATACCCTGTGAACAAATATATATATTTGTACAATATATAATTAAAGTTAATATTCTGTTGACAATATATTGAAGGAATGAATGCATTCAGCAGTTTGTTAAAATTATCGATAATGTGCAACTTAATTAAAAAATGCATGTACCGGTTGATTTATAAGTGTGTAGTGTGACCAATTTTAGAGGATCATAAATTTTTATTAAATAAAGTTATTTACATAGAATTTTCAATGAGGTTTCCTCTAGCACAGTACACTTTACGTAAGAGTTTCGGCTAAGCTAAAAGAGCTTTTACAACCATTTTGGGGGCATTTTTCCAACTTCCTCTTAAATTGCTTTTTGAAGCCCTTGAAATGCTCTTACTTTACGGTGGTTACGGTTTACTTTATTTAATGGTTTTTTTAAGTATCTCCATAAAAAATAATCCCAAGGAACACAGATAGGTGATAGTGATAGTCATTTATCAAGAGCAAGAAAATTTATTTTTTTATATATTTCAGTCATTTTATAGTTAATTTCGCAGTACGATTTGGTGCACAATGTTGGTGAAAAACAAAGTTTCCTTGAGTGTAAAGACGTTTACTTCCTCTGATAAAGTGTTTCAAAACTTTATTCTGATAGTATTTGGCATCAATTTTAGCCTTTGGTTCTACAAAAAATGGTTTTGTTAAGCCTTGAGAGGACATTCCCAGCTATACCATAACACCTGACGGCCAACTTGCGTTTTGCAAAACAGCTGCGTCTTTTCAACGTTTTTTTGGTTAAATATATTATATCTTCGTTTTCCAGTTGTGAATGACAGATGAAACAGAGCTTCGTTCGAAGTTATACATGTTTCTTATCTATCTTTGCATAACATTAAATACAGAGGCCAAGAACCTTTTCTTCGTTTTTCTACGGTCTTAACAAATATTTAATGACAGTCTTGAAAATTTACTTTTCTTATAGCCAATTTTCTTTATCTGACGATAAATTGTCCATTGCTATATCTGTAGTTTCTTTGCAATAGGTGTTTGAGGCAAAGGATTTTCTACAGCGATAATTATTTTCAACTTCTTTTTTTTCTTTTTCAATAAGGACTTCCTTTCGTTCATATTTTTTCCCCTGGAGCTTTGATTGCGAGCTAAATTTTATTTCTTTTTGAAGTTTAGATAGCAATACAATAGAAAAATGTTTTTATTTTAATTTTTAAATAATTTATTGTTTACAAAATTTGAACAACCATCCTTCAAAAGCTGTAAAATTTCGTTCCGAGTTTGAGGATCTAATTTCAGTACTATAATTTACTCTCACTAATAAAAATATGGTTAGATTAGTAATTTAAATGTTTCATTTTTAAAATAAAACCAGTAGTAAAACGATAGAAATTCATCATTAATAGTAATATGCTTTTGAAATTTGTCACACTAATTTTGAAACAACCGGTAATACTACAATAAGAAATTTATGAAATGAAAATGCTAATCAAAATTTTTCGATTGTGAAACTCATTTTTTGTAGAATTAGATAGATAATAGTCTTAAACATCCCATTGCTTAAATTTTATTCGATTCCAGTCACTAATTCCGTAGATGTTCGAAAACAGCCACATTTGGGGATCATGTACAAAATACATCTTCCACGCAAATGATTCATATTGTTTTCCACGCTTGTTAAGACCATATGATGATTTGAATAATATTACGATTTGTAAACTAGTATACAACTCCTTAAGGTTGCGGGTTTCCGATTGTAAAGGTATTTAATTTTGTTTATTATGATAATATTTCTTCTTTCTTTTTCTTTATATTTTTAGAAAAAGGGAGTGGATATATAATGCGTTTAGTATTAAAAAAAAACCTTTGAAAAAAATGTTCAGTGGAAAATATTTTTATCGTCACATGCTTCAGCCTCTCTTTTATACATATAAGGGGGCCCATTTCTCAATGTTCCACAGCTCAGAAACTTATAAGCAGGATTTTTTAATTTGTGAGCTAATTTTAAGACAAGATCGCGCGAATTTGAAATTGGAAAAAAATTCTGTTTTAAAAGTTAATTAACTTTGTCAATGAATTAATCCGATAATATTATAAAACATTTTTTAAAGATACCTACAATGACGCCAATTTTGCTTAGTTGCGATAAGAATTGCGGAAGCTATTAAGGGCGACATATTTTTCTGCCACGTTATCCTGGTGGTCCTAGTAGCCAAGTGCTATGAGTCGCTATCTCACAGCCGCCAGTGTTTTCGTCGAGTCGTGGATTTGAATCCTGGTCAACTAAAGTCCGTAGAAGAATTGATGCTGTTAAATCCGCGGGGACTCAAAATCCTCACGTTAGTGAACGAAGAGGGGGAACTCAAGTGTGGCAATACTTGACAGTGGTTCAAAATTGTGAGGCCCGTCGCCAATTATCCTAGTGCAGCTTCTGAGTGCGACTTTAATATATATATATAATCAATATTATTATTTTGAAAAAAAGAAGGAAAAGAAAAAGAAAATTCCGCCAACATTACTGTTTCTAGAAATCAATGCAACAAAAAGAGGGGGGGGGGGAAATTTTAAACTGTTTTACATTATTAATTATCCGATATATCTTTCTGTCAATCAAAGCCATTACTTCTTTGATATCATTTAAGTCACTTAAGATTTTATAGAATAAAAAGTTTTGAAGGTTTCTTTCAACTACCTTGATTGACAAGCATTCAAAACTTAAAGATAAATATGAATGCCAGATTTAAATTGATTGACTGATGAGACAGAATTTGTATTGTGTAAGTGGTGGTTACTTAATGATCTATATAAAATATGTATATTAAAAGTAATTAATAAATTCTTTAAACAAAAAACAAAAAAACAAAAAAGAGATTATTGCTTAAAAGATTTATTTTTTTTTCTTCCACGGAAATACGACATTAAAATAAAAACTTAATTAAAGAACAGTTTTCAGTTTTACAGATCAAATATATGATGCAGGCCAGTAGAAATAAAAGTAGTAGAAAGTAAAATGAATCATTTTTTCTCTTTTTTTATGGGTGTTATCATAAATTTCCACCATATTATCATAATTTCGTAATTACATGAGAACTCACCCTGCTGTTCGAAAAAACAGCTTTAAAAACGACTTATAAAGTTGTGATACCGCCCCCCTATGGTGACTGTATCTTTGATTGTCAGCGTGAGCTAGAGGTGTAGGGTTTGCAAAAGGAATAGATATTTTTGATTCTTAATATGTCTTTATTAAGAATAGAACTTAAATGTCTAACAATTTAGATAAATTTAATAAAGCCAGAATCTATAATGAACAAACACACAGTGATAGTTAAACCGAATCGCGTAATTTAGACCACTTTCTCTAATTATTTAATCTGCCTACTCTCACTTCTAATAATATTATACAAGTCCTAATATCAAATAATCATTCCTACCTTAATCCAAACTTA
>BMAV01022125.1:423986-446164 GCA_019973955.1 Trichonephila inaurata madagascariensis | reverse complement strand
GCGAGCTTATCGAAAAGTCCAAAATTAAAGATTTAAAATATTATTAATTTACCGAAAGGAAGCAAAACAAAATACATTTTGATTGATATAAAAAATAAAATACATATCCACACTGATATAACCCCTTAAGATCCAACCCGCACGATCGTGCGGGTTGGATATTCTTATACGTTTTTGCTTTTGAAATAGTGCATGTAAGAAAATCGTGAATCTAACGATCCAGCCGGTTTGCAGAAAGTGTAAAGTGTTAATTTTTATCAACAGACGATAGTTGTGGTCCATGTTTTACTTTCAGATGGCAAATCTAGCTTTGTTTTCAAATACAACGAAAACACGTCTTCTTTTTATCTGTCGTAAAAAAGTAATTATCAATATATTTCCAATTGTTTGGATGCAAATTTTTGCATTAATGTTTAAATAATTGTAAAATAGAAAAAGTATTAACTATACTCTATTAATGTGGCTTGTAGGACTCGGGATTTCATTACCTGCACGATCGTGCGGGTTGGACGTTACTTGAGTCACTGCAGCTGTAAAGGTAAGTACTTACCACGCAAATTTCCTTTTCTGTTTCTATAATTTTGAGGAAAGCCTACATAAAAATGAAATATATAGTTATATAATTAATACCAAATATTCTTGGGGGTCACCAGGAATGAGTTCCTTTTTTTCTTTCTCTCTCTCCTTTTTTGCAATTTATTTTCTTTTTTCATACATTTGTTGTCGAGTATGCCATTTTTATCCTCTCCACAGATATCTGCACATCCATATCTCTTCGCCCCTCCCCAAAAAAATCTGGGTTTTCTGGTGGAAGGTTAGTATGGTGTGGTTTAAATATATATATATATATATATATATATATATATATATATATATATATATATATGTAATAGATTGAAGTAGTGTTGGCCGGAGTGGAAGATTATCAATTTGGATTTAGTAATGACGTCTTCAGAAAAGCTTTATCTCCTTTATTATGAGCACGCATCAGCAGATTAAAGCACAATTACATTCTATTTTCACATTGAGTAGGACATTTGGGAGGACACAAGACAAAAAGCAGCAAGTATTTTCAATCGTACATTATAGCGGCAAGCAGAGAAAAGAGAGCGCGATTACGTTGAATAGGCGTTTTCCTTTGGGCATCTGATTGGCTAAAATGCGCGGGCTACGGCAATCGGTTTAGCCGATTACGATTAAGATTTACGATCCTGGAAAGTTAAAATACAATTTTCCAGAAACAGGTTAACACGCGAAAATTTCTTAGTAAAAAGGTGTGACGTCTCTCGCGTCCTTCTTCTAACATAACTCCTAAGTTCTTTGACGGCTACGATTAATGGCAAAACTTTTCCAACCCAATACCAAGAAGAGAAACGGATCGAATATGCAAATGAGATATACTTTAAAAGGAGAGAAGCTTTGATGAGATAGAACGGCAAGCCTAGAGATAACTTAGTGTGGAATCATTCGGAACAAGTGTTAGTCGTCCTATAGCTCTGGAAGAAGGATACGTTCATCTCAATTAAAATATAATAAAGATTAAGAAAGTCTGAATCTTCTCATCTAAAATTACGTCATAGGTATTACTTCAACCTATGAAGGAAGGTGACTCTATAAAAGGTAATATTTTGTATAAGAAGTTAGATTAGACAGTTAATTAAATATAATTAAGATAAGTGATCTAGTTGCGCGATCTGACTTGAATATAAGGTTTAATTGTGGGCTCATTTTCACTTTAAGAAAGTTGTTAATTAGAATTAAGTAATTTAAGTTATTCTTAATAAAAGTTGTGTTAAGAATTACATAATGTCTCATCATTTAGATAATCCCACACCTCTAGCTTACGCGGATCCTACTAGACATAGTCATCACAGGATGGCTATGTCGCAAAGGGTTTAAGTTTTTTGTGTTCTATTAAAATACTTTTTAGAGAAAAAAAAAAGAAAGAAAATGACACACATATATCACACAATAAATGAAAAAGTATTCTTTCTCGAAGAATTAATTTTCCTTTTTTTTTCTTAGTTTTTGATACATAACCTATGAATTCTCTTACTTTCACTTTTATTATTGAGAAAAACAGAGCTGATAGTAGGAAAAATGAATAATTTTAGTTCTCTAAATATAATACCTTAAAATATTAATCGGTTTTTTGGAAAAATTTTTAAAAACGAGAAAAAAATATCAGTACATATTATTATAAAAGTTACCATTTTTAAATAATGATTTTTACAATCCATTATGTTAAAAGTTCCATCCTATATGCTATTTCATAACATTGGAGAATGTCATTTTTTGTTTTTAGAATATATGGTACAAATTTTTAAATATGTTATTGATATGCCGAAAATATTAAAATAAAAATATTATTTTGTATACACAGTAAAAATCCTTAAAGAACTAAAGAGAGAGAGAAATGTTTATTTAAAAATAAACACAGCACATAGTAGTTATTATACGAGAAGCTATTTTTTAAAGTAGGTCAAAGATAATGAGAGAAAGGAATTTCTACAAACAGAGCAGAAGAGAAACACTGTAAGCCATTCTGTCAAAAGAATAATGATATTTAAAAAATGGGAGTTTTCAAGAATCTGTATTATATATATTCCAATATTTTGCGAAGGAAATACTCGAAAACAAACGATGAAAACGCATTTTTAAATTCACTAGAAAAGTTCAAATCCAGTTCGTTGATAAATATTTTAGAAGTGTTATTTATATATTTTATGTTGCTTATTAGTTCCTTTTTTATCTCAATTTTGGTCTGCAAGAGCATATGTAACTGATATTAAAGTAATATGGGAATACTCAGCATTTAAATCAACAAGGAAACTGCTTTTGATTTGAAATCTTGAGAATTTTCGTTCCTCATTTACATAATTTAATCCTATTTGTTCAGTGTTCTACGACACATCATGAAGATAACTCTCAGATAGCCTAAGAAACTAGATTATGAAACAGATTAGATAATAGAAAATACCTTTGTATATTGGACATTGAGTCATAATTATCTTACGTAAGAATTCGCCTTGTGTATTTGGAGCTATCTATACATTCAATAAGAAATTAGAATAATAAATTAGCAATATAGTCCATCCGCTGAATTCTGAACTTCAGTACGTTGAACTTTTGTTAAAATGGACAAAAAAACATGCTGCTACCGAACCTACAGTTCCAGGGAAGCAAATCAAATGACATCTGCATGGAAACGAAGCAACTTTAAAAATTTGGAAGCAACTTTAAAAATTTCACTAAAGATAGATTAGGTCTCATTACAGCTCTACCATGATCTGCTTGCTAGATATAAATAGGATCGGTAGCTCAATAGCTTTCAAAAGAGAGAGTACAATGACTTCGATGTCATTCATCAAAAAAAAAAAAAATTGTGTCGCATTACGCTTTTGCTCATAATATATTAAGCACAGTTCATTCCTTAATGTCCAAAAGAGTTGGAGAGAGTAATGGACTCCGTTTCTGGATCCCGTATTGACAGGAAAGACGAAGTGCTTATTTTCTAGTATTTCGATTAAAACAACTGAGATTCCTTCTTGAGTCATGAATTTTCAGTTTTGACACAATTTTGTTGGCTAGAATCAAATGGCATACGTGATCTGTGATGAGGATGCAAGCTTCGGTTCAGTGCATCAACACTCATCTCTCGGTTTTGTTTGTCGTATCTATTTCCTGTTGACAAAAGCAATTGAGTTCAACAATAGCAGGTATTAAATGCAGGCAAATTCCAAGCAAACAAAATATTTTGACAATGCTATCTTTAGGTCTCGTCGCACACACACAAAAATTCATTTAAAAATATTTTATTGCAATACATTTTAAATAATCATCAAAAGTTGAAACCATTATATATTTATTAAGTTCAAGTTGAATGAGAATCTTTCTCTGAATTCATGCGAACAACCATGAATAACTAACAGAAATTTAAAACTCCTTGAAACTGCAAATTATCTTAGAAATATTTATTATAATCTTTTCTTTTATCAAAATATAAAGAACATTTTCGAACGAAATGTTCTAGTGCAGATACATTGATTAAAATTTTTGGTGTTCTTCGGTAGTTTTCAGGAATTAAATTAATGGATCTATGCCAAATGCATTTCACCTTGATTTCTAATGATGCCCCATGTAGACTCCCGTCCGGCACTTTCTCGCTATAGCATCATAGAATGGGCCCCTGTCGCTCAACTTGAACTTGGGTTCCGTGTCGTCGTTCCGCTAGACCCGGTTTACCTTGATTCCCGTTTCTTTCCCCCCCGCCCTACATACAGTCTCATCTGAAGAGGAGGGAGTGCGTTTCATTGGCTGTTATGAAACGAAGAGGAAAGCTGTGTGCATTTAGGAAAAGAAAAATCAAATAAACGCCGAACGAAAGAGGTAGACAAGAGTTGAGATTCATTTGGATTTCCAACCCAAACAATGGAGTGGCCAAGAGGTAAGAGAAGACTCACATCTTTATATCTCTATTCGCTGGAGACTTAAAATGAATTATTCTGATATAGATGTTAATCTAAATAATATAAAAATTACAAATTTGTTATTAAATATCAACAAAAAATTTTCATGAGTGAAATAAATATTAAGGTACGATTGCCTTTTTACAGTACGCTTTGGACTCCGAAGACAAACTCTGGAATGGCCAAAAGGTAATGAATACAATTTTAAAACATTTGGGTGAAAGGTGAAATGGTTATTAAGTACTTGTAGATATAACTGTGTGTTTGATATAAATATTACTTTTTCAAGATAAAATCAAATTTCATGGAGATCCATTGCATATAAATGGATTTTATGGAGATATTTTTAGGATAAAAACTTAAGGACAAATTCCGCTTTATATGGAGATAAGCTGCATGAGAAAGAGGCGAAAATTAATTTCTTGAGAAATTAAATTATAATCAATGAAAGTATACTATACATGCAAAACAAGATAGACATCCTTTTCTCAGCAAAATCAAAAAGTTTCACAATAACCTCAATCTCTTTTATGAAGTTTTTGAACGATATTTTAAAAGGAATTTATTCTTTTTATCAAACTGCAAATTTTACCTATCACGTTCAAATACCGAGTTAATACTGAGTCAAAACAAACATTTTACTCTGTACAGGATATTTTTCATGAATATTTTCAATCGAATTTATGTTTTTCTCTCTTTTATTGCTGACGTGCAGTAGTCGATCGGTCAGGGTCGAGAACTCGTGGCCGACGTTGTCGAGTCCTAGTGCCACTGAAGATCCACCGTGTAGAGGGGCAGATTTACGGTAAATTTATCACGATGTGACGCGGGGTGGAAGTTTAGAGAGGGAGAAGAGCCAGCTAAGGCGTCGTCCTCTTGTTTCTTTCCCGTGGTTCAAAATTACGTGGTCTGCCTTCAATAGCCCTCGTGTTGCTTCAGAATGTGACGTAAATAAAATAAAATCACATTAAACTGATATATGAATCACCACCTTAAAATTTTTTATAAAAATCTACCTTAAATATTTATTTTACTTGCATTGGTTGAGTGGTTTTTCAGTTTTTATCAACTGATGTTCTTTGGAACAGCTAAAAGTAAATGTTATTTTATATATTTGATCGAGATTAAGTAAGAGTAGGGTTAATATTGTTCTTCATTTATTATTGGAGTAATAAGTTTCCATACTGCCTTTAAAGCTTCTTTTATTTAAAAGTGAGGAATCAAAAATAACCTATCTTTTTAATGAGCTCCAGAGCTTGATGAAACAATTTTATTACACTTTTTTTTTTTTTTTTTTTTTTTTTTTTTTTTTTTGCCATTTTTTTTTGACATCACGTTAAAAAGCTTTTACTTTTCCAAAAAAGGAAGATTTTTCTAAATTGATTATTAATAGCTTATATTGAAAATATCCCCTTCTAGTAGTTGAAAGAGTTGATAATACTAATGAAATATTCAGATGCGTATAAAAACAGTTAAAAATGGAAAAAAAAATAGAAATTGCCTTTTCACTGAATTAAATAATGTCAACTTCAATATCCAGAAGTAGTTAAGCAGGAACAGGAAAAATGATTTAACTTGAAAAGTTTAATTTATGTGAAACCATCTAAATGCAACATTTAACTGGTAATGAGTAAGAGAATCATCTTATTATATTCATATTTAATTCCTTTATTACGTGAATGTCTATAAATAATTTCCAATATGCAAATATCGTGTTCAATACGTTCGCTACAAAAAACAGAGTATAATATAAATGATAACTCAATTGAAAACTTACTAAAATTGTGGAAGCGATTTGAAAGGGGCAATCAATGTGCTGCCATCCGTAGTGATTGATTTTGAGATTTTGAGATAATATAAATAAATAAGAAGCATTTGATTTTTTTTCAGGAATGTAATAATAACTTTTACAACACAATAAAAGGATGTTCTTCAGAAGAGACTTCGCTGTTAATTTTGGAATTTATAATGAACCTTTCAGCAAGATTTTTTTTTTATTTTTCTATTTGATGCACATACTCACTCTAACAATGTGAAAATGCTTAGCCATTTTTTTTATCAAAACGAGAGGCAGGCTATCTTTACTACTTGGAGTTTCATCTGCGGTAATGTTTATCGTGCAACATTCTAAAATAAAGGAGTTATAAAACGGATTTACACATTCTTTTTTACACTATTCTACAAATTATATTTGAAAATAATAATTGTTTCTAATACTTGAAGAAATCAAGAATTTTTTTTCAAAGAAAGTAGTTAAGAACAATGAATATTGTTCTAAAAAAAGAATGTTATTCTCTAAGCATCTACATATTATATTATTCACACGCATTTGGATAGGCTTTTATACATGTGTAGTTTGTTGAATGTTCTAAATAATGTCCGCTACATATATGTGTGTGTATATATACACACACACATTTATCTATTACAATTATATATTCTTATTTTGGTTATGCTTATAACCTATTTATTTTACCCTAAAATTAGGTTGGTATATATATTTAAGCATTTGAAATTAATTATTTATTTCCTCGTAAAACCCCAGTCGTTGGATGATTAAAAAATACACTAATATGAAAATAATTTAATGATGAACTCATACAAAATTAGTTTTTAAGAATGATATTGAATGTAAGAGTCTTTAACACATATGCATACTATTTTTTGTATCATTTTATAAGTGAAGACGGAATTATTTCGTAAAATTTGTAGATCAAAATTTGATATTTATAAAAACTGATCATTGAACTTGACACGTACAGATAGGAAATTCGGATGTGAATATGCACATAATTTGTACCATATGTAATAGATTAAAAAACAAACAAAATATGATTAAAAAAATCTCTTCTTATATAGCTCTAAGGGCCAATTTAGTTTATTAACAATGAGCACAATCTATTTTTGGACTCAGAGAATAAATTGATACGAAGTTTCCTGAACATAATGAACAATTTTTTAATTACTAGGAAGAACAATTAAAAAGATATTCGAATGAAAAATGTTAGAACGAGGCCCTAGTCATTAAAAATGCAAACAATGGGTAAATGACTATTTGTGCTTGTTTTAAAAATAATCTAGATTTCATTGAAATGTACTTCTTTTAAAAAGAATATCAAAAAAGTTCAATATCCGATTTCAACGGATAATCAAATAAGAATACTTATTAAATGTAGCAGAATCACTAAAAGTCGTAATTATTTAGTCGTTTCGCAACTGTATAATCAGTAACCCTACACAAGAATTAGCCATTATGTTTTTATTCTTCATTTCGAAAAGTTGAATCAAATATGCTGAAATATGTTCCCTTATTCGTCGTAATAATATCAAAAGACAGCCTTACTTATAAAGAAGAATATGTCAAACTAGTATTCATGCTAGAGTGAGCAAAGATAGGATCGATCTATTCAAGACACGGGTAATTTTTTTGTTTTATGAAGATGGGGAGTGACAAATGAATTTCTTTCAGTAAAAGAGATTGAAAAACTGTTTTCTTCATTCATCCACTTCATATAAAGCTAAATATTTAGGATACATTTTACTTCTAATATTTAAATGATGTTAGATATTTTTAGCCATCAACAAATTGTTATATCAACATTTTAGATTTTCTTCTACTGATAACAATTTTCTCCGCTATATCCGCTATGATTTGACCTATTGGCGGGAAAGTTGGGCTTTTTGTCAAAAATAGGAAACGGAATGCACTTGATTAAATAAGTATGCACTTGGAGATAGGATTTAGTGAGAAGAGCTGGTTGATGAGCGAGTCATTTTTTCCGCTTTACCTCCATGGAAGCGAAGGAGTTTCTCATCAAGTTCAAGGTCTGTTTGCCTAGTGACCCATTTTTGTCATCGAATGCCCCAAAGAGATAGAAAGTATGCCTAGGTACAATGAGATTGATTCTTCTTTCACTGGAGCTGCAAGGGTTAGTGACCTAACTACTTATTTCGTGAACGCTCGATTGCTTAGAATTAATTCTATTACTCATCGTGTTTTGGCTGGGAAAAAATCTTAATTCTTCAGCAGTTTTTGTTGATTGTGTAATCATCAATGAAAAATCTCTCTGTGTGTGAAAAAGTGTGATTTTTTTTAGTTTAGACTATCACGAAAACTAGCGGTAAAATTAAAGTATTCGTAACAGTAAAAGATGTTAAAAACAAAATATTCATTTTTGTTAAATGCTCAAACAATATTCGATCGAAGAGCGTAGAAAACTGAATTTAAAACGAGTATCTTATAAAAACCTTTAAAAAGATCCTATTGAATTACATCATTTCTTTTGTCATTTTTAGCCAATATTGTTTAAAAAATTATCATAATTTAAATTAATGATCGATTATATGACATAATCATAATACTTTTACACACACTTACGTACATCCTGTTTGAAAGTTACGCGAAGTCAGACTCGATTGGTTCGATGCTTTTGTTAGAGTCGTTGTTGTAAAAATTTATTTCAGGATTTAATTATAACTTACGAACATTTTTCTTATGCTTTTTTAATACTATATGATGTCATAAATATTAATTAAAAATTTACAAAAATTGACTGGATGAGGGATAGATATTCAAAACTGTTTGTCACTGCTATAGTAAAGGCATTTAAGTTAAAAAAAGGAATTCTCAGTTTATTTTGAAAATAGCTTTCAATATTCTTACTGTCTTTGAGTTGAATTTTTCAAAACAAGAAGACGACTAATATAATGGTAAGTAAACTGGGGAATTTGGGAATTATTGCAAAAATTAACTAAACTTTTTTAAAGGAGTTTTTATTTTACATTAGGATGATAATTGCATTCTTAAATCGCTCTGTGTTCAAAATTTAACCAATAAAAAGAAGAAAAGAACTCATAGGATTTATTTCAACTATGAGAGACAAGGATATTTTTTTCTAATTCGTTGATTCTAATTCGCGTTTCTTGACTGAAAAGAAATCCAAGATAATAGTTTTCTTTTCCACTGAAAATGAGACACCTCTAGCTTTTAAATAACAATCATGTCTGATATCTCATAAAAATAGTGATTTGTGTATAATGTATTCTGAATAAAACTCGTACTCTCTCATGATTAAAAACTTTGAAGAATTTCTGCTATAAATTAACTATAATTTTAATATTTAAATTAAGATTTAATACATACAAAATGTCTTTGTTACTTTATTAGGTTTTTATTTATAAGAACTACCACTTGTGTTCACAGAAGAAGAATGCGGAAAGGATTTAAAATAAAGTAAAATATAAAGTTCATAATCAAACAAGTTTGTGTTAAGTATCCAACTTTTTCCAATTTGATAAAATTTAGAATATTATGTAACGTATATAATTTTTGATTTTTATTAATATATTTTAGGAAACATTTCATAGCAAATTTTTGTAATTTGTATAGTTAGATGGAGAAAAAGATTAGAACACACACACGTATATTTTTTGTATCTTCGTATATAACAAGTTTTATTACTAATTATATTTTAGTAGCAAATAAGAAATTAGCTTATTCTTTTTTATATGATATACACAACACTGTGATATTCTTATGTACTGATTTATTTGAAATTCAAAACATTTTATGCCATTTTATATTTTCTCACACAGTAATCATAAGCCCAAAGTAAATAATACTTGGAAGAGAACAACATGATTGTTTTAAAAGGCCTCGAGAAATATCAGTACTTTTCTCAAAGGAAGTTATACGCAGCTTCGAGAACTCACAAGAATTCTTATCTAAGAGTAGTTATTAAGAGTAGTTAAGAGTAGTCACAAGATTTAGCTGAAAAGAGAGGCGTCATTAGTTTTTAGATGGATCTCATATTTCGAATGAGTAATCAGCTTTCCTTCTAGAATTATCTTTACTCATTCCAGGAGCACCGAATTTGTGAATTTTTTGTGTGTAGAGTTATTTATATAAATACGATTAACAATATAATTTTTTTCATTTTCTCAGAAGTCTTGCTGATTTTAAAATAGGATTTTTGATAGTCACTAGAGTTGGGCTTTAATTAATTGGGCTTAGAATTTGACTTTTTTTTGTTTTTTTTCCACTCTCTTTCCATGGATTTCTATAGCATGCAGTAACTTCTGAAAGGCTTGATGTTGAATCAAGTATGTAAATTATACATATATCTTATGCATTTCTACTCAGAAATGTTACTGTTACAAAATGTCACTAAACTACTGAAATACAGACTAAGTGAATAAAACCCATGTATCATAATCATTGCCTACCAATGGAAAGATTTTGGGGGAAATGGTAAAGTTTCTATGATTTTTCAAGATGGATTTAAAATGAATAAAGAATTACTATCCAATTTCTTGTAGGATATAAATCGTGAAGAAAATCTTATAAAACAAATGCCTGGCTTAGAGCATTTTATTCACATCTGATTTTAAAAAATAAGTTATATTTATCTTTAAAGTCATAATTTTTTAAAAGTGTCCACCAAAAAATGGCCGTTTGAATTTATAGTCAACTAACAATAATATGCAATGCTTCCTTTATATAATACAGCATTCAAATGAAAAAAATAATTGAAATTGTAACAGTTCCCACGTTTATTTAATATTTAGATTACAAATGTCCAAAAATATAACCATTTAGCTCATTCTGTTCTTCAATAAAATTTCAATCTACATTTTTTTTTTAAATGATCTTCTTCTAAATTTTTGTATAAAATAAACAGATAGTTCTGCTAAAGATTTTTTTTTCCATTTCATTAGCAGGCTTTTGAGAATTTTACTCCAAGTAGAATGTAATTCTTTTTTATATCTAGAAAAAATGCTTTTAAAAAAAAAAGGGGGGGGGTCACATTTTAAAACCTTTAATACGACGGCCTAACCAGATGAGAAATGATCTTAATCAGATTCTATTTAACATATACCTCAAGATCACAATCAATACGTTAATACATAAATAATCCTTTTTGAAGCACTACTAGAAAAAATTCCCAATGTAATTTGAGATCTAATCTTTTTATATTATATAAACGCGTTGAAAGTCAGAACTAACAAAAAGAAAACAATTCACATATTTTAAGGTACAACGAATTATAATTTCCACCATCATTACCAACTCGATAATAACATAGGTCGCACTTGAATTAAGTAACCTTGATCGGGTTCAATTGGAAGTTGAAAGAGGTTTTCCTCTAGTTCCAAGAATCGTTTTAGGTTGAAAGAAAATCTCTCCATCCCTTTTCTCCACTTTCTTCACCCGTATGACGTTAGAGTGATTTACGTCAGAACTTCATGTTTAGTTGACAAGTTTATAAATCTGAAAATGTCACAATATTGATTATCTTACTAAACAAAATGTTGTATATATATATATATATATATATATATATATATAACAACATAATTTATATATATATATATATAAATTATGTTGTTTGTTTCAATCTTTTTCTACGAATCCATCACGCAATTGTTTTTAAGTCTAGTATGTTCCCTAACGATAATTTATAAATTTTTACTGACCGCAGTTTATATGAATAATTAATGAAGTAACCTTCAAGAAAAACAACACGTTTTATGGTAAAAGTAACATTTTACAAAATATGACGGCTAATTTTTCTAATGAAAATCCTTTTAAACTCCATGAATTTTCCAAGATGAAATAGTTCAACTAATGCAGAAAAGCATAAAAACTAAGAAATTAGTAAGAAATATTGTCACGATTAATTCAATCTGAACTTCTCTGCCTTTTTAACATTTTTTTAAAGTTTTGGAATACTTTGAATTTTTTTAATGTTACTGTGGAACAAATAACGCAATCTTTCCTTTAACATTATAAATAAGAAAAATATAAGTAACATGAAGCATTCATAAAGTAATTGAGACTAATGTATTTTCTTTTTATATCGGAAAATAGTAACTTGATTTAATATCATCATTTAAATATTAATTCGTAAACTAAAATCCATGTTTACTAAAATTAATACACTTATTTCGGCTTCGTTTTTAAAAATTAAGAATTAAATTGGATGAACAAACATGTTTGTTAAAGAGCCATTTTCATAACATTCTTTAAGAGAAACATTCATCGATAGTATGGTTCCACAATAAAATGTGAATCTGGTTCATAAATTATTTAATTTCAGGGTAGTTCCTAGTTGTGGTACGATTGTGTGTGGGTAGTAATATAGATAAGATGTAAATACTTAAAAATTTTCAAAAAAATAATTATAGTTGTATCTATTTTGAAACCTTCAGCGGTAAATCGAACGTTTTTAAATATTTTGCCGACAAATCTGAAATTGTCTTAGATGTAGCTTCAAAAATTGTTTTATTAAATATTAAGGCATTTCTATATCGTGTAAATGTTATGAAATATACTTTAAAAATTCCAAGAAATTTAGAAATTTTGATTTCAATAAAATTTTATGTCATTATTTTACTAAATAAATCTAAATAAATTCCCCAAAAGCTCTTCAGTAGAAAGCATAAGAAACGGTTTTGACTTCTCGCATATTTATCATAGATGCATTGACATTTTTTTTTGGAAAGTATTTAAAGTTGTTTTAATTATACATAATCTTTTACGATGATAAATATACAGAATACAATATTAAGTAATTTCCGTTCGAATGACATGGATCTTGAAATATTTTTCACAGTACTGTAAAAGTACTGTGAACAATATGCAATTTGAATACAATATTCTTCACATACTTTTGGAATTTAGGAAATTGTCCTTAATGCTTTTTCGGTCGCAGAATAATCCGATGAAATAAAGGCAATCGATAGAATGATTCGGGTCTACCATACTATAAAAAACGACAAAATACCTCTCAATACTTGATTTAATATTTTTGGTAATAAATAATGATTTTCCCAAGCTGTTCGAAATTAAAGCATTTGTTTTGCAATTCTAAGTGTTTGAGTTTTGAACCTAATGGGCTTTACTTAAAGATTTTAAAAGTGAAAGTTCCTCGGTGATAATACCAATTTGTAAATTTTTATGCCCATGGAAACAATTTCAGGAAAATTAAAGTAAAATGGTTTTTAAAAGTTATGACTGCAATATGATAGTATCTGATATGGATATTATGAACTTATTTAATCTGCTCAATCAATCAGTGTATATGTAACCATTAAAGTGTGAAATCTGTTGTTTCATAGAATAGCTGGTTATTTCATGAAATAACTGGAGAAGTCAGTTAAAGTATATAAAATTATTGAATTCTACGATTTAACTAGGAATTTTATAGAATAACGATTAATGGATCATATTACAGTATGAAACAGGGCACTCGAAGGTTCTTTGAATCGATTCTAGCTGCTTTTAATATGTTTTGAACCACTTATAGCTGCTTTGAAATGACGTGTGTGTGTGTACGCTTCATTCCGTTGCTTTTAAACGTAGAATTTAGGGGGTGTATAAATGTTAGCCTTTTACATTTTGGATTATTAACAAATATTTTTGCAACCTGTTTTCAAGCAATGACTTCTGTAAGAAGGGAAGACTAATCTGTAAATAAGAAAGATTAAGTACGAGAATCTTTATTAAATAAGCGTGGGAAAAAGGAAAAAATCGTGAAAAATTAACTTGGAGAGCAGAAGTAAAATGTGCTAAAATAACACACAGAAAAAAGTACCACGTGACTCTTGGTTACTCTAGCATTGTGATAGTATCATTGAACTTCAAGGAGTTGAAAAGTTAATTGTGCCAGTAACGGATAGAAAAGATATTCTTTTTTTTCCCTTTCTGTTTAATTAATGTTAGCAGTATGAGCAATAATAAATTATATCATCTGATTTTCATTATTTATCAATTAATCCTCCACAATAGGTATAAAATGTATTTTTCGGGAAGTTTTAGCTATTTATGATCAATTAATTTATAAAATGACTTTGAAATTTTTTATTTTTCACTTTAACGGTCTATCATTGGTTATTGTTATAGAATAACTAGTTATTGAAGTGAAACTTTTTTGGGCTCAAGAGTGAATGAGAAAATTTCCCAGTTTTGCGTATCAGTGAAAAAGCGAACGGAAGTAGTTTCCCCCCTCCATCCCCCCGAATCGTCGCCATGGTAAGGAGAGAGCCAGAGGAGGAAAGAGGGGGGGGGGGTAGCGGGGACACCGCGTGACTTGTGTCATATCGTGAAAAAGTTGGATAATTGCCCACATCTCCAAGTGGTCAACTTGCCCACCTTCCGATTAGGTCTCCTTTTCCCCAGACCCGGGAACATTATCAGCGGTCGTATCAGTTGCAGTGTGAGCATTACGGTGTAGACAAAATAGCTCTCGCAGCAGAAGTGTGCCTTTTTGAAATTTTCTTTAGATTGTTGGCTACAGGGTGATGTGTCCGGTGGCTAATTTATTTCTTTAATTTTCATTTGCGTTGAATTATTATTAATTCTACTCAGAATGCCTAAATCAAATGCACAAAGATAAAAAGAGTTTCGTGAAAGAAAAAAGAAAAAAAGAAAAACTAGCAGCAAGTCCAGTCGAAAAAGTGACAAAACCCCCCAGAAAAATAATGCAAATTCATCAAGTGCAACTGCCAAATCTCGATCAGAGTACATGAGAGAATATCAAGCAAGAAGAAAAAACATTGCAAAATACTCTCTTAATGCCGAGTTTAATGACAAACAGAAAAACAGTGCAAATTCATCAAGTGCTAATGCCAAATCTCCATCAGAATACACATGAGAGAATATCGAGCACGGAAAAAAACATTGCAAAATACTCTCTTAATGCTGAGTTTAAGGGATGGGAACGCAATTGAGACTCTTCTAATGACAGTACAGATTAATACGGACTTTATGAACCACCCTGTGCCGTCAACTACAGAACCCTCAACAAGTCTAATGCGTGTTGGAACTGATGCATGTGAATAGATAATAAATTCTATCTTACGTTACAAAGACTATGATTTCCATAAAAATTCGGGGCCATGGTAGCCTAGTGGTCAAAGTATCAGATCGTGGATGGCGTGTCTTGAGTTCGAGCCGAGTACCACGTAAGACCCGCCGTGTAGGGGAGCGATGCACGTTAAATCTGTCGAGAGCTCAAATGTCCTCCCGTTGGTGTGGTGTGGTAGTTAGGAGAGGGGGAGGGGGAGTGCCAGCTCAGATGACGTCTTCGTCACTTGATCATGGTTCAAATTTGCGAAGTCCGTCGCCAAAAGCCCTCGTGTAGCTGAACAGTGCGCCGTTAATATTCACTCACCCATAAAACTGCTCACAGATTTTCAAAAGCTATTCGTTGATAATCCTTTCGGTCACGAGTGTTCGATTTGTGATAGATAATGGTTTAGAGATGATTTGAGAACGCCTGTTGCTGAGCAGAAAAATATTTTACTGGAAATTAATTTAGAAGATATTAAAGAATGTTACAATTGCCGACAAAGTTTAAGTAGGAAAAGTATACCAAATTTATCAAAATATAAGTGTTGTATACCCAGAAATTCCAGCATATCTTCCTACTTTGGATTTGGTACCAAAAAGACTCAATTCGCCACGAATACTTTTCATGCAAATTAGGCGATTGAGACATGTACACTGTCAGTTTGGAATATTAAAGCAAATAATCAATATTCCAGCGTCGCCAAAGAAGTTTCACTTCTATCACGTGGCGTTCCACGCACCATTTTTTTTTTCATAGAATAACTAGGTAAAGTATGAAATTTTTCATTTCTAATATACTTTAACGGACTTGCCTAGTTATTTCATGAAATACCTAGTTATTCTATGAAACAACTGAATTATATACTTTAATAGTAACATATATATATATATATATATATATACAAAATATCATTAAATCATAAGAGAGTAATTGCAGAGTAATCCACGCAAATGAATTTATTAAGCAACAATCATGGGAAATAAATAACATTTTCTGATGATAAATGCTTGTTTTATTTTTCCCAAACATTTTCTGAACTCTAAGCTAAGAATACCTGTGTCTCTACTGTTCAAAACCACAATTATTAATAGCGAATCCTTAGTTTGTTGAACATTTGACTAATCTCTGAATCAGTAAGCAAGCTTAATATATCTGTATTGATATTTTTCCAATGAAAAATGACTAAATAAAGATAGTATTAATCTTGTTGCTCATTGCTCACTCCTGAAAGAGTAGATATCATGATAGTAGGGAAATCAATTGGTAGAAATTTTTAATATTTCAAATGTCAAATACTGAAGAACGCCTTTTTAGATGTAAGATCTGTACCTGGAATATTGAATGACAAGTATGAATTACTTGGACACAGAAAAAAATGAATTAATTTTAAAAGATTTTGTACGCTTCCATGCCTCTTTCTTCTTAAAGACAATCTGTAGCGTTATAAAAGTTTTAGTTTCGTAGTTTTTTTTATTAAAAACCATTGATTAATTCTTCTTCGATGAATCAACAGAAATCGTTTCACTTATTCGCAATTTTCATCATCGAGAAAGCTCTTCCAGTACTACAAGTTTAAATTCTATTCCGTTATTTAGGATAACTTCGAACTTAGATGTAAATAAACAAAAAAATTTTCCTCGAGTTAGGAGCAACATTTGAAAAATTTGGACAAAATATTCCGCGAATAATTTCTCGTTTTCATTTCCTTTATAATAACTTTTTGCAAATGATTCAGAAATACAGCCGATCTCGATCTATATTTCTCATTTTCAAAAGAAAAAAAATTCCATGTGAAATCTTGTTTTCTGTCTTATTCCTAATATGACCTTCTATTCAGTCACTCGATTTTATAATGGATAACCTATTCTTTTTATTCAGAGAAATGATTAATAAGCGAGAAAATAGTAAATATATTAACTTTTAATGATATAATTAGCGCTTTATTTATCATTGACCTAGTGTATTCTCTAAAGCTACATACAAAAAAGGATAATGCATGCAGGATTTAATATAGCATGTCAAGTTTTTCTGACAGACCACCTTTGATTGTTGACAAGCGCGTAGTCTTATAGATCTTTGATAGTTAGCTTGTATCTATTTTATGGTAATTCTACATGCATTTATACAAAAGATGTTATCACTTGTTACTTGTTTATATTGCTCAATGATTAAAAAATATTATAGTTCTGTAATGTACTGAGGAATTTCTAGTATAATAATTTCTTTATCAATGTTAATAATTAATGTTTCAGTATCAAAGGTCTACTTATTACGCAAGAATTTTAATGAAATAGGAGCAACGCGTCACGTTTTCAGAAGTCTGTCTCGACAGAAAATACTTCATTAGTTATTTAAAAAAAACATAATTTATCTTTCTGAACGTGTTACTTAAAAATTCTTAATCACCGACTGCTCTTACGTATGTTTACGGAAAAACCAAACTTTAACCCGAATGAAAATCGTTGAATGAATAATTAATTGGCATGACTGAAAAAGCAATTTTCATGGTAAATATGCACCTCTAATAACTCCATCAGAAAGCATAATTCTGATTATATTCACTGAAAGAACGTTTCACTGAAAAATGCGCTATATTCATTTTCTCAAAAGTGAAGTGTTTTTTTATTGGAGGAAATGAAGTTTGCTTATCCAAGAATCAAAACTAGATTTCGTTTTCAACTGAAACAGCAACTCAAGTTAGTACACATAATTCGTTACTTCAAAAAAACATGCACTCAAAAATCTTGAAAAATCAGTTTCTAGAATATATAGTTTAAATATTTAATATTAGTTTAAAATCTAAGTTGATAATTAAATATTACTACCATGTTTTAACTCAAAATTATTGTACTATAAAAAGTGTTTTTCTGTTACTTAGATTTGACTTCTATCTAATAGAAAAGTTTAAAAAAAGAGAATTTTTCCATTAGTAGGTTTATATTTTTAACATACAAATGTATGAATACGTTGTTAAAACTGAGTATGAAGCTCTTCAAATTCTATTAAACATGCAAGAATTTCTTATTATAAAATTTTTATTTTATGCGCACGTTAAAAATAATGTCTATTATTAATCAATCACTGCTGATTGCAAGGAACCATAGCTTATATTATTTGCTGGCATTGCTCATTTCATATATGGACCTAAAATTTTTATTTTCTGAACAATACAAACAAATTGTGTCTCCGGTTCTTTCTAAGAGATTTCGGAATTTACCTACACTTTAATGTAAAGATTATGAGAAACTAAAAAATACTCTATAATAAAAGTTCCAGTATTATATTATATTTTGCACTTGAAATTCGGAGAAATTAATTAGAGCAAATGTTTGTTTTTGAAAACTAATTACTGTGAGGATTATGTAAATAAAAAAATAATAAAGAAATGCAAAAAACGAAGAGGTAAATTTAAATAAATAATATCTAATCTTTATGACGGGCGACCTTTTAATAGCCTAACATGCAATCTTGACATTTCTCATTGATACTTGAAAAACTTGCTGGGCAGAGGCTAACGAACCAGTATCCATCAATGTGCCCTCTAAAGATACTTATTATTCTAGGGAAAGTCCTTGAACAAGAAGAGAGGAACAAAAACTTTCATTGTTTTCTGTTTGTTTAAATGATTTTTGTAGTTACAAGCATCTAGCAGTTTCTCAGGAGTTTCATTTCTACTTTACTTTCTTCTTTACTTTTAATATTTTTACGTTTTAGATTGTTCCATAAAAATAAATTTTATTATATATTTCTTTTTTGATAAGTTGAATAATTGATATTTGTAAATTAAATTATCTTAGAAGATTTATAATAATTAATAAACATATACGTATATAAAAAGTGTATCCATTAAAGTGAAATAAACTAAATTTTTTCTTTCATAAGAATTATTTTTCAGGTATATAGAATCATTCAATGGTTGAAAAAAATATAAAATCATAAACAATCCAGCAGTTTGCAAATGAAATATTATTTTAAAATAAAAATATAATAATTAAAGAACATGAAAGTAAACTAGGTTTATTAAAAATTAGAAAGAAATTAGTTTCAGGGCCAAGTTTTGGCCTGAATAAAAATAGCTGTGATGTTTAACTTTTCGAAAAATATTCTACTGCTTTGAAAGTGGATAAATATTTATTTCAAAATGTAAGGTAGCAAAATCTTTTTGAAACGATTGCGTTCCAACGAAAAATGCTTCATAAATACTTTTATATATATTGTTATATACATCTAATACTTATGCATAGTTTCATTTATTTTATAAAATATATAGTTGTACATATTATATACATTATAGTATAAACTTTTCCCATTGCGGATTAATTCAATTATGATATAAATGAAGAAATGAAAATGGGGTATTTTATAAAAATATACCTATCTGAGAAATTTTTCACTGCTTAGATTCCTGGTGCATGAGATCAAACACCATAGTTAAATACCAAATATGAAATTATTGGTATAATTTGCATTAAAAGGAAGGCAAAAACATTGCATTAAGAACAACTTTAAATTAAAAATATTAGGTAATATTCCCTTTTGAATGAATTACATTTAGTAGTGTTTAAATGTTTTAAATAAAAAATAAATTTTTAGATCTGAAATGACTTACCTATTTTAACGATTTTTAGCCGTAAAGAAGATTAAAAAATATTATAAGTAGCATTGATACATTGTATCGATTCCTGTCCCAAGTTGGGAAAATTTTGCAATTTCTTTTTAAACGTTAAATATCTACACAGTTTACTATAAATTCTGAACATTTTAGGACAGATATCCTACTATGATTGTATGATTTTTTTTATTTTAAAGAATATATAAAACTAAAACAAAATAACGGTGAAAACTTTTTTATTTCTAACAGCAACATTTGATGAATACATCATTTGCTGAAGTGCAAACACTCCGCGCAAACACAATCTACTCAGTAATTATAATATTATACCAAAATGTGCAAATTTGTACTAACTCAGCTCAAATTTCCTAATGTTGTTGACGAAATGGAATAATTTAATTAGTGAAAAAATATTTTGGGAATATATCAATACCCATATAATGAGAATATATAATACCCATTTCAATCCCTTAAAATTTTGTCATGTGTGTGAGAGAGAAATGGGAAAATATACGTATATATATAATAGAAAAAAAATACAGGTGCGAAAAATACTGCCTGATCTTAATTTAGACAGTGTTGTAAAGGATTTCAGGTTTTTTCCAAGATTATAAGTGGTTATGTATTTCAGAGATTGTGTACACTTTTTCAGAAATCTAACTTCGTGTTATTCGACCTTCAGTGAATCTAAGGTTATGGAGATTTTTCTGTTAGTAACAGACAAGTTGCACATAGAATACCGATCTAACCGCAACAAAAATGTTCAAGGTTATTTTCTGAAGTAAATGATCCACTTTTACATTAAGCTCTTTTCCATGCATAATTAACACACTAGTATTAAACTGAATTACATAAGTTGCATCAACAAGTTTAGATAATTATTCCATAATTTAAAAGTGGAATTTTTTTAACAAGGTCAAGAATATAAATAGATATCCAAGAATAAGATAAACTCGGAAAAAGAGGACGAGAGTAAAACAGAGAGAGATTAAACATCCCGCAAAATTATATTAGACGTGATATGATAGAGAAATGCACTCACTAAGCACCGTGATTGTATAAATAAATGTAATAAGAAATAAGTAAGTAAAAACATAACAGCTTTGTTAACTACACAAAAACAAGTATTCGAACGATGTGATACGCAGTACTCTTTACTTCCTTCAGAGAGATAGTAAACATACAAGCGTGCAATTTGCATACAAGGTCAGCATTAAGCACAGTCCGTTTTAAAACGTGTAAAAGTGTGTGTGTCGTGACAATTATACCATACAAAATACAATTTATTTTATTTAACAATTCGTATTTTTAGGAAAGGAAAAAAATGGGATGCGTTAATAAACAACTTTTTTTTACATAGTTTTCCCCTCATACCTCATTTAATTTTTGAAAATAACGAAATATTTGACATGCGAGAATAAATTTCAGTGAACAACATTATTTGCGAAATTCCAAAGATTATTTCAAAAGTTTTGAAATAAACTTTCAGGTTGAATTTCAGGCATTTTGAGGATAACTATATATTTTATGATATGCAAAGACATACTCTTTAGAGTGAAAGAAATACTTTCTCACGAGTGGTGTTTTAATTTGCCTTGATGTCTATCAAAAGTTATATAGCTTTCAGTTATTTTTTATTCAACTGAATGTATTTTATAAGTGTTAAAAATATCCGCTTAAGAGTTTGAGCAATGCTTATCAAATTACGTGATTAAAATTCTGAACATTTACAAATTCAGTTAAATTAAATACTATTTTTAGATTTAAATTTCAACCGGTTTCATCATTAAATATTCTGAATCAAAGTTTCGAACTTTTGAAATTTAAACATGTTTTTAAAGTACCTTGTGCCTAAGCTGATGAATTAAATAAATTTTAAAATTTTTAAAAATATGTTGAAATGTGATAAACAACTTGTAATGGAAGGTGAAAAATTATTACTGATATTATAAATCACTGAGTTCTCGACTTGAACGAATGATGTAAATGATAAATTTAAAAAAATAACTTTTTTACTTTATATATTCATTATTCAGTTCCTAAATACATGCGCAGAAATAGAATTAGGCAGCAAATAACCTCGCTAAGCATCAGTGAATCAGTGAATTCAAATAGCTTTAGATTCAGTCACGCATCTTCTGAATTTGCTCTGCAGTATTTAAAGAGCGTGTGTTCTGTGTTTGTACCTACATTATTCCATTCTGTAGGTATATATATATATATATACGTATATATATATATATA